>ML677332.1:87552929-87600172 GCA_007922305.1 Dermatemys mawii
CAGAGACAGGCAGTGCAGAGCTTCCTGAAGTCAGGGTGAGGGGGTCTGACCCGGCCCCAGTCACTCCTGGCAGGGGAAGAGCAGGTCACATCTTTCCCCAGCCCAGCCGAGACTAGCAGCTGAGCCCAGCATACATTAGGAACTACCGGCCGGGGTATCCCCTGCCCTACCTCACCCACAGTGATTTACCTCTCCACTGGCTGTTCCGGGTGCCCAAAATAACGTGCCTGAGCTGCTGGGGAGGGATGCACTACCTTTCTTGAGGCTTCCCTTTGCTTCCCCATCAGAAATTTTTCTGCAGGGAAGCAAAGAAACTTGTGGGGACACAAATTCTGCATGCACACAGTGGCACAGAATTCCCCCAGGAGTAACTAAATATAGTATATACCAGTATAATAAAGCCATGGCTGTGGAGATGGTATCAATTAGTGGAACACCTAAAAGGTGGCCAGAACTACTATCTTCAGGGGAAGCCCCAATAAGTTTAAAAAACCTGATGGCTCAGAGGCACCGAACTCCTGAACATACTTGCTTTCCATCTGGTTGGTAGAAGTACTGACAGCATCTCTCAGGATACCATTTTCCTGCTTCAGGTGGCCTATCTCAGCCTCCATCTGCTCACGAAGTTGCTGGAACTAAAATAAATACCACACATTATGTAATGTTTGTATTTTTTATATATATATATATATATATATATATATATATATATATATATATATAAAATTACACACTGTTACTGTACTGTAATAGAAACTTACAATAGTCTCAGATCAAGAACATTAATTTGTAACGTATCAGTGGAGTAGCCGTGTTAGCCTGGATCTGCAAAAGTGACAGAGTCCTGTGGCACCTTATGGACTAACAGATGTATTAATTCGTAAGGCTCTTAGGTTCTGAAGTCCACACAAATATACCCAATCAAAAACCTATTGATATTTCAAGATCAGAGTTGAATTAAGGACACATTTGCCTTTTAAATCAGTGTTGCCCTTTGTGTGAACGTGCCACAGTTTTCTTATGCAGCGTGCAAATCTAGTAATGATACATCACTGAGCATTCTTGATTATGTGACTTAGTCCAATAAACACCACTAGGTATTTATAAAGTAGATTCAGGGGACAGGTTAATTTATTTCTGTTGGAAGTTTGAAGTCAAGTTAAACTTCTCTGCACATTTTCAGTTTAAAGCCACAATGAGAAGATTGACTATGAATCATCATATGTAAAGGGGGGGGAGGGAAAATCAGCCCTTTAAAATAGTTTGGGCTTTGTCTTTATTCCCGAGATTCTAACTGAAGCAAAATAACATCCTCTGTTTCTCAGATATGCATGTGCTTTTATTGCACTCGGAACACAGTTTCTCTGAAGCACCTGTTGTCTGTGCCAGAGGCCAGAATGCTTGATTCAGCACTGAAGAAAGCAGATTCCAAATGCCAGATGACAGGAGGAGCTGGCTAGTGCAAGCTACCAGTTTGTTGAGGGCTTACAACACATGCAGCTTAAACGTTTCTTTCTTCCTCTACTGGTGCCAAATTTCCAGTGACAGCAGAAACCGGTTCCAGGACTAGTTTCTTCAGATGACTAATTCATCAGTGAGGATTTTGTATACAAAAAAGCTGTCAGAAACATTTGCTGTTGGGGTGAGACAGAGAAAAAAAAAAAAAAAAGACCGAAGCTACTAGAGTGCCAATATTTAGCTCACACTGACATGGGCTCCAAGTTGCTCTCAATACCACACAACCCTAAAAGTTCCAGGAAGAAAAGGCACCCAAAAACCAACAGGCAGCTCAGATAATCAGGCCGTCAGTCAAACGGTGTTCCCTTCTCTACAGTCTAATTCCCATAGTACACCAGCAGGGGGAGTGGAACTAGAATGCCAAGAACCAGGGAATGTTCCATTTATATTCTTTCCATAGGCTTCTGCTTTTTCGCACAGAATATCATTTCTATTACCATAGTGCCCAAGAGGCCCCTCTCCCAGCATGGCTCAGGATGCTATTGTGCAGTGGGCTGTATATAGATAGCAATAGTCCTTACTCTGCTTCAGTAACTGACAGAGTGTCCTCTGATGTACCCAGAAACACTGGAAATGTATCACTTGATTTAAAAATGTCACGTTCCCCTCAATACTGCTATAGCAACAGAGGGGAAAAAAATGATGCTAAGATCTGAGTTTTAAGTCAATCAGTATAAATACAGCCGTACTTCTTCCCGCAAAGCTTAGATGGACTATAGATGGAAGACCTTTGCCTTCAATTCTCATAAAGCTAAAGCTTTTCTTAGGTCACATTGTAACAATATTAATGAAGGATAGCATAATGAGGGTCGCAATGGCTCAGAGGACAATCTTATGGCAGAGTGGAGGATAAGTCCATCAATGGCTATTAGCCAAGATATTCAGAGATTCAACCCCATGCCCTTGGTGTCCTTAAACCTCTGATTACTACAAGCTGGGACTGGACAAGAGGGTACGGATCTCTCCATAACTTGCTCGGTTCTGTTCATTCCCTCTTAAGCATCTGGCACTGACCGCTGTTGGTAGACAGAATACTGGGCTAAAGGGACCATTGGTCTGACCCAATGTGGCCATTCTTATGTTCTTAGGGTCCTTCATGATTTTCAGTAAGGCATTTAGCAATGCAGAGTACATTTTACAACCTCCCTCCATGAACGTATTCGCTTTCAAGGATGTTTTGCATCCAGCAAATCATTCAGAAGAAAAACTGTAAATAGCGCCAGTCCGCACACATGGCTATGGAGGGCCATTTTTCTGAAGCTGGATGATTTAAATAGATTTTGCACCTCAAGAATAGCACTTTTCCATTACATAAGACAATCACAAACCACTTTATGAAGAACTGGGGATGTTATGTCCATTGTACATATAACGGAAGCAGAAGGTGGGTAAGTCAGAGTCCATAGCAAAGCCTGGACTAGAACTGCAGTCACCAGACCCCAAACCTTTGCCCCCACCAGGAGACATTCTGCTCACCACTGGTCACTTACAGATAAGGGAAATAACGAATGTAAAGCAGTAAAGTATGTTACTTTATATGACAAGACCTGTCTCTTGAAAACAAAGGCCATCTAGGGCAGCTTACTGCCTTCACCTAGAAGATAAAGAATTAATCCTAGATTCGTCACCTCAATCACTAGAGATTCTGGGTAGCAACTGCAGTTTATTCATATGGAAACAAAATCAAGTGTTACACCTTTCCTAAAACAGTCATTTCTCCTACTAAATCGATTTGTACTTCACTCAAGAAATCAAATGGCTTTTGTAGAGTGTTACCTTCATTTTCATCCCCTGGTTTTCCTGGTAGCTGACATGGATCTTGCTTTGAAAAGTACCGTGTTCCTTTTCTAGCACGTTGATTCGTTCTCTCATCTTTGCCGTAACCAAATTGCCTCTCTCCTTCTCTGCAACCAGTTCCTTGGGTAGAAAAATCAGGAAAAACAAGTTTATTTCCTCTGTTCCCTCAAACTCCTAAAAAATCCGAAGGCAATAAATTACTAATTACATTCAATATCCATCAGATTAGATCCATCAATATTCTTTACCCACAGAAGAATTCAAGTGTTTGGTCTGACCAGCAACATATTTCTGGTATTTTATATGGATTCAGCATCAACATAAAAGCAGATTAGACAAACACCTGTCAGGGATGGTCTAGAGAATACTTAGTTCTGCCAGGAGTGCAGGCGACTGGACTAGACGACCTCTCGAGGACCCTTCCAGTCCTATGATTCTATAATTTCACAAGTAAAATTGAGTGTTGCGATGCAAAGAATGGTCTCTTGCCACTTCGGAGAAACTGGAATAGTGTTTCTATCACAAAGCCAAATTATTCCCTCAATTGCCTCTGTATGCCCCAGTGAGATGGATATTTCATAGGTATAACTAAGGGCAAAATGTAATTTGTCTAATGAACTAGGAGAACTCAGTTACAGGATTGTGGCAAAAGTCTAGTACATTTTAGATCAAATATGTTGTACATTACAGATGAACTATCAGGCTGAAATGAAAGTGGAGTTCAGTCTAATGTTCAGGACCACTCACTAGCCAGGGTCATTCAGTACATAACTGCCAGCATTAAATCACACAGTATGGGTTTAAATCTCAAGTAATCAGTCAAGTGCAATCTAATTCTGCATACTTAGTGTATGATGATCATTATGTTAAATACAAATTAAAAATATTACTACTAGAACCACATTACTGTGCAAACACTTTACAATGTCATAAAATATGAGCTATAGCATTTGTCTTGTAGGGTCAGCAATAGTAGCGTCTTCAATATTCTGCAGTTAAGCCAATCTGCTTCTAAGGTTCTCAACAGACTAGTAGCAAACCCTCAACAATCCAGACTGGCTGAATTCCTTGAGCAAGGTGATGAATCTATGATTTTCTAATAAAGAGGCAAGTTTTATTTGGTTTAATTGTTTATTAGATGGTGCAGAGATCCAATCAGACAAAATTTGCAGGACTGCTTCTTGGAAGAGTGTGTGTGTGTGTGTGTGTGTGTGTGTGTGTGTGTGTGTGTGAGTGTGTGTGTGTGTGTGTGTGTGTGTGTGTGTGTGTGTGTGTGAGTGTGTGTGTGTGTGTTGAAAGAAATAATGTTGACTGCAGCATTCTGTCAAGCTTCTATTAGATTAGTTAGTGAAAACACACACAATTTACTTAGGACTACTAACTTTTATGACTTCAATAAAAGCTATTTTCTCCTTTGAGATGCAACTTTATTACTTAGGATCTTACATCCCACTGAAAGGCCTAAATCACTTCGCAAAAATGGAAATTAATCAGCCTGATGTAATGACACACAGCAGGGGCTTAATTTTCAAAAGCATCTATGGCAGGGGTAGGCAACCTATGGCACGGGTGCCAAAGGCAGCAAATGAGCTGATTTTCAGTGGCACTCACACTGCCCGAGTCCTGGTCACTGGTCTGGGGGCTCTGCATTTTAATTTAATTTTAAATGAAGCTTCTTAAACATTTTAAAAACCTTATTTACTTTACATAACAACAGTTTAGTTATATATTAACAACTTATAGAAAGAGACCTTCTAAAAACGTTAAAATGTATTACTGGCACTCAAAACCTTAAATCAGAGTGAATAAATGAAGACTCGGCACACCACTTCTGACAGGTTGCCAACCCCTGATTTACGGGGACATGAACAGGCCATTTCTTTCACCTAACTACTAAGGAAATCAGAAAAGTGTAATATATTGAAAATGTTATGCAGTGTTCAACTCTAGAAAAGCTTTCAAAGCTGAAATTTAGACTTAACTCAGAAACAAGCACAAACGTTGTCACTTAGCAGATTTACTATTTACCTCCTACTAACGAGGGGATCTTTTATACCTAGTGAGACAGATTTCTACCAGTCTGGAAATAACGTACCTCTGTTTTCTCCACACCTTAAGAAACACTTTAAACTTAATATTGTATGTGCATCCGTTGTGGGCTAACAGTCTAGATATTTATCCTGACAAACTTCCCTCATCACCTTCCTTCCACCAGTGATTCAAAGTACATATTCACAACTCCATCTTCTCTCATATCCTTTTATGCCCACTAATTCGCAACTGTGGCATCCCTGTAAAATTAGCTTATTCTGCTCTTGCCCTACAGCTTGCCCCAGAGAACACACACACTTCCTGCACTAGTAATTTATTCTCTCAACTCTGACACCTCTCTTACAAAACATCCTCCCAGGAGCACTTCTCCATTTCTAAAACTCCCTTATTTCTCTTCCCAAGATCTTGCTAATTTCTTCTGAGACGCACCAGTTATGCGGTAAGAGTTACTGTTGCTCTGGCTAAAACACCCTTTCCTCCTTTATCTCAGTGTCAGACTAAGGTATCTCAGGTTTAACGTGTAGCCAGCAACGTTCCCGCTAATTTTTCCCAAGCATGTGCAGAATGACTTTTGCAATGTGTACCACTATGGAGGTGGTGTGTGTCACATCACCTCCATAGTGGTGCACATAAGATTCATGTGGCGGGGGTGGGGCTGCAGCTGAGGGGTTTGGAGTGTGGAAGGGTTAGAGCTCCGGCTGAGGGCGTGAGCTCTGGGGCGGAGCTGGAGATCAGGGGCTCTGGGTGGGAGAGCGGGGTTCAGGGTGAAGGAGGGGACTCAGGGCTGGGGTAGATAATTGGGATGGCGGGGGTGAGGGCTCTGGCTAGGGCTGTGTGCTCTGGGGTGGGACTGGAGATGAGGGGTTTGGGGTGTAGGCTGCTCCAGGGCTACGGCAGCAGGAGAGGACTCCCTCCAGAAGCACCTAGGGTGGGGATGGGGGAGGCACCTCTGCCCACTACAGCAGCGCCAAGGTTGGGGCTTTGCGACAGATGCCTCTCCCCTGGCCGCAGCAGATCCAGGCCAGGGTTGGGACCATGGGGCGCCTCTCCCTAGGTTGCGGCAGGTTTCGGGCCAATGTTGGGGAGGGGCATCTCTCCCCACCACAGCGGGTCTGGGGTTGTGGGAGAGGCTTCTCTTCCCACCACAGCCCTTTGTGCCTCTGCAGTGCTTAATAGGCTGTGGTACAGCCACGCAGCTTAGAGGGAACTTGGGTAGCCAGTCTACCTGTCCCCTTGGCCACATTTTCCCCCTTTCTTGCCTTTAAAACTATCCCAGCATTTCTCCCCGCAAAACCTTCAAGGTCACTCCAGCCGTTCCATATTTCCTTCTGCAAGCTTTGGGAGCTTGGAGACAGTTGACTCCTATTGCATCCACTTCCAGTCCCTCTTTTCATTCCCCTTCCATTTGAGTACAGTAAAGGGGTAGAAGTCAATTTTCTTCACCAGGTTACAGTCCTCAAGTTCAAAGGCTTCCTGCTCTACTCTCATTGTCCACCTCCCATTACTGCTTTATGCTGCTGATTTCGCAGTCTTCCTTGTGCTTCCATTACTCTGCTCTTCCAAGTTATCTTTCAACCACTCCTACTGCTCTTTCCGTGTCTCCACCAGTAGTTCTTCCCTTTCACTCTGCATGCCACCTTCCCCGATGTTCTGTCCTTGTTCCCCCTGTCTTTTTACACTTCACTGAGTCTCTTAGATTCAGCCTCCAGGTACATAAACTACTCCCAAGTCTCTCTCCACACCCTCTGTTCAGTCTCACGTGTCCTTCCAATTATTCATAGTGAATGCCCCCTACAGCCAATTTCCTCTTCTCCAAACCGTTTGCTAGCATTGTTAATACCACTACCCACCCACCCCCCTCATCTGCCCAGGCTTTCAACTTCAGTATCTTGTTTGACTTTCCCCTATACATTCCTAAAAATCAGTCCTTCCCACTAAAAGCCTTGTCCATACCTGTCATTTCAAGCCTTCCTGATTATACCTCCATCCCCCTCCACTCCACCACAAGTACTGCAGTGAAAACAGTCTCTTTTCCAGCCTACTATAACATCTACCAATTTTTGTAGATGATTCTCTTCACTTTTGTTATGTTTTGCCTTCTTCTGAAATCTTCAAATTAAGAAACTCTGAAGACTGTTTTACATTTAGCTATATGAAACCAGTGTCCCATACAATCAAACTGTTAGAGACTTGATACACTGAACTGACATGGCTAAAACAATCGAGAATCTAAGCTTTCTGTGCCTTCCCCATAGAAAAATTTTTTTAAAAAAACACTCAATTCCACTGACCATTGTGTGTAGGAACGTGGGAGATTGTGGATATCAGAAAAGGGACCAACTTAAAATTGTGGCCCATGAATATCTTTAATACTAGAAATCATAATACTTGACACTCAGCCTACTTTATACTGATGAAGAGGAGGATTATGTTTAATACATTACGCTCACAACTCTTACTTTTTTTTAAATAGGAACATACTCTGAAATACCAGAGTTATATCTTGAAAGCCTCCTGGAAACTAGAACACCACAAATGCACTAATAATGACATTTGTTGGAAAGGAAAAAAAAAGGGAGGGCTTAGCCTTGATTAATTCCTAAGAGAAAAAGTCTCTCCTTTTGTTTCATACTGATCTCATTAAACTAGCAACTACTGACTTTACTGAAACTCCATGAGGTTCCTTGTTAGTTTCCTGTCAATTTCATACCTGTTTCCTTCAATATATTCACCTGATTTAGCTGCTTGCACTGATCCTTTGCAACCACAGCTTCTTCCTTCAGAGCAGCAAGCATTTTGTCTTTTTCTTGTAGCTGGTGTAGAGTTGCAGCAGAGTCTCCCTTACTAGCCTGCAGCAGAAGAATATTAAAAGTGATCAAAAATGCAGAAAGAATTAAAATTGTATTTTCTATTATGGCACACATTGAAAGTTACAGTAATCAGGACTGGGTTTTTTTCCTCCTTCAGCTAATGCTCACTGCTGCACAATCCAGCACAGCAATCATTTGTCAGCCTGCTACCAACAACATAATGCATGAGAAGGAGTTTTGGGTCTGCAACAAAAGGCCTCTAACAAATTTTGCTGGACCAGGAGATGCCTTTAAAACACATAGGACAGCATGGGTAGCTGCATTGAAGAAGATTATTCTCCACATCTGAGGTCAGCTAGGAAGGTGGTGATCTGGGAAGAAGCTATCTACAGAAGTAGCAAAAAAGTTACGTGCTGCTACAACACAACAAGCTTGGTCTCCTAAAGCATCTTACTATCCAATAGAGGAAATGCTGCTCTGGGATTCCCCTCCACATATATCAATGACAGCTTAAACATTGCACTTGCCAGAATATTACTCTGCGGCAAAGTCCATCAACATGATTGAATCACATTGATCCTAGGAGAGCGTTAATATATAACTCACTTGATCTAGATGTTATTGTAAAGTTATATGCAAACAGAATGGAAGAAAAGGGAAATGGGCAAATTCTAGATCTGACAAATGCCTGTGATCTCTGCCACACGTAGACGTTTTAGAACTCAGTTTGTGAGACTCATGGCAGACTCACTAAAAGTTTTTGTGACAATGTGGCCATTTCTAGACTAAGTCTGATAGCTGGTGAAATATCTTGGAGATGCATATTCAGTTTTATTTGAAATACGCCCATTAAGGGTTTCATCTTCATTTTGTGTTTGTGACAGAGCGAAAGGTAGAAGGCAAGTGAATACTTAGAGAGATAAAGTAAGCCAAAAGTTTGGTTGCAGCTCAATAATACAAAGCAAATACCTTCTTCACTTGATAAAGTAACGGACAACAATATTTCCTGCTTTCCTCTGTAGAGTTCAAGGCCACAACTACTAACCTTTATAATGACCCCCTGAAAAGGGAGCTTTTCTATAAAAGCATATTGGACATCCAGCCTGTGCTACTGATTGGGTAATATCCACATTTTCACCTGCAAAAGTGAACACTTACTGGGTCATAGAAGCCAAGACTCCTATGTTTCAAACAGCTTCCTTCAAATCAATTGCAACAAATAGACTTACATCATGCAAACCAGGGGCCAGGCTGTATTAACGAGACAGAATACTACTGAAAAGCATCACAACTGTACACACTGATTTTACACCAACACCATCCGCACAGTGTTCTGTTCTGATCGCCTCATCCCAAAAAGAATATAGGAGGAATGTAAAGGTTCAGGTTAGGTGACAAAGTGATTTTAGACACAGAAAAACATCCACGAGAGATTAAAAGTATCAGGATCGCTTTGGGGATTCATAGGAGATTACATGAGAGTAGCTAAAATAACAAATGTCAAAATATAAAACAAGGAGCCTTCAGATTTCTTTGGATGTCAACAAATTTAAAGGGTTATAAAAAGGAAAGTTTTCACACAACACATAATTAGCCTGTGGAACCCAATGTCACAAGCTATGAATGCAAAAAGCCTAGTAGGATTCAAGAAGTTTAGACATTTATATGAATAAGTATCAGACAGATGACTAGCTATGATAAAACGTGTAAGGGATATCACTCCTTCAAGACATAGTATGCAATGACTGCTGGGTTTAATGAGAAAGCTTCCCAAAGAATGGAGAGTTGCACAACAGCATACTTACTGGGGTTTTGCACCTTCCTTTGACGCATCAAGTACTGACAAAGGATATTAAACCACATGAATAATTGGTCTGACTTAACATCTGTGTTTCTAGAATGTACTGAAGATGCAGAAGTGCATTATCTGTTTTCAAGACCACAGTTAGCTGCATACATAGTGCATTAGATTTTTCACATAGGACAAGTTATCAAATGATCTTCAAGACTTAACGGGAAATTGCTGTGGGGCCCAGGTAATGGAGTTGAACTTCGCATAAGGCAGACAGTCTGGCCCCATTTCAAACAAACATCTGTACAGAGTGGATGCAGAGAGCCTTTTCTTAGGTGTGATAAAGCATTCATTTCCTTCTCCCTTTTGACCCAATCCCTCTTCCTGCCACCAGCCCAAATTCACACATTGTGTTTAACTCCTGCGATAACACAAGGAGCTATATTATGCCATTTCCATGAGAAAGGACATGGCCAGAAAACAGGCCTGTTTTAGCAGTGCCATCATCTTGTAGGTCTCACTTTCTGAACTGTATGACACTATCTTTTTCCCAACCAATCAACTTTCATTTTACACGCGCACAAAGCCACCTCTCAGCCTACCAGGCCTAGTACGATAACCAGTATACATATACTGATGGCTGACCATTGACTTGTGTACCCAAAAAATGCTAAGTGAGTAGAAAAAGAGGATTTCTGGAAATGAATTGAAGATCTTCATGACAGCTATTATTCAGGCAAGTCACATTTTTCATCTAGCTAACTTGACAGCGTTCCTTCCAAACACCTGTGTATTAAAAACAAATAGTAATATATAGCTCTTACACAGTGCTCACCTTCTGCAAGGCATCCTGTATCACACTGGATTTCTCCTTTAGCAGCTCAACCACACACAGGGCCTCATCTTCAGTGAAGATTATGCTCTTCATAGTCAGGAGAAAGTCCTTAAATTTTACTTCAGCATTTTCTATAATTAAATGATAGTGACATTTACACTGCTGTGAATATATATGAATTTACTTGGCTCCAAAATAATAAATTTATGTAGGCACATTCATCTGTATTATGATGTTTCAAACTAAAATTAAACAGCAAAGAGTCACGTATTCAGTGAAGACAATATGCCTTATATTTAGAACGGAATCTGACAATGAAGCCTGCCAGTTGACTCCTTGGAATATAGTTCTACTAGAATACCAGTCACTATTTGCACACTCAGTAGAATGATATGAAGTCACCAGGCACAAATCAGACAGGCTGAAGAAAACAAAAACCAGCACATGAATTTAGAAGCATACTAGATAGGAGAGTCTTTAAGTTAAGACACAGTAACTTGCACTTAGTTCCCAATTTAAAGGGCAATCGATATTATTTCTTAAGTAAGAGTGATGTGCAAATAGCAAGGCTATTGAATTCATCAAGCAGCATGATTCTGAACGGGAGAAAATGGAAGTTTTGAAGAACAGAACAGCCTCAGTGTAAGATAACTGATACATTTCTAGATTAAATTACAGAAGGCATCTAGCAGTAGGAAAACAGACCTGTTTAATGTGGATACAAGAGACCAGCCAAATCCAGTTTGCTTATTTTTGGTATATGAATGATAGCAATACAGTCCAGCATCAACTTTAGCATAAATTCTGGAATATTCAATATACCTACCAAACATCAATTAGCACTAGAATGAATGTCAGTGGAGAAATTTGAGAGAACTAATTTGGAAGACACAAAGATAGGAAAAAGCAGATTCAAAGACGAACAGTAAGGGATCCAAACCCACTCCCCAAATGCGTTTTTTAAGATTTGACATGAGTACTGAGATACAAGTCTAATCAAAACCAACTCCCATTTACTAACACAGAAATGGTAAAAGCACAGGTGGCAAAACAAATCAGTTTTACCGGCACTCAAGAGATTACCTAGAAAGAGAACAAGTCAAATGACAAAACCCTGAAACCCACAGACCAAGGAAAGATGTTGAGCCATTGTAGTTAATTATCTGCTCTATTCAGCAGATAAATCCATATTAGCCTTGACCACAGGCCTTCATATCAAGAAGTAACTAGATTTGAGGCCGTCACTAATGCAGTTATCATGGAGCAAAACTCCAAAATCCCTGGCTGGCAGGGGTCAAGTAGGTTAAGACTCTGCAGGAAGAGAAGAACTTGGCTCAAACCAACATGTGCTTGATGCTCTACAAATAGAGGAAAGCCTTGCCCCTGTGCCCAAGAAGCTTACAACTGAAATAAGGGAATGTATCTAAATGTGGTGGACAAATCCCAGTTGACAGAAGAATTAGTCACATTTGAAATACGTTCAAGGGAGTAAACAAGAAGAGATGGGTGCAACTGAAGCTTTGAGTCTCACTGTGGTATAGAACAGCCATCTGGACTACAAGCACAGGAGAAAAGGAAAACAGAGGAACAGTACAATGCTGGGGTGCCAGTCTAAGTTCCCTGAACGTCACAGGATCCCTTCAATTCTATATTTAAAAGTTACTGTATACAGAAATCAAAGTGCCATAAAGCACGCTGCCAAGTCATTAATTAGATAATGTTTATAAGGACACCAAGAGACTGATCCGTTTTACAGGCTGACTAATGAGTCACCATCTCACTCATTCCCAACACCCTCTTCTTCCCCCACTCAAACATGTGAAGGTCACATTTCAGGGCCCCACAGTGTCAGGAAGCCTCTTTAGGTCCCTATTGTTTTATGCCTCACAGCGCACTGGCTTGCTCAGAATACACAAGACTTAAATTCAGGGATGGTGAGCATGTAAACAGACAGGTTTCTAGCTCTTCCCACCCCCACCCCGCCCCAAGACCTATGACTGGACTTTCAAAAAGCTTGGTGCTGGGTTCCAGGAAAGGACCGACAGTCAGCTACTGTCTCATGGATTTAAGTGGAGCGAGACTTGCAGTTCTGCTCCGAACTTTCTTTTAGGGGCCAGAGGACTCCCAATATGCAGCAGGAAGTCAATAAGGGAACTGGGCTCCTTACCCAGAACTGTAATAAGGATCAAAAGGCTGGGTAAATGGAAAAACAATTCCCTGTAGTCACAAATAAACCCCCAAAAACTGGGGATTCCTAGGGAATAAGAAAGTGTTTTTTTCAGGATTAAGAAAAAACAACATCTCCTTTCCTACTGGAATTATTTTAACAATGTATAGTGACATTCTGAAGATGGAGCTGAACATTCATCTCTTCAGCTCAACAGGTTCATGCACCTTCCACACACAATGGACGTTGTAAATTGATTACATTGTCTCTGTGTGTTACATTACCTTTATCAGTTTCATTCTTCAGTTTCTTAGCCCCGCTTTTCTGGGTCACTTCGGTTATGTCTTGTTTTGCCGTATCAGCTGCTTCTCTCTTTTCCACCAAAGGATTCAGATCAGAGTTATCCATCAAAGGAATGTACGTAGTTGCATGAATAAGAGGCTCATCAACCAAAGCTGCAACTACAGTTCCATGGAACATGTTAATGTCATATAACAATTATCTTTCACTTCAAAACTTAAGCACATCATGCTAGAAAGAGGTGGGTGAAATGTACCCAGTCCCCTTTAATAACTTCATCAGCTAGAGTTTCATAAATCCCCATTTCTATTATTCACCACAGATTAATAACCTGAGTATAGCTGTTCAATTAACTAACCAAAAGAGTATCTCTAAAACAATGATTTAATAACTTAGTTTACATTTGTCAATATCACCTTTTAGCACTTGACCAGCAGATAAACCAACCCACTCATATTCCAACTTTCATTTCGCTTAAATGAAATAGCCACATGTAACTTGTGAGACTTGGCTGCCTATGGCTGCAACAGCCATGGAGAGTTCAGCGTTAATGAAGTTTAAGATGGGGAAAAAATGACTATTACATTTGTGACGTATTGATATACTTTAGAGGCAATACACCCAGCAGGTTATTCCCATAAGCCATCTAAACTTTTTAGGCAGAATACACTAGGGACAGCAGTCAGGGCTACCATACTTGCAGACAAGTCAATTTCACGAAGAAATCTAGTATTTTGCCACAGCAAGCTCACAGGTTATTTGTACTACAGTAGTACCTGGACATGCTGAGTGATATTGAGAACCCCAGTGCTAGGCAGTGTAAAAACCCACAGCAGGAGATAGTCCCTGCCTAAATGGGTGGAGTGATTTGCCCAAGATCACCAGGCAAGTCAGTGCTGGTGCTTGCAAAAGAAACCAGCTCTGACACCTAGCCGAGCACCCTATACTTCCTCTGAATCATAAGTCACCATCCTGTCCATAGTCATGGTAAACTTTCCTGAAGTAGACATTGCTTCCAAACTAAATCTACGAGCAGTTTAGCTGAACCAGCTAGAAGCCATAGAATCATAGAATATCAGGGTTGGAAGGGACCTCAGGAGGTCATCTAGTCCAACTCCCTGCTCAAAGCAGGACCAACCCCAACTAGATCATCCCAGCCAGGGCTTTGTCAACCCTGACCTTAAAAACCTCTAAGGAAGGAGATTCCACTGCATCTCTAGGTAACCCGTTCCATCGCCATACTATAGGCAAGCTCATTGCAGCCATTTTCCCCCTCACCATTTTTCTGATACTGGCTGAAAAACGAGTAATCCAAACAGGGGTAAAAACTGCCTGGCTGTTGGACGCTTGACTACATTACTGGTTTTTATGCCAGTTCAGCTGACCTGGTGCTGGAAATTATTTGAGTTTTTGGTAGATTTCCCTCTGCCTGGGCAAGAGGTCCAAGACACATCAGCACTCCAGCTGAAATGGATTGACGAAAGAAAAACGCCATAGAGGATCAATACCTGTCTGACAGCGACTAGCCCCAATATGCATCAGAGGAACATGCAAGAAATTCCCTTATGGGCAACTATGCAGTAAAATACCTGGGGGGGAAGTTCTTTCGTGAAGCAGCTATTTTTATTATTAATTATTTGTTTTACCCTAACAACTACAAGCCCCAATCATGAATCACTGTGCAAGGCACTGTGCAAACAGAACAAAAGGCAGATGGATAAAGACAGATGGGGAAGTCAGAGGAAACATTAGTCAGCATGATTGGCGGTAGTCTCCCTCAGCGCACCAACACTGTCAAGCTTTCTGAAAGCATCACAGCTAAGGGGAATTTTTGGAAGAGGATAATAGTTCTGCAGATGTTTGCAGGGAACTTCTCTCAAGTGTGAGGGGGCAGCAGGGCGAAGGGGGAAAAAGCAGGAAAGTGTTTGTTCAAAAATTTAACAAGTAGGTGATGGAGGCTGGCATAATGGGCTGATTGGAGGTAGGAACTGACATCTCAATAGCCAATGAGAGATGATAGGGTGGGGATACACCATGAAAAGCCTTGAAAATGAAGACAAGCCACTTAAGTTTAGTGTGATAGCCAATGCAAAGGGAGAGCCAAAGAGATGGGTGACACAGTCAAAGTGTGGGCTAGGAATAGGATCTTGCAGAAGCCTTTGGAATGGATATGAGCAGAGCGAAAAAGAACTTCTCAAGGCCAGAGAAGAGATGTTGCAGTAATTGAGATGCAAAGTAATGTCAGCCCAGACCAGTTCATGATCAGCTTATGCGCTGAAACAGGAGGGTTATTTTCCCTAACATAACTGTGAATGTTCCCAACCCTACAAAGTTCTTTACTGAATCCTAACTAACCACCTCAGTCTCAGTGTCATTGTGTGGTAACCAATACCATTGGCGTCTGTGTTGTGTAAAACAAAAATTAGTCCCTTTTATTAGTTTTAAGTATGTCGCTTTCCAATTTCATTCCATGTCCCCTTGAGACATTGTATTATGAGAAAGGGATGAACAGAAGGCTTGGGGTAATTGAAATTTGAAGACTTCCTAAAGACTCTTGCCTAAAGCTAGGTGGTTTTTAAGCCTAAAACAATACCCCATTTTGAATAATTTTTTCTTTTCTTTTAAGGAAATTAAAAGGTTTCTACCTTCTAAAATTCCTACTTTTTGATTAGAAAAGCTACTCCTTTACCAATCTTACATTCCAATAGGGAATGTAAATTGGCTGTGCTACTCAAGTGTATGCCTATTTACTGTGACAAAGCTCCAAGTTTGTACTTGTGGGTCCTGCACTTCCTGGCAGATTTAGGGGCCTCAGAAACTCATCTAGGCCCCAGAGTGACCGCCCCTTCTCAGTATAATTGGCAAGAGTCACCGCCTAGTGAGTTACCTTCATCACAGGCCAGTATGGAAGGTGGAAAAAGGGGGGAGCCCAGGCCCACCCTCTACTCTGGGCTCCAGCCCAGGGACCCTAATAGTATCAGCTAAGATGGCTGACCTTTTACCCACAAAACACAATACAATTCCCTGGGCTACTTCCCCACAGCAGTCCCCGCTTCTTCAAACTCCACTTCACCCTTACCTCAGGGCCTCCTTCCTTCTGTAGGATATGTTGTCTACCACTCAGTCTCACCAACAGCACAACTGCCTTCCACAGCTCCTGACACCCACAGCCCACCTGACTAACTGGGAGGTTTTTAACTGGTTTCAGCCAGTCCCTGATTGGCTTCAGGTGTCCCAATCAGGCTAGCTGTTTCTACTCCTTTCTAGAAGGTTCCTGATTGGCCTGGAGTAGTCTTTGTTTGGCTATCCAGGGAACAGGGACCTGCACATCCTGAAGCTGATATATCTGCCTTCCAGCACTCTCCTATACCCTTCTGGTCTAACTTCGTCACATTACATAATACCCCGTTAATGACATTTCAACTAAGAAATAGTCTGTAGTATTCTCACCATCGTCAATTTTTTGTTTCTTTGTAGAAACTTTCTTCTTTCCTGATGCACTTTCTTGTTTTACCTCATGCTGGAACAGCAGTGGGTCTTGTTTTTTGGTAGGAGACATAAATGACTCACTCTTTGAATCCTGGTCATCTACAAAGGGGATATGAGAGAGACATTCACTTCTCTGTTCACTAAGAGCTACATTTAAACAGAAAAACTGCAATAAACAGTAAAGTCATTCCAGACTGAAGATGCTCTCGCCTATACTTTAATCAGAATTTAAAGTTTTGCGTGCTCATGTAATAAAGCCAAGTTAAACCCAAAGACAATACAGGGTTGTAGCAAAATTTAGCTGCAGAAACAATGCTGGGAATTATACATGCAATCAGAACACAGAGACGTGAAACCAAAGACTAAAACATATGGCAATTGGCATTCTCTAGCTTTAACAATTCCAATGAAGATGTGATGCAGCACAAAAGCAAAATTGATGGTCTTTTGGTTACAAAAGTTAAACTTCTCATTTTCAGCAACGTATTCCTGCCACCCCTTTAAACAATTTACCTCTCCCCACTCAAACCTGGAACTGTGAGAAGCAGAAAATAATTATCCCATGTTATGGATCTATTTTTTTTAAAGTTGTTTTTAAACAGATATTCAGCTCTTTTTGGAGAGAGTATACAATGTGATCTTCCCATCAGAGCTGGAACGTACAATAGGGTTATGGCAGTTTCTGTAATCCAGGGACAAAAGTTAGTTGTGGTTTGAAGACTGTTTTGAGGGCAACCACATTTCATAGCCAGGCCCACAAAGATAGTTTCTTAAGAGATCTGAATACCCACACTGCAGGATTTAGTACATCTGCTTTTCTATTCTAAACCACAAACCAGCAATGTCATTTTTTCACTCCCTATGTCTAAGAGGTTACAGCTGCATATCAAAAGGCCAAGATCTCCAATTGTTTGAGTTATTTTAAAGAGTTGGAAAATTTTTATACTGTTGGAATATTTAAGCAATTGTAGTTAACACATTTAAGATACTAGCTTTTGCTACCTTGATAATATGGACAGAAACAAGCCATTAAGTCAGTCTATGATCAGGCAGCATCCTTGTCTTCTGCAGGAACGATCTACACTCTAGTAACTGAGGATGATCATAAGGGCTGTTCCAGTTTCTTTTCTAGCTCCAGGTAGCATGTTATTTAAAATTCTCTACTTCTTACAGCTCCAAGATAGTTACCCAGAGGAAAAAAGTTTTGTTGTAGGTATCTGACTTTGCAGTAACCAACTCATATAAAGATCCTGATAATGTAAAGCAAAATGAATCGTCATAGGATTCAGAGCTTTATGTATGCCTGCTCTCATCAGAGCAGCTGTCAGGTGCTAGGGTTTGCAGTACTTTTGTAGCCAGGTTGATCCCTGGATATGAGTGAGACAAGGTGAATGAGTTGATCTAATAAAAAATATTAGCTTGTGTCTCATGTCCTAGGGTCTTATTTTGGGATAGCATAATGCCAAAGTGTCTAGCAAACATTTTTCTGCAGTCTTTGAGGTAATCAGGCCTTTAATAGCTTAAGACCAATTTAGCCAAACCATAGAACACAGCAGAATTAGGAGATAAAGTAGTTCTACTTCTCACTAATTTTGGTAGATGTAAATAAATATTGGGGGTGGGAGGGGAAGACATCACTATCAGATGAAATATGGAAAAAGCAAAAAACCCTTAAAAATGAGAAGTGAACTTTTGCCCAATGCAGAACTAGTTGAACAGTTCTGATAACTAAATAGTACATTGCCTTGCAATAAGGAGGACACAGTTTTGCCATGCAAGTAATATCTGTAACATGAGATACCGATTCCATTTTTCTGCTTCTTCTGCCCAGGTTTCTTCTTCGATCCTGCTGCTTCAGAGGGTGGAGTGGGCTGTTTCGTAACAGGGACCGGTTCAATTTTCTTGGCTGCAGGCTTGGACCCTTCTGACTCCTTTGACAGGTGCTCCTCTTGCACAGTCTTATGTTTCTTCTCCTTCTTCTTCCGTTCTCTAATGCTGCTCGAAGCTTCAGTCAGACCTAAGGGAACCGGAAGTATATGCTCTTCATCTGCAATCAGGGCATCAGACAGTTTAAACTCCCGAGCTGTGCTCTCAGAATCCGACTCGTGGAGATTCCCATTCTGAGCATCTTTCCTTTTGTTCTTTTTCTTCTCAGTTTTCTTTTTATCAGTCTTAGAAGGCAGAAACTTTTGATCCCTTTTCTGTTTTGCAAGGACTTCATCATATAATGTTTCTTTCATGAAAAGCCAAAAGAAGAGGAAGATGACTGTAATAACCACTGAAGGAATGAGGATGATAAAATAGGTAGACTCATAAAACTCCATTGTGCTTTTTCTTAACTACTTCCTAAAAAAAAGAGAAAAGAAAAAAAAGAAAATCTAAGGACAAAAGGAAAAAAACAAGAATTAGTTTCTGGTCAGTTTTTTTTCAGATTCCTTAACAACTGTTATAAATTTTATAGATATTACTTCAAAGGCTGCTACATCAAAACTAAGTTACTTCTTAAGGGCAAACCTGAAAATCTACATAAATAAGAATTTCTGGAATCAGTTATCCTTGGACAAAATAACCTCTCAGAGGTTCTTGGTCTGTATAGAAAAGCTTTACAGTTTATAAACACTAGTGTCCATTGGTTTAGTGGCAGAAGGGTTCCTCACCACCACCTGATTTTCAGGAATTTACTTTATTTAAATGCCAAAAAATACATCACAAAACACTTCAAGGGCTGTCCAGCAAGAACCAATAAATACGGTAATGGGTGACAGTGTCACCCCTCAATCCGAACCTTTCGCAAAAAGTTAAACCATGTGTATTAAGTTTTAATTTAATCAAGATAAATCAAATTTCAGCCTATTATATAGCCAGATATAGTATGACCCGATGTCCCTATTTTATAGCGACAGTCCCGATTTTTAGGTCTTTTTCTTATAACACCCCCCTGCCCCCGTCCTGATTTTTCACACTTGCTGTCTGGTCGCCCTAGCCAGATATAGGATATGAAGTGCGAAGTGAGAAAACCAAGGCCTAAATCTTGGCCTATCTTGGAGAATGTCCTGAATCTTTCCTCAGACAAAGAAAGGATTTGTTGGATAAATATCCTGGTTTTTAACAGGCTCAGGGCCATCTTTCTGTCCCAGCAAATGGACCGGACCAAGCCCATGGAGGGTCCCAATCCTTAGGGAAGGGTTAGAAGGACTCCTGAGGCCCCAAAAAAACTCTGTGTTTGTGTTCTGAGCTGAAGATGTGATGAACTTGAAACCACAAGGAATCCCACAGGATGGGGTCTGAAAGCACTGCTCCTACTACAGCCTGTGTTAGGGCTGAGGGAACCCTGGTAAGATTATCAACATGTGTGTAGGTTCTCTTATTGTTTTTCATGTTTTCTCTGTAGTGCTTTTACCTTCACAAAACAGGCTCACATAAGGAGAACTGTGTGGTATCTATAATTGTAGGCAGTCACACTGTTAACCGTCTCTGAATAAAAAGCAACCAGGTGTGCTTGGGCAGATTGTATCTGCTGGGAATAACACAGTAAAGACATGGAACTGTTCCAGCCTGGAAACATCCCTGTCAGAGAGTTGTGTCTCCCCACCCAACAGAGGGGACGGCCAGGGAAGCCGGAGGGCTGAGAGTTGGTGCCCTTGCTGAAGTGCTATGGGGAAAACACACATGCTGTTGCCCTGAATTGTGAAACATGTAATAACATCGATCATCTGAGTTGAAGCATATAAGACGGTAAGAGAAATTCTGTGGGAGTTCATTGCAGTACCACATATGCACATTGACACCGGTGGAGTCCATAAGCAAAGCAGAAATGCAAGGGAACACACATGCACGTATCCACATATCAAAATAAAGCCATAAATCTAATTTTAGGCCCAGGTAATCTAATTTTATTTTAAATTGTTCACTATGGATATACTTTGTTAGAAAGTAGAACAGAGTTTGACTTCTGTACAAATTTTATTTTCCTGACTTCAACCTGCTTTAGACCAAGGGCTAAAGCATTAGTTTCCAAGGGCTTCCAGGGTGGGATAATGCACTCTCTGGGAGTGTGATTGCCAAAGCAAACTAGCATGCTTCATATTAATTGGTCTGTAGATCCTGCTGGTGCATTTTAAACAGAGAGTTTAAAACAGTATTACATTAAAGCGCCCTAGGTAACAGTTAGTGATGACCAGGTGTACATGAACCAACTAAACTGAATCAAGGCACTCTGTTTTTGAATAAGCATGTCCGCACGAGGGTTTAATGCAATTTAACTAATCCACTTTTAAATTCACAACTTTAGTTAGCTTGGATTAACCTTCCTGAGCATCCCCATGTAGACAAGCCCAAAGAAAGGAATCTACCTATAAAAATCAAAGTAACAATCATTCAAAAAAAAAACAAAGCTAAAATTCCACCTGAAAATATGCAACTACAAATTCATTAACTTTGAACGTCATTTAAAAATAATTAAGGTTGGAAGTTTGCACTTCAATGGAGTCCAGCTAACACGCTGTCACTCCCCGTACAACAAAACCTGCTCTTGATTATCAGAATATGTAGAGATGAACAGCCAAGGAATCCAGCCTGTTTCTACAGCCATATAATTTTTGTCACCTCTCTAGCCACCCCATTTATAGTGCCCATTCACTCATAACGGTGCCCGCTAAATTTTGTCAAAATTTGCAAAAATCCTAACAAGTTACCAGGAAATTTTATTTTCTTTGCATCTGGAATCAGTAGTCTCTCTCACACACACACTTCTTGGTAAGAATTCTGTGCTGGCTACAGCCATAGATTAAGAGGAGAGGAGAGCAAAGGACCACTTCTACATCCGGACACAAAAAGGCAAACCCTATGGACCATTTATCCACCACACTCAGTACAGGGATTCATTTATAATCCCTCTTTAAGGAGCCCATTAATCCTTTCCCGGCTGCACTAGACTAGAGGACTGCCAGGCGTCCGGTTTTTGACTGGAACGCCCAGTCAAAAAGGGACTCTGGCAGCTCCAGTCAGCACTGCTGACCGGGCCGCTAAAAGTCCTGTCAGTGGCAGAGTGGGGCTCCAGGGCTCCCTGCCTGTCCTACTTCCACGCAGCTCCTGAAAACAGCTGTTAGGTCCTTAGAATCATAGAAATTCAGGGCTGGAAGGGACCTCAGGAGGTATCTAGTCCAACCACTGCTCAAAGCAGGGCCAATCTCCAACTAAATCATCCCAGCCAGGGCTTTGTCAAGCCTGACCTTAAAAGCCTCTAAGGAAGGAGATTCCACCACCTCCCTAGCTAACCCATTCCAGTGCTTCACCATCCTCCGAGTGAAAAAGTTTTTTCCTAATATCCAACCGAAACCTCCCACACTGCAACTTGAGACCACTACTCCTTGTTCTGTCCTTGCAGCCTCTAAACACATGGCAGCCAGAGAAAGCTCCACATGCTTCCCCCGCCCTTAGTGCCGGCTCTGCAGCTACCATTGGCTGGGAACTGTAACCAATGAGAACTGAGAGGGTTGCACCTGCTGCCACAAGAGCAGCATGCGGTGCCTCCCTAGCCACCCATGCACCTAGGGACTACACTGCCAGGACTATACTGACGCGACCACGCATCCCAAACCCCCTTCTGCATCCCAAACCCCTGCCCCAGCCTGGAGACCGCTCCTGCATCATAACTCCCACCCAGAGCCCATACCCGCCCCCCCAACACCGTGCCCCAGCCCTTAGCCCCCTTCTACAGCCCAGACCCCTCACCCAACCCCCTGCACCTCAACTCCCTGACCCAGTCCAGAGCCCTCTCCTGCATCCTGAATCCCTCATTTCTGGCCCCACCCAGAGTCCACACCACAAACCCAGAGCCCTCACCCGCCTCTGACACCCCAACCCCCTGCCACAGCCTGAGCCAACTGAGTGAGGGTGGGGGAGAGTGAGCAATGGAGGGAGGGGGGATGGAACGAGCAGGGGTGGGGCCACAGAGAAGGGGCAGGGCAGGGGTGTTCAGTTTTGTGCAATCAGAAAGTTGGCAACCCTAATCAGCTAGAATTTTACTTGCTATGGGGGTTTGAGAGTTGGGCTTACAACAGAAAGCTAGCTTCAATTTTAACTACAATGTAACTATAGTTACGCTATAATACCAGCTTCTTGTATTAGTGAGTGAGCCAAATTAGGTCTCTTGAAAAAATGAATTTGATGTTTCCCTCAGCCAAAATCAATATTGAACATGTACACAAGAGCCTAATCCCTGAAATAAATGTGTAATTATGCAGATTTTTCACAAGTGTAATGAAATTGATCTTTGCAGTACATCATTACAGTAATTATACAGTTCACGATATCCAACTACTACGAATGCTCCGTCAGAACCATATCAGTCTTCTCCTTCGCCAACATACAACTCCTTCAGGACTCTCCAACTCACAACACTGTCTGGACTCAACCAACATGAATTGACTGTCATTCATTGCAGCCCTTGCCCCATATACCTCTTGATATTCAACACAAGACAGACAGATGGAGGGGACCTAAATGCACTGAGGAAAGGAACATCACAAAAATCCCTCCCAGTAGTCAGAAAAGATGTTCAAACAGTGGACAAGAAAGTGTTGAAAGGAGTTGCAGACAGCCACAAAACCACACTCCAAGATCTTGACATTGTGTTGCAACATTTTCACTGTGATGTTAGCTTCATTTCATATTGATGTGAGCCAAACTGGTTCAGTACCATAATGTAATGGCCTAGCAATGATTTTGTGGCTCTCCACTAGGGAAGATGTGAGCCACCAAAGATGAATACCAGAGCTCCTGAGTAAATACAAGAATAGATTCATTTTTAAACAGAGCATCATTCAGTAGAGGATACATGTAATATAAAAGCTTCAAATAATTTCCAAAGGAGCCATCAATGGTCATTATGGCAGTTTTGTAATGAGAAATATGTACCTAATAAAACAAGTTCCTACCTGAGTTAGCAGACATGTTCTAGTCTTTGCAGTGAAACTCTGATAAGTCTGTTCCCCCAAAGCATTATTCTGCTTGTACAGTAGACTATATTTTCAGAATCCCAATGAATAAAAATTAAAATGTCATGAGTGATTACCAAAAAGTAGCTTGGAAATTCCATTTCAATTGCATAACCTCAAAAATGTTTTTAAAAAACACAGTTACCTACTTTTCCATAATTGCTGTTCAAGATACATTGTACATGCCCATACCACTGTTGGTGAGTGTGCACCTCACACGCAGCTGTGAGACAGGTTTCCCTCAGCAGTATCTGTTGGGGCAGGATGAGCTCCCTCTGGTGCCTCATTCCACTACACCCAAGTACAAGGGCAAAGATGCCCATGATTTCCTGGGGTTCTTTCCAACTGGAAACACTCTGGTAGAGAGGGGAAGGAGGATGAGTCATGGAAAAAGAGACGTGCAACACATCTCAAAGAACGAGTTATGGGAAGGTACGTAACCATTTTTAATTTGCGTGATTGCACATGTTTATTCCACCGTAGGTGACTAGCATTTCAAATCGGAGATGGGCTTGGAATCTACTTGAACAAGGACTGTAGGACCACTTGTCCAAATCACCCCTGGACGATCGAGATACAAAAGGAGCACTTAAAGACAATAAAGTCATTGAGGAGAAACTAAATGAATTATTTGCTTCAGTCTTCACAGCTGAGAAGATTAGGGAGATTCCCAAACCTGAGCCATCTTTTGTAGGTGACAAATCTGAGGAATTGTCACAGATTGAAGTGTCACTAGAGGTGGTTTAGGAATTAATTGACAAAATTTAACTGTAACAAGTCACCGGGACCAGACAGCATTCACCCAAGAGTTCTGAAAACTCAAATATCAAATTGCGGAACTATTAACTATGGTTTGTAATCTGTCCTTTAAATCAGCTTCTGTACCCAATGACTGGAAGACAGCTAATGTAACACCAAAATTTAAAGAGGGCTCTACAGGTGATCCAGGCAATTACAGACCAGTAAGTCTAACATCAGTACTAGGCAAATTAGTTGAAACAACAGTAAAGAATACAATTGTCAGGCACAAAGAAGAACACTGTTTACTTTATATTATTTTTATTACAAATATTTGCACTGTAAAAATGATAAACAAAAGATACAGTATTTCTCAATTCATCTCATACAAGTACTGTAGTGCAATTTCTTTATTGTGAAAGTGCAACTTACAAATGTAGATTTTTATTTTTATTTTTTTTTTACAAATGTGCACTCAAAAACAAAACAATGTAAAACTTACGAGTCCAGAAGTCTATGCAGACCTACTTCTCATTCAGCTAATCTCCAAGACAAAAAAGTTTGTTTACATTTACAGGAGATAATACTGCCCATGTCCTAATTATAATGTCACCAGAAAGCAGGAACAAGTATTTGCATGGGACTTTTGTAGCTGGCATTCCACGGTATTTACGTGACACATATGCTAAACATCGTATGCCCCTTCATGCTTCAGCAGCCATTCCAGAAGACATGCTTCCATGTTGATGAGTCTCATTAAAAAAAAAAGTTAATTAAATTTGTGACTGAACTCTTCGGGAAAGAATTGTATGTCTCCAGCTCTATTATATCCACATTCTGCCATATATTTCATGTTATGGTAGTCTCAGATGATGACTCAGCAGCACATGCTGTTCATTTTAAGAACACTTTCACTGTAGATCAGACAAAATGCAAAGAAGGCACCAACGTGAAATTTCTAAAGACAGCTACAGCACTCAAGCCAAGGTTTAACAATCTGAAGTACCTTCCAAAATCTGAGAGGGATGAGGTATGGAGCATGCTTTCAGAAGTCTTAAAAGAGCAACACTCAGATGTGGAAACTACAGAACCCAAACTACCAAAAAAGAAAATCAACCTTCTGCTGGTGGCATCTGACTCGCATGATGAACATGAACATGCGTCAGTCCGCATTGCTTTGGATTGTTATCGAGCAGAACCTGTCATCAGCATGGGCGCATGTCTTCTGGAACAGTGGTTGAAGCATGAAGGGACAAATGAATCTTTAGCACATCTGGCATGCAAGTATTTTGCAACACCGGCTACAACAATGCCATGAGAAAATCTGTTCTCACTTTCAGGTGACATTGTGAACCAGAAGCAGGCAGCATTACCTCCTGCAAATGTAAACAAACTTGTCTGTCTGAGCCATTGGCTGAAGAAGTAGGACTGAGTGGACTTGTAGGCTCTAAAGCAGGCCCGCACAACTCGGAAAGCAGTGAGGGCCATATTACTGCAAAAAAAAAACCAGCTGCAGGCCGAAAAGCCCCGCCCCCATCCACTTCTCCCCACCCCACTACTTGGCTTGCCCCACCCCTACTTAGCCCCCGTGGCCCGCATGGACTCACTGTGTGGCCCGCATGTGGCCCCCAGGCCGCATGTTGTGCAGGCCTGCTCTAAAGTTTTACATTGTTTCATTTTAAATGCAGTTATTTTTTGTACATAGTTCTGCATTTATAAGTTTAACTTTCATGATAAAGATTGCACTATAGTACTTGTATTAGGGGAATTGAAAAATACTATTTCTTTTGTTTTTTACAGTGCAAATATTTGTAATAAAAATATAGTGAGCACTATATACTTTGTATTTTATTATAATTGAAATATTTGAAAATGTAGAAGTCATCCAAAAGTATTTAAATAAATGGTATTTTATTAAATTGTGATTCATGTTTTTAATCACTTGACAGCACTAATGATTCTGAAGAAAATAATGACAGATTCATCTGATGAAAGCAGCCCATTATCTCAGGAGCACCAGAAGATCTGCAATCTCTTAATAGAGAAAGCTGTTTTATACTTTATCCAAAGAATACTGCTACAACTTCTAGTTCTATAATCTCAGTAGAATCAGCCTCTGTTCTACTAGTTACTCCAAAGTCAAGAGGAGCATGAACAAAAGCATCTTCCACCGTGAATTCTGTGATCAGACATCTGTAGCATAAACACAGGAAGAGTGATAGGAGATGCAGTATTCAGCAGCCACAAGACGCCACTTATACAGAAGAAAGTTTTTTTAAAAAAAAGCTTTAAGGTGTGATTTGAAGTGGATGTTTCTACCGTGGATATGTCAAAGGAGTATCATTCACTCTAAAGGAGTCAGCCTCTCACAGGACATAACTAATGAGAAAAACTGCTCTGATACACTGTAATTTCACTTAGCAATCCCCTGCATAAGCAAGGCTATAATGAAAACTTCCCGAGCTACAATATTGTAGTTACAGTGTAAACAGAATGACCAGCTGTCTTCAGCATGAGAACGAAGGCATTTATAAAGGCTTTTTGATGCAGAGTCTCAGAGGACATTCTTTCCAGCACAAATGGGAAGCATTTTGCCTTATATGCAATTGTATTTATCTCTTTGGTCTAGTTCAGCATTTCTCAGATGAGGCCACCAGGGGGTTTTCCTGAGGCCATGACAGTCTCCTGAACAGAGATGGGGGAAGAGGGCAAAGCAGCAGCCCCTCCCTGCAGCACCCCGGCCCAACCCATCCCACAATCTTCAGCCATGAGGCTTCAGCCCCCCCTGCCCAGCCTCAACCATGGGGCTCTGGAAGGAGGTTCTGGGCTTCAGCACCTTATGGTGTCAGGACTCCCAGCTTCAGCCCCTCTTCTTCCCTCTCTTCCCCTCACCCATCCAGCTCCAGCCATGGGGCTTCAGCTATGGGCTCCAGCAGAGCCAGCCTTACTGGGTGCCAGGGTCAAGAAGCAAAGAGCAGGTTGATCCCGGGGTGCAAAGCCACTCGGGGCAATGGGAAAGGGGAAGCAGTGGAGTCTGGGGAGGGTGGCAGCGGAAAGAGCAGGGGCCAGGGGCATGAAAATATGGCTCTACATTTGTATTATCGAGTGAGCAAAAAAACCTTCAGAAATAAATTACAATGATTTGGGTGTGTATACGTGCAGATTTGTTTTTCCTAACATTAAGTATTTTAAGAAAATTTGTCAGAGCGGCCACCAGCAAGAGTTGGTGGCCACACTGAGGCCAAAAAATTTGTTGTGAGAACCCTTTGACTAGCTTACAATTAGAACAATTTCATTTCAACTCCCATTCATTCTCTCCTGTCTGATTTGCAAACCTCCCATGAAAGAGAGCGGAAGGGGGGGAAGAAACTGTCAAGAAGCAGAGGAGGTAGGATAGAGAAACTACTTTAATCAAGAGATACAGGGAAAACTGGAAGAAATAAGGAAAGTGGATAAAAACTGAACTGTTTAACCTGTTAACTTCTATTCTTTTTAATAGCAGCATAAGCATACTTCTCAAAGAAGCAATCCTTTTTCCTAAAAGGATTTGCAAACAGCATTTTTATTAATCACAACAGACACTGCAAGGTGTAGCGCTTAGTAAGAGAGAGGCACTTTGAAAGTGGTTGTGGCGCTCTGCAATGCACACCAACAGCCAAACACAACAAATCCTGCTGTAACCAGTTACTTAACCTGTACCCTCACTGCCAAGCAGCAGCACAATTAAAAGCCCTGAAGTTTACCCAGCACACTTTTGAACTCCATGCACTGCTACAAACCCTTGACATGCTACCTATCAGACGTTCACCCTGGAAAAGGCTTTTCAGGTTGAGCTTCTGATTTCTTAAGCTGAATAACCCAGCTGGATTTGACAATCCTTCCCCCATCTAAAAAGCTTTTATTCTCCTCATACAAGTTCTAAACCTATCACCTTAGATGGCATCCCTTTAACCTTTCTGCAAAGGGAGAAGAACTGCATTTTGCCCTGAGTTATCAAAACTTCAACAACTTCACTATTTTCACTTTGAATTAACAAGACAAATCCCTTTTATTCACCTGCATTCGCCCAACCCCACAGAAAATGCTTAGTCAATTACTTGATTTCTAATGCTACATTTAACATGATGGTTTAGTAGCAATTGACTTCCAGTAAGTAAGCGAAGTAACTTTGTATTATATTTCACAATATCAAAAGCTACTGGTATAATTAGAACTCAAGTTTCTCTATGCTGATATATAACCTCAGATGGATATACAATCAGTTTTAATCCTGGGATCTAAACTTGTACTCTACAAGACAGAAATAAAGTTATAGCTCCATCTGCCATTCTTAGCTTAGCCCTGCATATTAAAAGTATGCTCACTATGAACTCCGGGGTCTAACGACGCATGTAAGCCACTGAGATTTTTACGCTGCCTTGAAAATTAATAGTAAAAAATTGCTAAAGACAAAGAATTTCATTTTGATTTTTAAAAGATATAATGTAAGATTTCATTAAGGCTATAGCATCTTTAATCAGGGTTTTCCCAGGGATTGTGTCAAGAGGGGTCATGAACCTTCTTACTGCTGAATGACACAGCATCTTGGTCACCCAACAGGCTGAGCCATGCCAGTAAATCCTGTGGCAGAGACTTAAGAGCTACTGCATTTAAATGAGCATCAACTTGTATATGCAAGTTTTTTCCAATGTTTAGGTGATCTTCGACACTCTATAGGATGTAACCACACAACTAAAAATCAATAGATTATGGTTCTTTTGGTCAGTATTTAGCCAATTCATCTCAGGAGTACAGTACATAGCATCATCAATGGAACACTGATTAGAGTATCCAACCAGAAGAGAAGTTACTGTTTGATTATATATATTTCGCATCTGTACGTGACCAGCCATGCACCTGACTGTTGAAGAGAAACCCTTGAAAATACAATCCTCATTTTCTCAAAGACTGTAGCCCTTCAGAGAGGAAGGCTTCAGAGCAGTTAGGGAATAGCCCTAGAACTCAAAAGATCTGGGTTCAATTCTCTGCTCTGCTCCAGACTTCCTTCGACACATTGGGCAAGTTATCAAGGCCTAGTCTACACTAGAAAATTAGGTTGCCTTGGCTACATCGCTGAGGAATGCGAAAAATCCACACCCCTAGGTTGACTTAACTATGCTGCTTAAGTCCCATCCCCCACACCACTGGCAACACTAGGTCAATGGATGAACTCTTCCATCAACCTAGCTACCACCTCTTGGGGAGGTGGAGAACCTACACCAACAGGAGAATCCCTCCTGTCAGTGTAGGTAGTGTCTACACTGAAGCGCTACTGTGGAACACCTGTAACACTGCAGCTGTGCCACTGTTGCGTTTCAAGTGTAGACAATCCCAAGGTCTCTGTGCCTCAGCTCCCCATCTATAAAATGGGGATAACAGCACTGCCTGTTTAACGCAGGCTGATGTGGAAAGGTGCACTGTGGGGAGATGAGGGAAGGGAGTGTCCCAGGAGGAGGTGGGGTCCCGGGATGGTTAAATATTTGTGTATGTCCAGGTAACATATGCAGCCTTGTCCTACGGAGTACAGGGGGTACTGTACGTCAGCAGGGCCAAACTGCAGAGGGACGGGTGTTGAGTACAATGTGCCCCGCTCCCCCTCCAGTGATGGCAGAGTGGCGGAAGAAAGTTACCCTGAATGGGGCCAGAAACAAAGCAGCTCTGCCAAAGAACCTGTGGCAGATTACCCAATACAGGAGCTCCTTGCTTAACGTAGTTATGTTCCTGAAATGCGACTTAAAGCGAAACAATGTTAAGCGAATCCAATTTCCCCATAAGAATTGATGTAAATGAGAGGGTTAGGTTCTAGGGAATTTTTTTTTCCACCAGACAAAACACACACACACATATACATTCACACTATAAACAAACAATTTAATACTGGTACACAGTGATGATAATTGTGAAGCTTGGTTGAGGTGGAGGAGTCAGAGGGTGGGATATTTCCCAGGGAATGCCTTACTACTAAATGAACTAGCAATTGACTGAGCCCTCAAGGGTTAACTCTCACACTCTACAATGCAGCAGAAAAGGAGGGAGGGCAGCTAGAGACAGGGGGACACACCCTGTGTGAGAGATAGAGAGAGATGTGCATTTCCCCTTTAAGTATGCTGCCTTGTAAATTTGATGAGCGCCTTGTGGTAGGTGTTCCACAGCTCCTTCACTTGGACCCTACACTGCAATGTGTCCCGGTCATGGCCCCTTGCTATCATGTATCATGAAATCTGTCCGTAGGTATCATAATTCCGACAGCTGGAGCACAGCTGGGACTGGACTGCCTCCTCTCCCCAAATGCTGACAAGGTCCAGCAGCTCAGCATTGCTCCAAGCAGGGATCAGCTGGTGCATGGAACCGGCATGGTCACCTGGAGAGATGCACTTAGACCACTGCACGTGCCACCGAGCAAAGAGGAAGAACACTTTCAAAATTCCCAATGAATTTAAGGGGTGAGGCTCACGGTTGGTCATCTGAGGGCAGGGCAATAGAATTCAAACCGATGGCCAAAGAGGCGACAACAGGCTTTGTGGGACACCTCCCAGAGGCCAATCACAGTGCGGCAATCGACCAGGGTGTCTACACCGGCACCGCGGCGTTGTAGCTCCGGCGCAGAAAGCTGTACCCCTTTCATCGGTGTGTCGGTGGGGGTTCTTTTTTTTGTTTGCTTTTTTACAGTGCTGCAAGTGCGCAGTTTCTGCGCATTAAGTTGCTTGGAAGCGTGTACACCTCAGGAGTGACACCACAGAAAGCTGCTTTACTGCACAGAAACATGCCAGTGTAGACAAGACCTAAGGGCTTATCTACACTTAAAACATTACAGAAGCACAGGATTCTCTCGTCAGTGTAGGTAATCCACCTCCCAAGAGACAGTAGTTAGTTTGAGTGAAGAATTCTAGCACTGTCTTCACAGAGACTTAGGTCAGTTTAACTACACAGCTCAGGGACGTGGATTTTTCACACCCTCAACAGAGGTCATTAAACTGACCTAATTTTCTAATGTCGACCAGATCTAAGACAAGATTGGGGGGGGGGGGGAAAAGCCACATTACAAATTCCTTTCACCTTTTTTATACATCAGAAAGCAAAAAAGAACACAAGAAGTAGAAACAGTTTTCAAGGTGACCTGGAAAACTCTGTAAGTATTAATAAAAGTGTAAAAGAAAGATCAATAAATCAACAACAGTGCTTTTAATTTTAATAAAGGAATTACTGTGCCAGCTTTGACACACATAATTAAATATACCCACTGTACAGGAATACTTTTCTATGCAATGCACTACTCAAAAGGAGTACCCGATATATGTACCCTGTTTGAACTAGTACTCTTGAAACTAGAAAAGTCCTTGGAAAAGAAGTGTGGTAAATCAATCACAAACGCAATCAGTTAAGTGTTACAGCACTCACGATACTGTCCAGATCACACATTAAATTTAATTTTAGGAGTCAGAGATTAACTCGTTAGGTCTGGGAAGGCTCGGAGCCTTAACTGAACATGCTTTAAAGTTACTCAGCATGGCACAGTTGGTGTCTTAAAGCAAACAATAAAGACAGACAAACCAAAAAAAACAAGACTTGTCAATACCTCTTTCTGTCCTTGACTAAACTAATCCTATTAAACCATTTGCTGAACACAATAATCTCAGCACTGCAAATATCCAGTAGTTAAATATTTTCCATTCCAAACATGATATTATTTCTGCCATTTGTTGGGCTACGCTCAGGTGCTTTACATTACTAATGTATTAAATTCCACAAAAGTTTGTTTCATTTCAGCAAAGGCCTTTAACCATGTGCTTACAGAAAGGGCATATTCAGAGGACACATACATTACAGTAATGAGGTTGCAGTACCAAGGACTGAAGCTCTTAATCGGCCAGGAGCATTAGATGCCTATAGTTATACCCACAACTGAATGACCTTGATTTTGTAAAGAGTGACCACAGACAAGTGTAAACAATCTATAGCATCTCCTGAAGACAGTGCCAAGTTACTAGTACAAGATTGTGGTCAAGAAAGGGGCAGAAGGACTCCATACTGAGAACTGAGCTGAAGCTACAAATTCCATTAACATCAATAACTCAGGCAAGACATGAAATTAGTCAAAGGCCGTTAAACCATCAGAGGAGTGAAGTTCCGGAACAGCCTTCCAAGGGGAGTAGTGGGGACAAAAAAAAACACTTAACTGGCTTCAAGACTGCGCTTGATAAATTTAAGGAGCTGGGACTTCCTACAATGGCATGTAGCCAATCTATGGCTGCCAGCAGCAAATAACTTCAACAGCTGGTGAGGGGACCCCAGATGGGGAGGGCTCCAAGTTACTATAGAGAAGTTTTTCCCAGGTATCTGGCTGAGATTATAGTCTATGAGATTCAAAAAGGTCTAAGTACGTACACAAAGAGGTACACAATGTGTGATTCAACGTCAGTAACTCCAATACTTCTTACAAATATTTACGAAAGGGAGATTGTTTATCCACAATAGTTGTAATAGGCCTTTTTTATGCAAGTGATAAAGAGAGCTCAAGGCAGACGGAAGAGAGGATGAAGGACGAAACCAAGAGGTTAAGTAATTTGACTAGCAATAGTGCTACTGGTACCACAGCCATGATAAGCCGTCTTAGTTTTCAGAATGATGCCGCAACCTGATACTCCTGTACCACCTTAACATCACTAGCTGCTAGTACCAGAATCCACTTAGCATCCTTTCCCCATGACTTTAGAGGTACCCTTTTGTTATCTCTTCAGTGCCTTGTTCCAAACTGTTACCACCACATCATAGCTTCTGTAGGCCAAGCACACTGCATAGGCTAGTGATGCTCCTTGCATTCCCCTACTCCCCTGTGACCTCCCTGTGCCACTGCCCTAATCCCCTCTATTTCAGGAACTGCAACACCACCCTTCCCACCCCCATTCCCCAGGGTTCCAAACTGTTAACTCCTCCAGAGACCTTTAACACCTAAGACTTAAATGGGTGGACTTTAGATTAAATTGTTTCCCTTTCACCTTCTCTTAGCGAAGAGGGGAGTTGAAAAACAGATCTAGATTTGTCTGCTCTTCAGTCCACCAAACTGCAAAGCTGAAGTCAAGAACTGTGCAATGATGCTTCTCTGCCTCAATCTCAAAATATACCAGGTTTCTCCTATAAGCTCTCACCTGACTTCACACCCTCTGCAGAGGGACTGAGCTGAGAGCACATCATATTTAAATCAAAGAGAAATTCATTGCGAAGGCAGACACCCCTGAATTGAGCCTTCCCCAACACACACGCACCCCGCTACCACCACCCATTCGAACAGGACTGCATCTGAGCTACTTTTCAAGCAATAAACACTGGTCTACAATTTTTTAGAAGTCATCTGCTTCAGAGATAAAATGTGATTATTATGTATTTTGATGTGCTGAATTCAAATATGACAATTACAACAACTGATTGGCTACTGTTTCTAAGATATTTAAGTTTTTATATTTTATGTCTATGTATATTGTGTAGATAGAGTTTTAATCATAAATTGTAAACCTAGGTCTTTTCATGTGTTTATGGTTGCTTTACATGATAATGCTTCACCTGTCCTGTTTATGTAACACTTTAAAAATCAGTAAAATGGTTATATAAATAAAATGTATTATGAAACAAAAGGCAAAAAACTATTATGTACACAGTTTAGTCCTATTCAGTGTCTACTCGGCGCTTCTTGGCTTGTCTCTTGTATTCATTAAATGGAGCATCTCTTGTCACTGTCCAGCAATAGTCTGCAAGCATTGATGGGCTCCATTTGCCCTGACAGCATTTCTCCATTGTTGCAATGTCCTGGTGAAATCGCTCGCCATGCTCGTCGCTCGCTGCTCCGCAGTTAGGTGGAAAAAAATCTAGATGAGAGTGCAAAAAAATGTATCTTTAGTGACATGTTGCAACCAAGGCTTTTGTATGCCTTGAGGAGGTTTTCCACCAACAACCTGTAGTTGTCTGCCTTGTTGTTTCCGAGAAAATGTATTGCCACTGACTGGAAGGCTTTCCATGCCGTCTTTTCCTTGCCACGCAGTGCATGGTCAAATGCATCATCTCGAAGAAGTTCACAAATCTGAGGACCAACAAAGACACCTTCCTTTATCTTAGCTTCACTTAACCTCGGAAATTTTCCACGGAGGTACTTGAAAGCTGCTTGTGTTTTATCAATGGCCTTGACAAAGTTCTTCATCAGACCCAGCTTGACGTGTAAGGGTGGTAACAAAATCTTCCTTGATTCAACAAGTGGTGGATGCTGAACACTTTTCCTCCCAGGCTCCAGTGACTGTCGGAGTGGCCAATCTTTCTTGATGTAGTGGGAATCTCTTGCATGACTATCCCATTCGCAGAGAAAACAGCAGTACTTTGTGTATCCAGTCTGCAGACCAAGCAAGAGAGCAACAACCTTCAAATCGCCACAAAGCTGCCACTGATGTTGGTCATAATTTATGCACCTTAAAAGTTGTTTCATGTTGTCATAGGTTTCCTTCATATGGACTGCATGACCAACTGGAATTGATGGCAAAACATTGCCATTATGCAGCAAAACAGCTTTAAGACTCGTCTTCGATGAATCAATGAAGAGTCTCCACTCATCTGGATCATGAACGATGTTGAGGGCTGCCATCACACCATCAATGTTGTTGCAGGCTACAAGATCACCTTCCATGAAGAAGAATGGGACAAGATCCTTTTGACGGTCACAGAACATGGAAACCCTAACATCACCAGCCAGGAGATTCCACTGCTGTAGTCTGGAGCCCAATAGCTCTGCCTTACTCTTGGGTAGTTCCAAATCCCTGACAAGGTCATTCAGTTCAGCTTGTGTTATGAGGTGTGGTTCAGAAGAGGAGGATGGGAGAAAATGTGGGTCCTGTGACATTGATGGTTCAGGACCAGAAGTTTCATCCTCTTCTTCTTCCTCGTCTGACTCAAGTGAGAGTGATTCTGGTGCATCAGGAACCGGCACTCCTTCTCCGTGGGGGATTGGGTGTATAGCTGATGGAATGTTTGGATAGTGCACAGTCCACTTTTTCTTCGACACACCTTTCCCAACTGGAGGCACCCTGCAGAAGTAACAATTGCTGGCATGATCTGTTGGCTCTCTCCAAATCATTGGCACTGCAAAAGGCATAGATTTCCTTTTCCTGTTCAACCACTGGCGAAGATTTGTTGCACAAGTGTTGCACCACATGTGTGGGGCCCACCTCTTGTCCTGATCTCCAATTTTGCAGCCAAAATAAAGGTGATGGGCTCTCTTAACCATAGTGGTTATACTGCGCTTTTGTGATGCAAAAGTCACTTCACCACAAACATAGCAGAAGTTATCTGCACTGTTCACACAAGTACGAGGCATCTCTGCTCACTTTGGCTAAACAGAAATGTGTCCCTTTGCAAAATCAAACACTCACAAATAAGAATGCACGACACTGTATGATTTCAAGAGCTGATATAGGGCAATTTGTTCAGCACAGTGATGTAAGCTTCGTTATGATTGCATCATCCATGACTTCTAGGAATAACATGATGCAATTCATATCATGTATGACGCAATACCAGCTTCAGATTGCATCATTCATTGTTTTGCCTAAAAAGCAAGTACTGTCCAAACCCAGTCATAGATTTATTCATAGATCCAGTCAAAGATGTATTTTAGTCATTTCTGGTTTAAATTGAGATCCCTTCCCCTTATAACTCACTTATCCTCCGCCATTCCCATGTCAAGGGTCGTATACACTGACCCAATAGCATATCTTGAAAACCAGTGCCAATCAACAATTTTAAGCATCATTTTTGTTCTCAGTGACCCAGAATTAGTAAAGTTTGACTACATTTATTTCAGAAGCATTTTGGCTGTAGAGCAGTGTAATTGTTCTACCATGAGAGGTTCTAAAGGCCAGGGTACCCTCCAGTATACCTGCACACACACGCTGTTAACTGAGGGCATAATTTGAAAACAAAGGCATTGCACAGCTGGCAGTGCTATCAACTCTGCTGATGTGCAAGCCTGAAAAGAATTCAGTTCTCTCTCCCAGAGCTTTGTTGCTTCTGCAGGGGCAAGAAATTGTTAAAAATCATCATCTTACTTCTTCACTGAAGTCAGATACATAGTAGAGAGGGCAAATCTTCTGAGTGAGAAGACGGCCCCTTTACACTCAGCCTTCGGAGTAGAACTATACTCAGTTTTGCTTTCTTGTAGTTTTAAAGTACCACACTGACTAAAAATTAATTGCTTTACTCTCACAATAGTCCCGTCCATCTGCTGTGCAACCAAATGGCTTCTGTAACTTTGGTCAGGACATGTTTCCGTTTTTACAACTTGTTTACACATTCACAACTGAGAACTAGTGGATAAAGTAAAACAAAAGCTTGCTTTTTCCCAGGGTCCTTGCATAGCAAGAGTCACTCCACAAAGTTCCACATTAATGCAGGATTATATGCCAAAATAAAAGTAAAAGATCTTAGACTGAGCGCCAGAAAACTGTGTTTAGATTAAAACAAGTGTGAACAGCAGGGAGTTTTACCTGCTATATGTACTCCAGTATCTGTGGGTGTCTAGTTTCTGCTCCAGCTCTGAACTGTGTAGCAATTAAAGGCAGAAATAAATTTGATTCAGCTCTCTCGGGTCTGATATTCAAAAATGTTATCCCTCCACAACCCCTGCTGAAGTCAATTGGAGCTGCAGGTGTTCAGCACTTCTGAAAATAATCAGGCCATCAGCATGTTCTTATTTGGATAAGCTGTCTGGAAAGTTAAAAAGAAATTTGTGATAGTGAAGCTGACTTTACCAACTACAACAGCTTGGGTTGACCATGCACAAAAATCATTTACATGCCTTCAGACCCATTTTTCACCACCTCCACCCCCCAATAATAATGGCCCTTTCAGATCACCTGTGGTCTATTATGTGAATACATACTTCGGGCATGATCCTCCCCTCACAGCCACACCATAGACAACTGCATGTTGAGGGCTTCTCTTACATTGTCTGATCGTCACCAGACAGGAGGTGCTGAGTACTGTGCATCTTAGGTCTGGGCTACACTGGGTGGGGAGGGGAGTTTGAACTAAGACATGTTGAAAATATCTTAGTTCGACTTGCCGCCGTGAGGATGGCCAGGTAAGTCAACCACAGCCGCTCGCCCGCCAACTTCGCTTATTCCGCCTGCCAAAGTGGAGTACAGGCGTCAATTCAGGGATCTCTCTCTCATACATCAAGCGTTACCTGCCTAACTGGCGGGCAGTGCAGCCATACCCTAAGGCTTGATCTCCTGTTTTTTGTTTGTTTGTTTTGTTGCTCTTGTGGTGTTCTTGGCTATTCACTGAGGTCTATTTGCCAGGACATTAAATACAAGCTTTGAATCTCTACTACCTGACCTAATGAGCTCTGTCCCAGGGGGACAAGAGATTGCCAACCGGACATGTCAAACCCATGGGGGAAAACGCAGAAATTGGGCTTGTTTTTCGCTTAATTGGCTTGTAGCTTTTTTTTTTTTTTAAATCAGCTACAGAAAGCCGGGGCAAGAGAGTCAGGGGTGCACAGTGGGCCGACCACAGTCCCAGACTGCACACAGCGGGGTGGGGGAGATCTAGGTAGAGCGTTGGGGTTCTTAGGGATTGGCTTGTTTTGAAATGTGAATTGTTTGACTTTTGGCGTATTTTGAAAGTCGGGATGCTTATTTACCGCATGAAAGCTAGCAACTGTGTTGCCAACCCTTAAAAGTTTCTAGCCAGCTGCTGGCTGCGGAAGTAAGAGGGAAGTAGAGAATCAAAGGTTATACTTGACCTTGCAGATGTTAATAAATTACCCAGAGCAGTGTTTATGCCAGCTCTAGCAGCCAAGAGCACATTTACTCAGGGCTGGGTTGCTGGCATTTTCCCCTAAACACACCTGACCACAAAGCAGTGCCAAGCAGTTCAACAGTGACAGTACGTCTGACTGCAAAATCAAGGTATCGCCCATTCACTTTTGAAGAGTTTGCACCTAAGGCCACATATAACCTTTTTCATTTTGTGGGGAGTGGGCAGCTAAGCAGGAGGTGGGTGACAGGCTTGAATGAACTTGGGGCTTTACATATTTTGCTGAAAACCACGTTAAACAGACATTCTCAGCACTGCTATACCTAACACTAACAGGGCAAGTGTTTGTTTCAGACCATGGTTCCTATGTGATTTGGAAGCAGCTCAGTCTGATCAATGGTGCAAATGAGGTTGGCTAACTACACTCATAAGTCTATATTTAATAGGCATGAGAATAGAAATAGCCATCTCACTTTCACCACTAACGAAGGACCAAAATAATGACCTTGCCAGTTAAGAATTCAGGCACCCTAGGCCTCCTCTTAGGTCAAATACAATCTTTCTATAGCTGGGGTCTAAATGTTAAAAGTATGCATGCAGTCCTTTAGAGCCTAGTTTGAAAGGGACAATGAGAAAGGAAATGACTAAAGAAGCAGTAAGTTAATATATTTTGGTACTAAGAAAACTAGCATGTATTTTTAACACTCCACACAGGAGGATGCATTGTCCCGCTCTGAGCAGGGTTTTGGGGACTAGATCAGCATTTTTCAAATGTTCGGGTCGCAACCCAATACAGGGCTGCTGCATGTAAGACACTGTGTCACTCTGGTCAGCACTGCTGACCAGGCCATTAAAAGTCCTGTCGGCGGTGCTCCCCAGCTAAGGCAGACTAATGCCTACGGGCGCCGACACTGTACTGCGCCCCAGAAGCTGCCAGCAACAGGTCCAGCTTCTAGGCGGGGGGGCCACGGGGCTCTGTGCACTGCCCCTTCCCCGAACACCAGCTCCACACTCCCAATGGCCGGGGTGAGGGGTGCAGGCTCCTGGATGGCACTTATCTCAAGTGGCTCCCAAAAGCAACAGCATGTCCCCACTCCAGCTCCTACGCAGATCCACGACCAGGCAGCTCTGCACACTGCCCCATCTGCAGGCACCGCCCCTGCAGCTCCCACTGGCCACAGTTCCTGGTCAATGGAAGCTACAGAGGCAGCACTTGGGGCTGGGTGCAGAGTGGAACCCCCCTACGGTCCCTACAGCTGGAGCGCCGGAGTGGGGCAAGCACCAGACCTGCTCTTCAGCAGAAGCTTGAGGACTGGCTTAAAATGGCTGGCGGGCCAGACCTAGCCTGCGGGCCATAGATTGCCCCCCGCTGATCTAAAGGCTCCGAACAGCGCTTCTGCTAATCTAAATTGCACTAGTGGAAAAATTCTGGCTGATCCTAGAGATGGAGCCTCTTTCTTTATCATCATGCCTTCCCCAAGGCATTAGCAGAAGGCAGGCAGGCAACCGGGAACCGTCCTGCCTCTATCATCTCTGCTCTAAGCATGCAGCGTGGCAAGAAGGCACTCATGCAGTGCAATTCGGGGCAGAGGGATGAGCATCAGTCATTCAAACATGTAGAAGCCACCTCCAAGGAGAACAGACCAATTCTCTGGCCCAGAATGCAATACAGACACCAACCCTTGGCATGCATCTATATGTATGTCAGAGCCCTGGAATGCTGTTTTTCAGCCAAAAAATGGCTTTTGTTTCCACTCTGTCCAACTTTCTAACACCTTCAGGCAATCTCCCGTGCCATGCTTTATGCATGGAAGGAGCTCTCAACAAGAGCCCATAAAGCACTGACCTCCTTCAAATCCTTCCTCAGAACTACTGTGCCGTGACGCTGCAATAAAGTTAGCAACAGCTAAGCAGCTGGTGTGCTGACATGATTGAGCTAAGTCGGCTCATTCTTATCTGGTGCACCTTTCATCTTTATTGCATCCCACTGTTGTTCTGTCTTATGCTTAGACTATGAACTCTTTGGAGCAAAGGCTATCTATCCGTTAAAGGTTTTGTGACGGAGTCAGACCAGAAGGATATAGGAGAGTGCTGGAAGGCAGGTATATTAGTCTCAGGATGTACAGGTCCTTGTTCCCTGGATAGCCAACCAAAGGCTACTCCAGACCAATCAAGACACCTGGGGCCAATTAAGAACCTTCTAGAAAGGAGTAGAAACAGCTAGCCTAACTGGGACACCTGAAGCCAATCAGGGACTGGTTGAAAACAGATAAAAACCTCCCAGTTAGTCAGGTGGGCTGTGGGTGTCAGGAGCTGTGGAAGGAAGTTATGCTGTTGGTGAGACTGAGTGGTGGACAACTTATCATACAGAAGGAAGGAGGCCCTGAGGTAAGGGTGAAGTGGAGTTTGAAGAAGCGGGGACTGCTGTGGGGAAGTAGCCCACGGAATTGTATTGTGTTTTGTGGATAAAAGGTCAGCCGTCTTAGCTGATACTATTAGGGTCCCTGGGCTGGAGTCCGGAGTAGAGGGTGGGCCCGGGCTCCCCCATTTTCCATCTTCCATACTGGCCTGTGATGAAGGTAACTCACTAGGTGGTGACTCTTGCCAATTATACTGAGAAAGGGAGGTCACTCTGGGGCCTAGATGAGTTTCTGAGGCCCCTAAATCTGCCAGGAAGTGCAGGACCCACAAGTACAGACTTGGAGCTTTGTCACAGTTTGTACAGTGCTTAACACAACAAGCTGGAGGCCTCAAGGTGCTATTGCAAAAACAAATATTTTTAAGCCAGAACTGCTTTTGAACTCCCCTCCACAGAACACCAAAATCCAGTCTTGCAGGCCCATGCCGTGACAGCATGCACACAGGGAGTCTACTACGTTTATTTGGATATTTGAATTCCTCAACGGGAAAACATCACGCTGTCTCTAGAAGAGGTGCTGGAACGTTGCCTGTGTTTGACTGTGATTGACTATGAGTGTTCCAATGCGTCGTAATTAAGGATTACAAGTTCACCCTTTTTTCTAATGCTTGATTTAGGGAGCCAAAACACATTCATTGTTAGAAGGGGTTTTTAAAATTGAACTAGAAGGTACAGCAACAAGGGCAATTGTGACGATTCGGAACCAGACAGCTGACACTATTAAAGATGAAAATTTCATACAAACTAATACTTAGTGGTCTCACAATGGAACCAGAAAAGTATTCATTGTCCATCCGACTTCACAGCTGGAGACCCAGAAACCCAAGCTGGTCTTCGCCCTAGCAATGAAGCGTGCCGACCCTGGTTAAGAATCAGAGGGGTAGCCGTGTTAGTCTGGAATTGCACCCTGGTCATTTCAGCAACAAGATTTTTCCATTATTTCTGCTCAGTCTGCTGTTCACACCACCACACAAAAAGATCGAGCAACTGACAAAAAAGTGCTTTGTTAACCTTTCCGTGACTCAATGATCCTACTATTAAACAGCAATCTATGAAATGAGTAACTGACAGCAAACCTCTAAGGAAAGAGGGATGTCCCAGCTATATGAAGTACCAAAGATCTGATCCACCTACCTATCAAGCTACTTGGAGAGAGACAAAGCTTTAAAAAGCGTGATTAAATATACTTTCAGATGAGGAAATCACAGTTCTTAACAGATTGTGTGGCATATTAAACATGGTTTACCTAACCAACACACAGTTTAAAGAAATTATTAACCCCACAAATAGATTATATTTAAGTAGCAAAAAGATTTGGGTTTCCCTTAGCAGGGAAACGGGATTACTGCATTAACAAGTCAGTCACTGCAAATAGCACGCATTGAGACAGCAAGCATCTGTTTCAAAATTCACCCTAACACAGCAGTAATTTGCAGAACAGTCTCTGATTTAACTCCGTTTTCAGACCCAGCTTTTGAAACATTCACCTTTTGGGCTGAAAATTCTCTTGGACCAGGAGATTACAGACAAAAAATTCCTTCTGCCATTTGAATGATCAGAGGTGAGAACACAAAGTTCTTCAAGTTTCTCTAAAAGAAAGTGGTTAGAAATTTTGGAACACACCCAGAGTTCAAAACCCATCAGAAACAAACAATTTTCATTTACTAAATGTCTTTCTTAAGTTTTTTAAGACGTGTTTAGATTTCAGATATGGACTACTTGAAGACCACATACTCAGCATGAGCAGGAAAAGTCTCCCTCAGTCAAAAGGTGAACCTTAGTCAGATGCACTGCATAAATGTGCACAATAGGATTACTGAAATGGGAATTTAAATAGCCAATGGAGAAACTTGTAAATGCTGCCAACATCCCTCTAGAATTTTTTTTCCTACCCTCTAGTCCACACACTTCCGCTGCCCACACAAACCTAGGAAGTTAAAAGCAAAAATAACCATGTTCATGCAGTGTTAGAGAGGTACCCTATAATCACAATCCAGGAAATACAAAAATTAGTCTTCCACGAACAGACAAGTAAGCTTATCTAGGCTGCAATATGGACTATTCACTATAACCGTTTTTCTTGTGAAGCACATAAATAGTTCTACTCTGAGTAATGCCAATGTAAAAATGGTACCTTACTCAACAGATCCATTTCTTGTAGGACTCATTGTCAACTAAAATAAGATAAGTTTTACTACTTTTTAACTCCTGAATACACTGCAGAACCACACAGCTGACAAACTGTGTTGGATTCTATTCTGCCTCATGTATTAACACATTTGTTAATTAAATTCTGATTTCTGGATCAAATTGTATCCTCTGTTACACTATGAAACTTATTTAAAGGAATTGTACAGATATAAGCAAGAGCAAAATTTAGACCACAATCTTTTTTGCTGACAATACAGTACAAGCCAGAAAAGAAATTTTGGCCTTCTCATCCCAGACTGAATTTGCACAGCTGGCAGTCAGAGAAAGACTCTTTACTTGGAAGCTGAGCAAGTTTGTTTCTCAAGGATTTCCATATCAAATGCGACGTCTAGAGTTCAGTTTTTCCATAGCGTAACTGCCCTTTCGTTTTGCATATACTATACAGCATACAAGACTGCGATACTTAGATACCAAAGTAATAGAAGCCTTAGGCTGTATAATGCGGCAGAGTTAAAGTTCTTGGAACTCTGAACTTTCCATTTCCTGACCTTTGATTTAAATGTGCCAATAGAGTAAAAAGTTTCCAAAGTTTAAGGAAAGTCTCAAAATTAAGATTTATTTCCACAATGTTAGCCGAAACCAAATTACACCTCTCCCATATTTCACAGGATACATTATATGTAAATTACAGTATGTTTAACTTCACGCAGCAACATTCACTTTGGAATTTCCCAGTTAATGGTCCACTACTCATCATGAGCATTTTGTTTCCCTGATGAAAGGAGGGGGTGGGAGAATACATACAGGGCGTGTAAACTCATTGACCTAGGCCAATGCTTAAGGCTCCCATCACCAAATCTGAAAAGTCTACAGCATGGCTAGAATGACCTTACCACAGCCACCCATAAAAGGCTTTAAGAAATCTATTGCCTGTGGTCCAGCCATCATAAATGTGGGTAAGACACTGTCCTTTTCATTTTTGTTTGGAAGATACAAGCCACTGAGTATTGGTTTCATACTGACCTGTCAGAGAGAGGTGACTTTTTACCACATTCACTTTTGCTCTGTATGCCGTATGTTACCACCTTCATTTCACAGAATCATAGGATGGGAAGGAACCTCAAGAGGTCATGTAGTCCAGGCCCCTGCACTCAAGGCAGATTTAAGTATTATCTGGTATTATCCATTCATGATGCATTCTCAAAATATTTGTATACAGGAACTCACTAGATGCACTGTCTGTACTGTCAGCAGACTGAATCTTAATATAGACCAGGAATAACCATCTTTACGATGTCATGTCCAGTCAGGAACCAGTGACATTTCTACAGACTGTAAAGGACTGAAGGACCCTATTCAATAAAATACAATATTCTTGGCCCCTGATAAGTTTTCTTATGCATCACAAGTAGAGCAAACTTAAAGACCATTTGGGTGACCCCAAATGTGCATTCCCATGTTTTCAGAAGGTTGAGTCGGAATTTCCCACTAGTCTAATGCTTGTTTTTCCCAATGCTCTTATAAATCAGGGCTGTGGGTGGGGGTTCCTTTTTAATCAGGATTTATATTCAGGATTTATTCAGGATGTGGGCTACCACCAGGCAGCACAGCAGGACTAAGGCAGGCTCCCTGCCTGCCCCGGCCCCATGCCACTCCCGGACACAGTCAACACATCCCTGCAGCCTGGGGGAGGGGGCCCCCACACGTGGCTCCACACACTGCTCCTGCCTGCAAGCCTCGCCCGCACAACTCTCATTGGCCACAGCTCCCCATTCCCGGCCAATGTGAGCTGCAAGGGGGCGACTGCAGGCAAGAGCAGCGTGCACAGACCCCTGCCCTGCGCCTCAGGGGCGTGCCGGCTGCTTCCAGGAGCGGAATGGGGCTGGGGCGGGCAGGCAGGGAGCCTGCCTTAGCCCCATTGCACCATTGACCTTTTAGCGGACGGAGATCGCAATCCACCGGCAGAGGCTCCGTGATCGGTATTTATACAGACACTTGATACTACAGGATATGGTTGTCCCACTTAGTTTAAGAGAAACCCTCTATGCTTCAAATGGGATATACTGGCAGAAGCAGTATGCACTTTCAAACTAAGAACTGGAGACAACCAGCCCCTCAGAACTACCCTCCGCTTCCCCCAGTGGCAAAGAGCGGCCCATCGTGGCCCCTGATGTGCAGCTGGAGCATTGCTGGGCTCAGAGGATCCCCAGATGTCGGAATGACCTTCAGGGGCCACTGGCAGCTGGGCAAAATTTAAAGTCACCCCAATGGTGCTCTAACGCAGGCCTGCACAACATGCGGCCTGGGGGCCACATACGGCCCGCACAGGCTCACTGTGTGGCCCGCAGGGAGTGAGTAGGGGTGGGGCAAGCCAAATGGTGGGGTGAGGGGAAGCAGATGGGGGCAGGGTGAGGGAGGGGCTTTTCGGCCCTCAGCTGGTTGTTTTCCAGTAATATGGCCCTCGCTGCTTTCCGAGTTGTGCAGGCCTGGTCTAACGTATGCTGGGGGCTGGGATCACGGAGGCACAAGAGATGCCTCATCCCCCTCCCTACGACTGGGAGGCTTTAGAGTACCAGTGCATAGATGCCACATAAACAGCAGGACAAAGACAAGTTTCTTGATAAGATTGAGTTAGAACCACTGCCTGGCACTAAGATAATATGACTTGCTCACAAGGAAGTGGAATTTTATAGTAATACCAAAATAATGCTTGAAATGGCTTTGGGGAGGACAGACAAGAGAGAACATCATCTGCTTTTCAGGAGCAGGATTGACCTCTGTCCACTGAAGCAGTAGAGATCCCCAGTAGAGAAACGAATCCCCAGTAGAGAAACCGCAGCAGCCCAACACTGTGGCATTTAATTTTAAGAAGGGGAACTAAGCAAAAATGAGGGGGTTAGTTAAACGGAAATTAATAGGTAAAGTGACTGAAGTGAAATCCCTGCAAGCTGCATGGACACTTTTCAAAGACACCTTAATAGAGGCCCAACTTAAATGTATACCCCAAATTAAAAAACAAAGTCAAAGAACTAAAAAAGAGCCACCATGGCTTAAAAACCAAGTAAAAGAAGCAGTAAGGGATAAAAAAAGGCATCTTTTTAAAAAGTGGAAGTCAAATCCTAATGAGGTAACTAGAGAGGAGCATAAACACTGCCAAATTAAGTGTAGAAATGTAATAAGAAAAACCAAAATGGAATTTGAAGAACAGCTAGCCAGAAACTCAAAAGATGATAAAATGTTTTTTAAATACATCAGAAGCAGGAAGCCTGCTAAACAATCAGTGGGGCCCCTGGATGATATACATACAAAAGGAGCACTTAAAGATGATAAAGTCATTGCAGAGAAACTAAACGAATTCTTTGCTTCGGTCTTCACGGCTGAGGACGTTAGGGAGATTCCCAAACCTGAGCCGTCTTTTGTAGGTGACAAATTTGAGGAATTGTCACAGATTGAAGTGTCACTAAAGGAGGTCTTGGAACTAATTGATGAACTTAACTGTAACAAGTCACCGGAACCAGATAGCATTCACCCAAGAGTTCCGAAGGAACTCAAATGTAAAATTGTGGAACTATTAACTAAGGTTTGTAACCTGTCCTTTAAATCGGCTTCTGTACCCAATGACTGGAAGATAGCTAATGTAACGCCAATATTTAAAAAGGGCTCTAGAGGTCATCCCGGTAGCTACAGACCGGTAAGTCTAACGTCCGTACTGTGCAAATTAGTTGAAACAATAGTAAAGAAATAAAATTGTCAGGCACATAGAACAACATAAATTGTTGGGCAAAAGTCAGCATGGTTTCTGTAAAGGGAAATCATGTCTTACTAATCTATTAGAGTTCTTTGAAGGGGTCAACAAACACGTGGACAAGGGGGATCCAGTGGACGTAGTGTACTTAGATTTCCAGAAAGCCTTTGACAAGGTTCCTTACCAAAGGCTCTTACTTAAATTAAGTTGCCATGGGATAAGAGGGAAGATCCTTTCATGGACTGAGAACTAGTTAAAAGACAGGGAACAAAGGGTAGGAATAAATGGTAAATTTTCAGAATGGAGAAGGGTAACTAGTGGTGTTCCCCAGGGGTCAGTCCTAGAACCAATCCTAGTCAACTTATTCATCAATTATTTGGAGGAAGGGGGTAAACAGTGAGGTGGCAAAGCTTGCAGATGACACTAAACTGCTCAAAATAGTTAAGACCCAAGCAAACTGTGAAGAACTTCAAAAAGATCTCACAAAACTAAGTGACTGGGCAACAAAATGGCAAATGAAATTTCATGTGGATAAATGTAAAGTAATGCACTTTGGAAAAAATAACCCCAACTATACGTACAATATGATGGGGGCT
>ML677332.1:87600182-87610952 GCA_007922305.1 Dermatemys mawii
ATCTTGGAGTCATCGTGGATAGTTCTCTGAAGATGTCCATGCAGTGTGCAGCGGCAGTCAAAAAAGCAAACAGGATGTTAGGAATCATTAAAAAAGGGATAGAAAATAAGACGGAGAATATCTTATTGCCCTTATACAAATCCATGGTGTGCCCACATCTTGAATACTGTGGACAAATGTGGTCTCCTCATCTCAAAAAGGATATACTGGTATTAGAAAAGGTTCAGAGACGGGCAACTAAAATGATTAGGGGATTGGAACAGGTCCCATATGAGCATAGATTAGAGAGGCTAGGACTTTTTAGCTTGGAAAAGAGACGACAAAGTGAGGATATGATAGAGGTATATAAAATTATGAGTGGTGGAGAAAGTGAATAAGGAAAAGTTATTTACTTGTTCCCATAATAGCAGAACTAGGGGCCACCCATTGAAATTAATGGGCAGCAGGTTTAAAACAAATAAAAGGAAGTTCTTCTTCACACAGCACACAGTCAACCTGTGGAACTCCTTTCCTGAGGAGGCTGTGAAGGCTAAGACTATAACAGGGTTTAAAAGAGAACTGGATACATTCATGGAGGCTAAGTCCAATAATGGCTATTAGCCAGGCTGAGTAAGGAATGGTGTCCCTAGCCTCTGTTTGTCAGAGGGGGGTGATGGATGGCAGGAAGAGGTCACTTGATCATTACCGGTTAGGTTCACTCACTCTGGGGCACCTGGTATTGGCCACTGTCGGTAGACAGGATACTGGGCTGGATGGACCTTTGGTCTGACCCAGTAAGGCCTCTCATGTTCTTAGAGGGTGATTATGAGCAGAAGAGTGGCTATTTAAAGACAAATCACTTTCAGGAACCCATCTTCAGTTTCAGATCCCATTGTGGTTTCCAACTGCCAGCCCTGCAAACTCAAAACACCCTTCTACTTGTAAACTGAGCATATTTGATCTGGAAGCCACCGAAATTCAACAGCTAAAATGGAACCAGAGGATCCTACAGGGAGCCATGACAGCATAACCATACTCTGATTCTTCTGGCACGCTGAAGATACAGCACAAGGATTTCAAGGACAGTTCAGTTCCTGCGGATTCAAGTGTTTGCTCACTGCATGAGGTCTGAAGAGGATCCTTTCTTCCCAACCTTTTCTTCTGGCTTTAAACTCTGAAGCAAAGGGGTTGGGAGAAAAATGCCTCAAGCAGTGATCAAAGATTAATCCAACAGTCAAATTACCAACTAATGACATTTTTAGGTCTCTTATTAATCAGTCACAACCTAGCCAAATCCTGGAGTTACCCCAGCATACCTGGGCCTCGTACGATTGCCGAGTCATCTTCCTTGGCACCTAACCAGCCACAGATTCTGACTGCACTCAAATCTTCCCGTGAGCAATGGGATGCTGCTGCTAATCTGCAAACATCTAGAAGAATGAGTGCAGGCAAAAGCATGCTGCTCTGGGAAAAAAGGGCCAGAGCATTTCTTAACTGAGCCATACCAGTGTCAAAAGATATAGTTACTATCACTTTCCCAACAACTTCCTATGTTCTTGCATAAATGCAGTAGACACCTTACCGTGCATTGACCTCCACTAGTGTGTCACTCCCCAAGACAAGCAGCTTTGTGTTGTGCCTAGAATCTCCCAGCAGAGCTTTAAAAAAGAAAAAGTTGTTCTCTAGTCACTCCTGTCCTGCAAATTATTATTATTGCAGCAGCACCTAGGAGCTCCGATCACAGGCCAGGGCCCCATTGTGCTAGGCACAGTACAAACACAAAAAAACTCATAGAAATGCAGGGCTGGAAGGGATCTTGAGAAGTCAGCCAGTCCAGCCCCCGGCACTGAGGCAGGAAGAATTATACCCAGATTATCCTGAGAGGTGTTTGTCCAGCCATTCTTAAAAACCTCTAATGATGTAGATTCCACAACCTCCCTTTGCAACCTGTTCCAGTGCTTAAGGGTGCTTAGAGTTAAAAAGCTTTTCCTAATATCTAACCTTGCTGAAGATTAAGCAGATTACTCCCAGTCCTACCTTCAGTGGGCATGGAGAACAATTGATCAGCAAGCTATTTATAACAGCCCTGAACATACTTGAAGACGTATTAGGTCCTCCTCTCAGCCTTCTTCTCTCAAGACTAAACACGCCCCCTCTTTTTAAAGAAAAAAAAAACCTTCTCATAGGTCAGGTTCTCTAAATATTTCAGCATTTTTATGGCTCTCCTCTGGACTTTTTCTAATTTGTCCATATCTTGGCAGGGTGTGTTTGCATTACACATCTGTCAGCAGTATGTAGTGTACAGACCCAGGTAGCCCCCCTCGCCAGGGTATCAATAGCAGAGTAACCAGAGACGCCGACTTGTGCGTGTAAGGACATGCCAGGAGGGTGTGGGTACGCAATACATACCCCACACAGCTCTCGATTTGCTCAAGCCTTGGCTCCCACGTCTACAGTGCTATTTTTAGCCACTGTAGTGTCCCACTGCCAGAAGCTTTCCCTGCAGTAGGAAAAGACTCCGGTCACAGGGAAAGGCTCTGGCAAGCAGTTTTGTCACGGCCTCCCCCTGCCAGAGTCGTTCCACTCTGCAGTGAAAGGTTCCAGCAGTGGGGAGCTGCTGAAGCCTTTCACTATTGGGGTGCCTTCCATGGACACATGTAGCTACATACCACAGTATGGATATAGCTTGCTTTTCACTGTAACATAGATGTAGGCTAAGTGTAAGCTTTCAAAGGTCTTACAATCTAAGACAGGAGACAATGGATAGACAGGGAGTACCTTCGCTCTGATGTCACTTTAAGCCAACATTCGATTGTACAAGAAATGCTGAAAAACCTGTAGGAGTTTTGGAAACAAGAGGCCAAGAAATCCAAAATACATACATAGTTGTATTTCTAGTGATCTAACCTATGAAAGAGCTTATGAATGTAGCTTGTAACTAACTTACTCAAGTTGCTTCCAGAAAGCCACCAAGAAACAATCCAGTCCTCAAAAAGAGCCAGTCCACATGTATGGCACGGGGGAAAGCAGCATGAATCCTGGGTATACACATACCTAGTTGAAAGGACCTCATTTCTCAACTGTTCTTAGGAATTATATGGGTGTTTAAGAGGCTTCTAAGTTTTGTTTTCTTTGGGTTAGTTGACATGCACTCAAGGGACTGAATATCCACAGATTGGACAGGTTGACACGGCCACTTAGTTAATACGTACAATCCAGAACAGAAAGGAGTTGAAGTTCATGGAAGATTGAAGAAACACACAAATCCAGCTTCCTCACAGCGATGCTTTAAGTGAAGGACTAGGTTCTGTAACATCAGCATATGAAACACCTGTATACATTAAGGAGAGTATTCGGGCGGGGGCGGGAGAGCAGGGAATCACACGAGACATTTCAGAGATATTTGTAAATGGATTTTCTACAGAAAAATAGGGGAATTGCTGATTCTGAGAGATGAGTGTTGACAATAACCATCAGTATGCATTGCAAATGAAGCCCAATAATCCTGTTCAGAGTAGATCTAGATACAGAGTGTCTGGAACCCTGGAGGCTGGTGTCCACTAATGCTCCTAATGTGAAGCCGCACAGGTGGTGGGAAGTACGATGTAGACCAAGTTTTGGATTATTAAGTTATCCCTGGGAAGAGCCCATTGGAAAGAGGCATCAAGACTGAGGACTAGAAATGCCACTGCTTGATTTACTGTTATTTACCAACCCTAACAAAGTGTACTGGAAAATCCTGCTGGCATGTCAATGAAAGCAAGGGTGTTAACTGTAAACACTGCTGGAGGACATTGTTGCAGGTAAAAGGGATTAACACCACAATAAGAAGTGTGGCTTGCAAGCATTACAAGTTTACAGATATATTACAACTACAGAAGGTAACATGCATAGTGAACGACAAAATGACTCTCAAAGGAAAAACACAGGGTTTGTGTAATTTGTCTTTCATAGTCTTTAGAAGTCTTCTGTGGTAAAAAAGACTTCACTTGCTTCTCTCTTGCCTCCCCTCAGTATCAGGAATTCAGAACTTAGCCTGCTAGGATAAGTACAGTAGAGATGGAGAACTGCAGAATTATTAGGTTTATGATATCACAGATAAAGGAAGTGATTTACATTGAAACTGTTTAAAACTTCAAATCAAAAGCTAATCACCACACACAAGTCCCCAACCCACCACAAATAAGGACCGAGGTAGCTCCCAGTCCATTTCCCTGGATCCTCCAAAAAGACCACCACCAAAGACTGGGGAGACTTTATTTCTCAGGTATAAAAACAAGCAGAAAACACACCTTCCAGACTTTCCACACCCCCCACCAAAAAGCAACTCCAAACGTACCTCCCCTTGTGTGGCACTTTAAGGGAAATTACAAACATCAAAATCCTAAACCTAAGGTTCAGAAGGAGCAATAGAAGGACCTGAAAATTAACTTTAAATGTTCTTAGACACATAATATCTATATTATTAACAACTTAGATCACCAGAACCTCTTCCCCTCACACCTACTCTTTTCCCCTGCTTCTTATTTCTGTGACCTTGGGCAAAAATCAACTAGTCGCTCCTCTTTTTAGTTTCACTTTCAGTTATTTCACACATTAACAGGATGCTGCACTGTTTGGGTGGAGAACACTAGAAGGGAGAGTAATTCCTTCCGTAACAGAGGGTCTCCATTTCAGATTTCATTAATGCTGTACTTGTCCAAACAAGCTTTTACAAAGCTCAGCACCTATCTTTAGGGCCTCAGTTGACCTGACAGTGTCCCTTTAAGATCATTTATAAAGATTTATGTATTCATTCAAATATAATCTAATTAAATCACAGCACTCCTGAGCATAGCCAGTAGCAGTGAAGCAATTATTCTACTGGGCAATGTTCATGTACAAAGAATCCAACACAGAAGTTACTTTTAGTTCCCCTGTGAAGCAAAATTCACAATAGAGGAATTATAGGTAATATACAGGCATGAGCAATTCCTGTATTTGTTTTAAGCAGGGCCGGGATCTGACCTGCCATTCCCCTTCCCCAACCCAAAACTGATTCTTAATTTTGCATGGAGAAGCACAAGGCCATTTCAATATAGCATGTGCCATTCATCCACCTTGGACCAATCAGAAACAAGGCAATCACCGACTGTTTCAGCAGGAGGGGGCGATAAGGTGGATAGGCAAGAGGAAGAGATCTATCCTATCTATCTTTTGAAATCATACTCTACAGTGGTTAGGGCACTGGCCTGAGATGTGGGAGTCTCTCCTCTACCTGAATCAGAGTGATCTGGGATGGAAAAAAACCCTCCTCTGAATCCTACTTTCTATCAACTTGTGCATTTTAATGTGGCCAAGAACTATTTTTAATAAGACAGTGTTAGTCTGAAAGAAAAGTAGATTTATTTCTGCAGGATGCTGTTTTTACAGCACTCAAACAAGCACGTAGAAGCATGAACATGCTGTCCAACAAGATCTTGTAATTTTCACCCTCGCTCCCACCACACCAGCCACAATACCGCTTCAGTTTAGCACAATCAACATTTAGTTTGTAAGCTCTTTGGGGAAGGATCAATCTCTGTTCTGTGTTTGTACAGTGCCCAGCACAATGGGGTCCCATTCTACAACTGAGGCTAGAGTAATACAAATAAATAGTCATAGCAAAGTTTGATTTGTCTGGAGCAGATATTTAGATCAGCAATTCACTGTTTTACTGGCCTCAAAAATCACACAGTTAAGTCAAACATTTATTTTTCGTGCCCCATTCAACTGGTGGACATGTGACTTTACAGAGACCCTCAAAAATTATACCACTGTCAGTTTGAAAACAGTTCAGTTCTTCTACTTTTTGCCACTAACTGAACAAAGTTAAGAGCCAGAACATATACACAGATTTCTCTTAATATTTATGATAGTGCTTTGGATACATCACATGCAGGAGTATGACTTTACTTGATTTGTTAAATGTTTACTATTGTAGTTCCAGTTATGGGACAAGTAATACAAGCACCTTGATGGAGTGAAAAGTTGTCAGATTTCAAAATAACTTCTTTATATTTCTCATCTCTCCACCTTTGGAATATTTTGAGTTTCTCCATTTTATATTTGTTAACTATTTAAACTTCTTTTCCTGTGTAAAAGCTTTCACTCTTCAGCTTTCTCCAGCAGAGTAACACTCTTACATTTAATGCAGAGACCTAAACAGAACTTTTTCCACAGTCATTGAACTCCATAAAGAATTGCAGCTTCTAAAAATGCTGTTAAGCACCAACTATTGTATGGTAACCAGGTTTGAGCAGCATTTCAAGTATTTTGACCTATGATCATCTAATCTCAGAAACAGGTGGAATAAGGAATGATGTTTAAAAAAAAAGCTATTAAATAGTTAACTGAATAATCACCCTGTGTATACAGGCTTGAGCAAGTCTTGCCCTTCCCTTTCAATAATTTTAACAAAGCTTAGCCTGCCCAGCTGCATAATCTGCACATTTCTTAATTTTATCCTTCCCCTCTATCTTCCCCCCACCACCACCATACAAACAATTGAGGATTTCTTTATTTAAGATTTCTTCCCTCCTCACCATTTAAGCAGAATTTAAAGGATATTTTAAAGACTGATTAAACAGTTAAGTTAAAAAAAAGCAATAATAAAAGTATTGTCTCGTTAACAAATCCTCAGATCATTTTCATCCAAACCCAACCTTTCCTCACTATGAGTTATATGCAAAAGTTATATTTTAATCATAGCGCAAAGTACAAAAAGCAACATAAGCATAAGATGCAACAGCAAAAAAGTGGTAAAGCAAGTTATACAGCCTGCTCATGGACAGAAACGACACCAAATTTAGCCACAGGAGTTCTACAAGGCAGATAATCACTTCCAGCCCAAACATAGAGAATGTTAGGGACCTACTTTGAGAAAACTGGAACACAAGATTTGAAGAAAGGTGTAGTGTACCAACCAAATCTATTTTTAATTTTCATGGCAAACACTTAAGCTTTTAGAGCAATGTTTTTCTTTACCTGTTTCAAACATTTACTAAACTGAAAGTGTGTGTATTCTTATACATAAACACAAAATTTAAAAGCAATTAGAATGAGAAGTGGCAACAACGTAGCCTATGGGGAAGGTGCTCAGATAGCACAGTGATGGGTGGCATTACAAACCCCTAAAAAACACACCCCAGACAGATGCCTATCATACAGGGCTCAAGCACTTTGGACAAGATAAACAGTTAAGTACCTTAGTCTTACACAGCCCATTATAAATATTTTTGTAAAGAAAAGTACATCACAAAACAGCCCGTACTCTGATCTCCCAATAATCATTGCTGATCTCAAAATAGAGATAGCATTGCTTTTGGAAAAGAAATGTAATTATATACTGTCCAGCCTAAAACACAAGTGCAAGTTCATAATATATGCCTTTTTCCTACATAATTACAGATACCGCTTTTTCTTTAGAATAATGTAAGTATTTTTCTAAGATATCAATTAACATCAACTGACAGTAAAGGTAATTCCCATTTGTATAGAGTATTCAGATATCACTATCAAGACAAAAATTACAACATAAAACCAACAATGTATAAGACTGAGTTACGGTTGTTATACTGTAATGAAATATGCATTTCTTTAAGAGAAATGCATTCAATTTGTGCACAGTGAGGTGTAAAATGTCCTTAACTCTTTATGTCCTTGCTTTAAAATAACTGGGTTAGAAAAAATGTGTTAGTTATAGGCAAGTATATATTGTCACACATCATCCCTAACTTGTTTGCTTTTTAAAAAATACCCAAGATACCCTCCTCAACCCCTATCTTTCTTTTCCATTTCAAAAGTACTTCCCTGTGCAAAAAGAACAAAAGTGAAATTGGATGCACCAGTCAGATTATTGGTACATCTGAAGAAGTGGGGTTTTTACCTATGAAAGCTTATGCCCAAATAAATCTGTTAGCCTTTAAAGTGCCACAAGACCCCTCATTGTTTTTGTGGATACAGACCCAACACGGCTACGACTCTGATACTCAGATTATTAAAGTAGTTTGTACCTCTCCAGAGTTAATTATAAATTAGTTATATTTCATCATGCAGTACATTTTGCATTTCTCAACTTAGTCAATGGAAACAAACTAGTCTATTTCACATATAGTCTAATTTACTAAAAGAGTCTAAATACTAGCAAAATGCTGCAGCACTTTGGTTGCCGGCACTGAAAGGGAATTATTTATTTTTTAAGCACTGTATTAGTTAATCCATGGGATTTTTTTCAAAATTATGGAAATTGTTTTGAATTGAGTTTGGAACAAATCTGACTTGAGTGTCCTTTTAAAAACATGTCTTAAATTGTTACAATAAATTCAGTTTACTTTGATTTTTTTTTTTATTATTATTCCATAGATTTGTGTCCAGGGTGCTTTGCTGGCTAATCATTAAAAGAGGAGGGATTTTTAAAGTCGTTGTTTAAGACAATGAACTTCTCTTTTACTGAGGGAATGTAAGTTAAACTTTCTTCTGATGTTCTGAAGAAACGGCAGGCAATTTATAAAGCTCTCCAAGATAATCAATTCTTAAAGCAGAGTTTTATCACTGCTAGTGTAGTGACTAAATGATGATGAATTCTGTACGTAGCATGCTTGTGATACAGCTGTCACTGCAAATCAAGAAAAGGACCCAATATAGAAAGAACTATTTCCAAAATACACAGCATAGTAGCTTTCTGTTTTTCTCCAATCTTTATATATGCTCCTAGAACTTCTAACAACATCAAGTTTATTTTTAAAGATGTGATTCTGAAGCTTTGAATTAGGAATTAGTGAGCTAGTCCAAAGTATCTTCTTAGAAAAATTACTTAAGTGTACTATTGTTGAATAAACAGCTTTTTAGATTTCCTTATAATCTTACGCATACAGCAAAACGTAAGTGCAGAATGTTTGCATTTTGAAGTCTAACTTTAAGGAGCAGCTAGCTAGCTTTCTATCTGAATGCTCTATACAAAACTTTCTATTGTGCACCCCAATCAATGGCAGTGACACCTAATTGTAATAATTCCTATGCTCATCATCTTATCTAAAACTGAATTTACCCAAATTACTGCTAGAACCCCATAAAAGCAGTTCTTAGTTTAGGCTGGACATTCTTAAGACTCAGGGGAAACAAGCATTCCCCCTCCTTCCTTTCCATAAGGAATTACAAAGGCAGAAAGTACTAAATGCTCTTTCATTTAAAGTCTCTCCTGTACCTGGTGATTATGCAGCTTGCTTCTGCAGTCTAAGTAGCTGATCACATTTATTCTTTACATTACTACAAGCAAGGTTTCCTTTCTCTCATTAATTTCTTTTAATATAGCTGTTCTTGATACGAGGGAAAAGCAGCACGTTATCCACAGCCATGGCATTCATAAGCAACATGTTCATACTTGAACTAAATATTTACAAGGACAGCAGGTAACATCTTTTAGGGGGATTCAGGGACCCAAAGAAAATGTTTTCTTGAAACACGATGTTTGGGTCAGTCTAGTATTTTCCAAAGGCAAAAAGTCATCCCTAGCAAGGATGGTTTTGTAATATCCATAGAAGATTGTGTCCAGAGGCCATAGGCACTGGAACTAGGCGTGAAGCCACACTCCCTGGCTTGAAGTGGTTTCCATCATATAGAGGGTTTACAGTTTGGTTCAAAGGCTCCCAGGACCCCCACTATACAAACTGTTCCAGCACCACTATCAGAGGCAAGGCAATCCCTCCATTTCTCCCCACACACCCTTCATTTTCAACACTTTTAACACATTTTCAACAAGTTTTAAGGAGCAAATTACATTAAAATTAAGCTCCCCCCCCCCCAAAAAAAATCAGAACAGCAGCCTCTTAGGGCCTGAACATGTGAGGTGCTGAGCACCCTCAACTCCCAGGCTACAGTGCATTTCACAGGCCCAAGGGACTCTATCCTTGGATGACTGGAAACTATTTACATTCCCAATCTCCAGTAAGAACAGCATCAGAGATCACAGCTAAGGCCCTGAAATAGCATCAGCATATAAGAGCACATGCCCAACACCAGGCTCCATACACACCAAACTAGGCTAAACACATCACTGAATCACACACCAAAACCCCATTGCATGCTTAAAGGGAAGACTAACCCATCCCCATCCCAAAGCCTGCAGCCCCGCTGACAGAGACCCCTCCTCCCAGTGCGACAGACAAGGGCAGGTCTGGAGCCGGACTTCGGTTCCCTCAGTCTCATGCCCCAACCTTTTACTGGCATCATCTTAGGGAACCCTCCTCTCATCTCCGCAGGGGCCTCCCTTCCCCAAAGGTTGGGCCTCCTCACATAGCTATGAGGTTTCTAACACACAGACTCTCTCCTGCACGGCCCTCCCCACCATGGGATATCCCCCAATTTCCCCACAGGGCCCATCCACATCTCTTCCCCATGGGATCCACACACACAGCTCCCTACAGAATCTCCCCCATACCCATTCCTCATGGGAAATCCACACACACCATCCCTTTGGGATTCCCCCCACATACAAACACCCTCCCCAAGGGATCCACACACACCCACAGCCCACAACCACCCGCACCCTTTCCCCATGGGAAACCCACACACACCCTCCCCACGGGATCCACACACAGCCCTCCATAGGGGTCCACACCTCTTCCCCATGGGATCCCCCTCACCCTACACAGCCTTCCACCCTGCACCCTTTCCCCTGGGAACCTCGCACACATCCTCCCCATGGGATCCCCACACACTCAGGCCCCCTGCCCGCACCCCTTCCCTCTGGGATCCCCACTCACACAGCCCCCC
>ML677332.1:87615952-87626019 GCA_007922305.1 Dermatemys mawii
CCCCCCCCCAGATTCCTCCCAGATGCCCTCATGGGAACTCCCAGCCTGGAAACTCCCACACACACACAGGGAATCCCCCCAGACATACCCCACATGGGAGTTCGGGGGGGCTGGATAGGGGGCAGAGGGCCAGGCCACACCTCACTGTTTGGGAAGGCATAGCCTCCTCCAGCCTTCCCTACCTGGCCTTCCATACAATTTCTGTACCCAGTGTGCCCTTGGGCCAAAAAGTTTGCCCACCCCTGATATAGCTGGGCATGGGAGCAGCTGACATGTCCAGGGCTACAGGCCCAGGAAGCAGCTTGCCCACCAAAGTGCTCACAACATTCAGCCAGCTGTGTCCTGGCCCTGCTGTGGATGATGTCTCCACCCTGAAAGCCCATAACCTTCTGGAGTGCAAGGAAAGGGGAGAGGAGCAAAAACAATCAAGAAAAAGCATCAGTGAATAAAAAGGAAAGAAGCCAAATACAAGGGGTGAGGAGGGAAAGAGAATGAAGACAACATGGGAGGGGGAAAGGAAAGAATAGAGAGGCAAATGTACAGATGTGACGACTGTGCGGGGATGTTGCGAAAGGGGCATCAACTACCAATCTCTCTCATCAGTAAAAGGTCTGAACTGTTTGTTTAGGGACATCACCCTAGTAGGAATCCCGAGACACCCGCCTTCCTAGGAGCTGAATATGTAAAGCATGAACTAGGCTTCTCACACTAGGCTTGTTGACACCCACAAATTAACCATCATTGACAATGGGGGGGTCCTATTGGCCTCTGGCTACTAGGTGCCTGCTATATTGTATTTTTCAGGCCCTGCCACATGTAGCTAACAGTTTGTTTACTTGTTCCCAACAAAGGAGTCTTTGAGGAATGAGCAACTCAACTGCTTTAGGTATCAGCGAGGGATTTGCATAGAATCTCTCACTGAGGGCTCATTATTAGTCTCTTCGCCAGCTGCATTTGTTGCTGGCGGCTTCTGATGGATTTCCAGGCTATCTCCAGCAAACAGCGTTCTGTGAGACTCCATGTCTTATGGGCAAGGATAAGCAGGGTTGAGTCAACCCCAGGGCGCACAGTCACAAAGCTGTTCAGTCGACTGAAGGCGAGGCTCGCCATCAATTGGTGAGACAGCATTTCGCCGCTCCATTCTGGAGCTGGCCTTTTTTGCATGTCTCAGCCATCCTGCTGTCCTTGTTGTGCACACTCCCTTGGATTGAACTGTTCTGTCTTCCAAGGATATCATCAGGAATGCTGCTGTATAAGCCAATCATTAGGGTTCCCGAAAAGTGACGTAATCAGCATTGTCCATGCTGCAGAGCTTAAGCATGTTATTTCCAAAATAGCACCCTGATAGCTACAAGTTTAATGCCAATATCTAGTCACTTTACTCATGGTGCACAGTGACTGCAGTGGGACTACTTAAGTGAGTAAGATAGCAGTACCAAGTTTGGTCCCTAACCTGAATTTCCCACTGGCAGCTATTACCAAGCTTCCACGCCAGCTGATTGAATGGTCATTGTTTATTTTTACTGCTCTCACTGCAGAAAATCAGTTGTCCAGTTTGACACACTCTCTGCTCCCTTTATTCATTAGAATGCAACTTTATTTGCCATGGAACCAACCCTGCCCTCACTGAAATTGTTGGGAGTTTTGCAGTTCCTATCAGGGAGAAAGGGGCCAGGCCCCGTCTTTTCAAGACCACAGTGGAAGAGGCCCGTTCTACCAAACAACCAACCAAAGCCAGGTGTGAAGGGCTGGGTGTGAAGTGTTTTGCCAGCCACATGCCTGAATACCAAAAATATACCTTGACCCCGATTTAATTTGTATTTATTTATCCATTCGGTTGGTCTGACACAAAGTGCTCCAGTAAGTTCACAGTTTCTCCTCTTGGCTAGGCAGCATGGATTTATAACCATGCTCAAGACACAGTGCAGTGATTCTGGATAAACCATCTAGCCATTGCAGGAGCTATAGTATACAATTAAATGTTCCTCTTCTACCGGGGGCCTCTTACCCAGAATTTACATGGTTGCACTGTAAAAAAAAAACTCTGTTAGCAGCATTGCCCATTGAAAACCTGGATCTAAAGCAGTCCCTCCTGTCAAAAAAAATATTTTTTGCCCAAAGTGATCTGTTGGGGGCGGGGGGTTGAGAAGGAAGGGGGTGTATGTGAAATCTGTCCCCATCCTCAGTGGGAACAGACAGCTACCTCAATACCCAGAACTCATGGGTCTTGGGATCCCCACGAGGCCAGGTCCTTTGACATTGGCTCCAAGGCCCCATGCTGCTCTCCCTCAGCCCCTGCCATAACACAGTGCGGTCCGGCTTATTCACTTTCAGAGGTATTGGGATAAAAGTGATGTGCCTTACCTCAGTATTTGGGACAGGGGCAGGTGCTGTAGAAGAAGCTCACGGAGGGGGAGTTCTTTGGGAACGGATGTAGCAGGCATAATCCAGGCCCCTATCAGGATCTCACATCACCATCTCCATTTTGAACTACAGTATGACGTGAGCAATTATAGTTAGCGCAACATGTAATTTACCTGCAGAACTCACTGCTGCAAAACAATATTGTGATTCAATGGTTGTTTTAAAAAATATTAGATGGAAGAGCCTTTGCTGTTACATTAATTAGAACAAACACTGAAAGGGCAACAGTCCCCCGAATTTTAGGATGTATGCTGATCACTGGTTGGTATCAAGAACTTTCCGCCATAGTATAGTGATGCAGAATTAGATACATTATGGGACCTTTATGCTTTCTTCTGAAGCATCCAGCACTGACGACCCAGAGACAGATGCCAAATTAAATGGTCCACTGATTTGTTCTGATATAACAATCCCTACGGTCTAAGAAAGGAAAGAATATCTTGTCATTTAGTCTGCCTTCTGCTATCTCTGGTCCTCACCAAAGTATATTGTGCACTTGCTATGATCCCACAATATAGGCCATCATGAAAAAGCTACTAATTAAATGAGTGATTTTGAAATCATGCCTCATGCACCACTGTCCAAGTGGAAGACAAAAAAACAAATCTAAATTAAGTAGGTTGAGAAGCTTTGCGAAAGAGTCATTTGAGCTTTATTGCTCGGTAGACCAGCCAGCATGACAAAATGCCTGTAGTGCTGACACATCTTTCCAAATTTATGGAGGAAAAAATGCAAAGACCCAATAAGACTTGCTTCATGTCAGCAAGGCAAGCCTGCTCCTCAGGGGGTAAACTCTTTTCAAACACCCAATGGGGCCCAAAGCATCAGTGTCGTAATTTTAGCATGGAATTCTGCCGACAAACAGTCTTTAGATCTGGAAAGCCAGAGAATCCATAGGGAGAAACAAGTAATGTGTTTAGTTTGGCTCCACTAGTCAAAACATGATCTAAACTATGAGAGCTAATTATCCATTAGTTACACACACACAGGTGTGATATATGGGATCCTTATTAATACCAGGAAGAAATGCCCCAGTATTTTCACTGGCTTAGCCCATCTCTGATTCAGTCTCATTTAACAGTTACAAGACAGGATTAGAACAGGCCTGCACAACTCGGAAAGCAGCGAGCGTCATATTACTGCAAAAAAACCAGCTGCGGGCCGAAAAGCCCCACCCCATCCGCTTCCCTCCACCCCATCGCTTGGCTTGCCCCACCCCTACTCACCCTCTGCAGGCCGCACAGTGAGCCTGTGCGGGCCGCATGTGGCCTCCGGGCCGCATGTTGTGCAGGCGTGGATTAGAGGGTTGAGGGGGGGTGTTTAATTTGTTCTTATTAAGCTTTAGAAATAGTTACAAGCATGCATTCTTCCAAAATGCAGGAACTGACCAATAATGAATATATCACACATGAAAAACGGTATCAACTCCTGCTTGAAAAAAAGCCAAAAAATTACCACTGTACAGACAGGTGGGCCTGATTCTGACCTCAACTGCAGTGGTAAATCAGGAGTAATCTCACTAAAGTCTATTGAGTTACACTGGCAAGAAAGATCAGAATTAAGCCCAGACAACTGTAAAACAAATATTACATACCTTTTAGCTAGCATTTGTCATAAACACAATTCTTGCCATAAATTAAAAAAAAACCTAAAAAATGTGTTATCATGAGGCATTGATGTCCAACTGCATCAGGAATTTTGCCATTTGCATCTAGTTCCTCTCCTAGAAGAAGTTAGTTCTGTTTTTTAGCATTAAGCTGAGAGAATAAGGGTAACACTTTGTGTTATTGCATTGAATATACATCTGTAGGCACACAATTTATCTTCAGTTAAATGAAGTTTGGTGTGTAACAGTCCTGAGGTCCAGAAAGCCAGAGGAGAGAATTCAGGTGATAAAGCTAATAATATTCTGCATCTGTTATAGGTTGTTGGAGATATCAGGAAAAACTGGCATATTTTTAACAAATTACAGACTAGCTTTCATTTCCAGATCCTGTCCGTTCCACAGTCTCTGTAACATATCAATTAAAGGTATTTTGCAAAGCAGAGGATTTTTAAGGGTATACTGTACATTTTCACTATGTTTAAAGGAGGACCAGTTACAATCAATGACGTAAAAAACAGGTGAAATATGATTTCAATAAGGTGAACAAGCACATTGGGCCAGTAGAACACTAGGCCCTAATCCAGACAACACTTATGTGCATGCTTCATTGTAAACATGAGAGTAGTCCCATTGACTTCTTGTGCATTCATATGCATAACTCCTTGCTGGCTTGGTGCCTGTTATCATTCTCTTTAGAAAAATCCTTAATCTTATCATCACACTCATTGACGATTCTTTCCTCCATCTATAACATGCTGCTCTAAATTAGGGTTTATTTTGAAAGAGTTTAGTTTTGACTCAGATGCATCCTGTTCAGCTGAAAGAGTTCATTGCAAGGAAAACCAGTTCTAAAGGGTCATTAGTAATGGAATGTGGTAGAAGTGAAATCAGATTTCCAATCTGCTGATTTAGCTGGTTCTAGATCAGATCCTGTTAAAGATGATCATGGAGGGGACTAAAGGGAAAGACCATATTGTGAGCCTGTGCTGAGTAATGGTAAGATTGGGGTAAGAAAAATTTGTCTAACATATTTTCTCCTTTCCTTTCATTGGTGGCATAATGGTGAAAAGAGGAGATTTTTTTTAAAGGAGGGTCCCTTTAAAACTAAGAAAATTAGGAAATGTTGAAAAAAAACTTGTCTCTCTTAACAATTCTTTATGGTGGTGGTATCATTATATTTTGCTTCTGTGTAACATGATAAATAGATCAAATCACTTTTCTCCTCTTTATTTAAGCCAGTCCCTTTGTAATGATTGCCTGTCTTCATTCATACCTTAACCACAAAGGCATTTTCATTTGCACAAAATGTGCATTTTTAACCAGGGAATGTTCTACCTCCTTCCTAACGTGCAGCCCTAACTCACCTGAAATGCAGCCAGGAACAACACACACAATCTACCAGATCTTCTTGTTCAAAGGTCTCTTTCAATTATCAGGGTAAGGTATTCTGTTTCTGAAGTAACTTATGAGGCTGGCTCAGCATATTAGACTTTTGCCTTAGAATAAGAAGGTAATTGACAGTGTTCTGTTAACCCCCCATCCCAACAAAGCATCATGGGGAAAAAATGGACATCTCGTTGCAATGAATTTCTAATGAAACGTGCAGCAAATATCCTTTTAGCCTGTTCTGCTCTTTATACAAATCAAAGGTAAAACATAACTGGGAAGAGAGTAAGGAATATCCTGGCTAGCATTCAACTTAATACCATAACAGATCAAATTAACATTTAGCATTGTATCCACAGCTACCTGTGGGATGCCTACTTCAGCAGTTGTCTGTGTGCAGCCCTTCCGATACACTGGGGAAATTACTTTCACCTCTCTATGCCTCAGTCTACCCATTTGTAATGTGGTCAGTAGCATGTACCTGCCTCTCAGGGGTGTTACAGAGACACGGTGGGTGAGGTAATATCTTTTAATGGACCAACATCTGCCGCTGGAAGAGACACACTTTCAAGCTTCACAGAATGGGAAAAATTAATGAGAGTGTCCCAGCTAAACACGAGGTGGGACAGATTGTGATGTTGCAGGAGACTGGTTAAAGTGAAGTGGGCCATTAACACCTCGGTGGTCTTAGGGCAAAGGAGGGTTAGATTGTTTTAATGAGACATAAAACCAGTGTCGTTGTTGAGCCCGTGATTTTTGGTGCCTAGTGGATTTAGGGATTTAGGGCCCTAAGCCCATCTTTTGGAGGGGGTTGTGAAGGTTTCCTTTGAGGATGAGGACAGAGGGGTCTAATGCAGAGTAATCATTTCCTGACAAGTGCTCATACATGGGTGATGGGGTGTTTCCTGTGTGAGTTCATTCGAGAACATCATGATTGTCTGGTTTAACTCACATGGTTGTTACTGGGGCATTTGATGCTGTGGAAGAGGTACACTGTATGTTGTGAGAGGCGTGTGTAGGACCCCGGGATCTTGAAAGCTCTGTTGTGGGGATTACTGATCATTGAAGCAGTGGAGATATGTCTGCAGGGTTTGCATCTGCTGTTCTGGCAGGTCTGGTGTTGCTTTGAGTTGGCGTGTCCAGGTCTGTGGAAAGCTCGCTTTTGATGATGAGCTTGGTGAGATTGGGGGTGTTGTTTGAAGGCCAGACGAGGGGATTTAGGAAAGATTTATTTCAGGATGTGATCCTCATTAGATATAGATTGATGTGAGGCTCTATTAAGTAATGTATGTAAAGAGCTTGATCATTGTTCGTTCTAAGATGCCCATAAATATCACGGAACATACAATAGCCATGACTGGGACCCAGGAGATCTAGGTAAAATTCCCAGCTCTGCCATGCCCACAAACTCACTGCGTGGCTTTGTAAAACCACTGAATCTGTCTGTGTCTCTGTTCCCCATCCTCTTGCCTGTCTTGTGTAAGTAAGATATGGCTGGGGCAAGGATGGCCTTTTGCTGGGTGTGCAGTGCCCAGCACAATGGGGTGTCTACATGCTATGGACCTACAGATGAGTAGTACCGATATATCTTTGAGGATGAAAAGTGCTAAGAATCAGTTAAGGTTTGAAGGGAAAATATAAAGGTGAGGGGAAAAGCAAACGGAGTTGATGTTACCCAAAGGGCTAAAGGGAATCAGGAAGTCCTTTACAAATGTCAGAGCAAAAAGTATTGCTGTTCTGCAGGAAAAAAAACACCCCTATTAGGTGAGGGTTGGGCTGAAATTTAATGACTAAAATGCCTGAGATGCTGAAGTCCTTTTACAATCCATCTTCACAAATTAAAGAAATAATAAAGCCAAGAGTATGGGCAATTAGGAGTAATTAAAGCTGTGAAAAACAGCTATCAATAACAGTGGATACACTAATGTGGCCATATAGAAATTAATGGATCTGGGTAACATGCATCTTGTTCCAGGAAATGGCTAACTCAGGCCCCACCTCTGCACACACTTACTTGGGTCCTTAACTTTCCTACACACATTTACACATGCATGTAAATTACCTGCATCCCAGTTTACCAAATGGAAATAGACTGAGCTCCTGAGTAATGATAAGAAGGTAAATGTGTGTGGGCATGTAGCCAAAATGATCAACCCTCTGATTTGTTTCTGAAAAGTCACAGAAAGTGGGACAGTACCAATGGACTAGGAAAAAAAAGCAAATGTCATATCTTCAAAAGAAAAACATTATTTACTATATATAAAAATTTGGCTGTTTCTACAGTGTTCCATCACAAAAAAAGAGCTGAATTATCTGCTGAAATATAAAGGACTCCTGCAATTTTGTTAGTCCTTATTATTGCATGAATCTTCTATCATAGTATAAAATATTAGATTTATGGAAAACCAAGCTATATTCTACTTCTCCACTCTTTAATACGATTTGCATAAGAGTCTTCTAGCTTTTCTTTACCAAAATAATAGCACAATGCATGGAGAATTATAATAACTGCATTTCTTTTCCAGATAAGATTCATTTATCAGCATTTCACTGTAGCAGCAAGTTCAAAGGGCAATGAGGTGCAGTTAATACTGTATCTGTTTCATAGAGCTTTACTGAAACTTTAAGGAAAATGTCTGCACTAGGCTACTTTGGTTCACACTCCCATGGGTCAAAGACAATTAGATTCAGGCAGATCATTTGATTAAAAAAAGTATCAAAAAACTCATTTTGCAAAATTCGGCATAGAAAGAATGTTTGTAAAATTCATGAACATTTTCCTCTATAAAAGCTTGTAGCTCCCAGTAATTTCTATCTAGGTAACAATGTCTTGCCCTGAGAGCATCAGCCAATGACAGCTGTTATAAGTTTGTAAGTGAGTGTGCTGCTGGGAAGACTTTTTGTGGACCTGCTCTTAAAGGTGATGTTTAAAGACAAATAAAAATGGACTGATATGCTTTTTTCCCCTCCATTCTGCCCACAATGTGAAACTGTTCCCTTAAAGGCATTAGAGAGACAATCTGGGTGAGGTAATGTCTTTTACTGGACCAATTTCTCTTGATGAGAGAGACAAACTTGTGAGCTACACAGAGCTCTTCTTCAGGTCTGGAAGGCACAACTGGGCCAGTGCAAGTAAATATTTGTCAAGCAAGAGAAAGAAGGTTTTAGTCTGATCCCTTTGTTTCACGGCCACTCGCAAATAAGAAAGGGAGGTAAAATCATAGGCGCCGACTCCATGGGTATTCTGGGGCTGGAGCACCCATGGGGAAAAAATGGTGGGGGAGCACCCACCGGCTGGCCCCCATCTGTACCTCCCTCTCCCCCCCAGCACCTCCTGCCTGCCAGCGGACCCCGCCAATCAGTGCCTTTCCCTCCCTCCCTATGCCTACCATCTGTCGTAACAGCTGTTTCATGGCATGCAGGAGGCTCGGGAGGTGGGGGGAGAAGTGAGGATGCAGCGCACTTGGAGGAGGGGGCAGAATGGGGCGGAAAGAGGGGGTGGGGGTGGAGTGGGGGTGGGAAGAGGGAGGGCGGGGATGGGGCCTTGAGGGAAGGGATGGGGCAGGGCCTGGGGTCAATCTCCCCCGGCACATTGGAAAGTCGGCACCTGTGAAAATTCATCACACTTTATTTGCCCAGGTATAGTTTCAGTGATGCTCTTCAGTGTGAGGCCTTGTCTACACTGAAGAGCTACAACAGCACAGTTGTGCCTGTTGGCATAGATACTCCACCTCTCTGAGAATCAATGAAGGATTGAGTATGGAAGGATTCTTCTGTCAACCAAGCACTGTCTGTACAGGGACTTAGGCTTAACAACATGGCTCAGGGTTGTAGATTTTCAAGCGTAGACCAGGCCTGAGAGACTTGTAGAAATATACAGTAGAGAGACAGACGGCTTGTACTTCCATTGTTTCCCTTATTGTTTGCCAAGAGATGAGGGAGTGGTCAGAGAACATTTAATCTAATCACACTAGTTTAAAAGCCATGTAACTCCACATTGGAGCTGGTGGGGGACAAGCAGTGAACTGTTTGTTGGGTTTGACCCTCTGTTCTATGCAATACCTATGGAGAGAAGCCAGAAAATAAGAGTTCTCTTTCCCATATGATTTTGTACCTTTCCACTGGGCAAATATTGATTTTTGTTTCTTGTATTTTTCATGGTATAGAAGCCAATTTGGGCCAAATTCTGTCCCCACACTGGTGCCAATCAGAAGTAGCTCCAATGTGGAGTTACATGGCTTTTAAACCAGTGTGATTAGAATCAGGCCTAAGATCTGTTTTGATTGCTACCTTGCTTGTGCACTGGAGATTGCATGAGCAAGCATGGGAGAAGAGTGTGCTAGCTGATGGATGTTGTTATCATCGAAGAATGGGGCGCCCTCTCATTATTGTCATTATGGGCCCAGGAAAGCCAAGGACAATGAGTCCACTTCTGATCTCACTCCTGTTCTACACCAGTGTGACTTCACTGAAGTTGGAGTAATTACTCCGGATTTACACTGGTGCAAGTGAGATCAGAATCAGATCTAATGGGCTGGACATAGTTCTGTTTTTACTTACCTCCATGGAACTTCATGATTTTAAGTGGAATTACTTATAGCTTATGTCATTAATGGATGCTCTGATTTTTTGAATTCCTTAGTGACACAGG
>ML677332.1:87626419-87665290 GCA_007922305.1 Dermatemys mawii
AACAGAGAAAAATTTGTGGCCACCTTCTGCCCCCAGAGCCTTGCCCATGATCTAGAGCAGAATCTGACCCCAAACCCCAGGCAGGGGGCAAATCTAGAGATAAATCAAATTGAGTGAGTCACTTTAATCCAAACATTTTTCTTATCTGTATACTTGAGAAAGCACTGGAATAAATGCCTAATGGTAAAAAAGCCAGCGCTATGGGGTATTTGAAAGATGTAGCACTCAGAGACATCTTGGGCAGATCACAGTGGCTCTCCTCTTCAGCAGGATAAATCACTGAGAACAGAACACCCCACTCTCCATAGACTTGGTGTTGAACTTCAAGGTCCCACACCAAAGAGCATTTCTCATGTGAGACAGCTGTGCTTTTCTGGGGAAAGTCAGATATCAAAACTTAGGACAAAGTTCAAGAGAACGGAAGACAGCACATTCTCAGTCAAGGAATGACTGTGGAATGAACTCCTGAAGAAGATAAGACTAAGCCAAATCCTAGCCATCTTCAGAGCATGAAGCAAGACCCTCCTGCTTACCAAATGCTTCCAACTATAACAGAAGATAAGTGGGGGAGGAATAAAAACCAAGCAGAACTTCCTAAAACCCAAAAGTGGCAAAGAGCAAAATCCACATCAAAATCTTCTATGGACAACACTATCCAGATCTAAATTTGTTCAGTGCTTAGATACTGTGGAGATGAGTGCTATAGTAAAACCTCAGACAGATATCTTAGCAGAAGCTCCATGTAATACATTTCTCCAGCAATACTACTTGGGGGGAAGGAGAGCCATGACAGATATTGAGTCACTCCATTTAGACAATGGACAAAGCCACATTGTTGCTCTAATCATCAACTTGCAAAACAAAATTAACCAATTTGATAATTAGGGCTACATGACAATTCATCATTATGGTAACCATGCACTTCGCATGATTCATCATCCTACTAATTGGCTTGCACCATTGACAGGGTGTGTGTAACTGTTGGCTGCAGTCGCAGAACGCAGCATATTTCATGCTCTTGCCAGATGGTGGCTAGCTGCAGCTCAGCTCGGCCTGTACGCCAAGTTGCTGGTGCTTTCCAAAAAGTAGGCATTAGGGACAATATTCTTCTTAAAAAGCTAAGAGGAGAGAAATAGTAGCCCCAGCTAGAAGGATTCAACGTGCGATGTCAGAAGCTGAACAGATGATGACAAGTTTCATGAGCAAGACTGAATCCTTAACTGTGTATTTCAAATTAATTCCTGTCCCAATCATAGCAGGGTTCACTGTCTCCTGCTGAGGAAGGAGGGGCAATATCTTGTAGCAGACACGAGCAGAGGCTTTGAAAATTCTAACTCCAGGAAGAAGGGGGTGGGGGGTTGCTAGGAAAAAAGCCCCCCATGGCCCAGCATACCTGCCACCTCACATTTCTATAGGACACGCCCATAGAACAAGTCTCCTTCATAACCTGTCTGCCTAGGTTATGTGCTCCCCACCATCTCACCTGACCATCTCACAATCTTTAATGTATTTATCCTATGAGGCAGGGCAGGGATGTTCCCCACATTGTGCGAATGGGGACTCAGAGATGCCCAGAACCCAAAGGTACTTAAGTCCCTAAACCCAAGACGTAGTCCCAGTTTTAGACAGTGCTGCGCTTCACAAACCCCCCACCCCACTTGGATGCCACCTAACCCAGAAGGCACCTACACTCACCCTGTGCCTACATTTTCAGGGTAAACATTCCCTATGTGCTTAAGTTTCTGCTCACCTCAATCCCAAGGGTAAAATGGGTAAAATAAGCAGGATTTGGCCTCTAATCTTCCACAATTGCTGGGTAAAAGAAACACAACGATACTCAAGTGTTTATAAGGGTCAATGTTTATCAGTGTTGTAGTTTTGGCTTTCTTCTTCCTCCTCACCCCCACCCCCCGACATTAACGCATCTCCCCTCCCCACTACTGCATGTGCAGAAAAATAGCTTAATAAGAAAAAGATACCAGAACTTCAGCCTGGCAAGTGCTGGCAAAGATGACTGGGCAAGAAGGGCATTTTTTTTAGGAATGTGTGTTTGCTGTGGAGATCACTGGAAAAGATTCAGAATGACCTTCTTTTGATCTATGCTGCCATGAACTGAAGCTTGAAAAATACACAGACCTACAGATTATTTAGTCTCTATACTTTTAATGCACTGTATTAGTAGTAGTAGGTAGTGTTGTCAAACGGACTCATCCTGCAACCCTTCTTCAGACAAATTGTCCTGACTCTTACGAATAGTCACACTGACACCAGTATGAACTGCCCCCCTCAGACCTGTGGGCCGCCCCTCCTCCCAGTATAAGAAGCTATCCCTCAGTTCACAGAGAATTATGCACAGGAATGCCTTCATTCTGACATTGTCCACCTCCATTGCTTTAAGCAACTCACTTCAGTTCTCTACCTTCATTTCTTCCTATGTGAAATGGAGAGAACGGATCAAATCCTCAGCTGCTGTCAATCAGCATCACTCTCTTACCTCACTGGGGCTCTGCTTGTCCTGCTTTGCACTAATGCAAACTGTCAACACAAGGGGTTAATGACATTGGTGTAGTGTTATGATGTGAATTGCCTTAATGTAGGCAGCGAAAACTATAATTGTACCCCTAAGAAGCAAGGGAAGCCTCCAAATTTGTCTAACTCCAGCAGTGAGAAGTGAGCATCTGCCATACACACCTCTGCCTTCTCTTCCCCCAGGTCAGGCATTGGTGTTACTGCTGTGGTCTATTACCATGGTCTTTCATCACTAGGGCCTGGGCTACACTGTGGGGGTGGGGGGTTGAACTAAGATACACAACTTCAGCTACGCCAGTGGTTCTCATACTATTGAGAACTGCGACCCTTTTTAGCTTTCTTCTTCGGCACAGCGGACCTTTGTATGTCCGCCAAAAAAACACCGAACTGATCACTTCCGCATTCTGCGGCTATTTTTCTCAGACATGCCGGGCGCTCCTGAAAGCGCTAGGCATGTCCACCAAAAAGCCGCTGAATGCGGAACTAATCAATTCAGTGGCTTTTCAGCGGTGCAAAGAGCTCGCGACCCCTCGGGAGGTGGCCGGTGACTCCCCGAGGGGTCGCGACCCCCACTTTGAGAACTGCTGAGTACGCAAATAGCACTGTAGCTGAAGTCAAAGTATCTTAGCTCGACTTACCTGGCCGTCCTCATGGCAGCGAGTCGACTGCAGTGGCTCCCCTGTCGACTCCACTTACTCCTCTTGCGGAGCTGGAGTTCCAAAGTCGACGGGGAGCACGTTTGGAGATCAATTTATCGCGTCTAGACGAGACACGATAAATCGATCCCCGATACATCGAACATTACTCACCAATCGGGCGGGTAGTATAGACGTACCCTATTATAAAACAAACATCTCAGCTTTATCACACTATTCTACATCGTGTCTAAAAATGGTAACACTTTAGGTTCACCCACAATACAGTAGCTGCTGTGCTCCGTAGGCTTCCACAGATGTCAAGCTCAGGACCCAGAGTACTCTCAGCCACTGTGTTACCAGTGTGCCTTAGTATGAGTGAGAGCTTTGCCGCTGCTAGATGAGTGTCAGCTCCCTGTCATACCAGCCTGCCTGCGTGGCCAGCAAACTCTTCAAGACTTTGCCAGGCCAAACCTTGCCTTGCGCATAACAATCAGTGAACCTCAGAGACGTCTCCCTGCGGCATTCAGTCCCAATCCCTGGACGCTCTCAGAAAGTATCAAGTTCGCCACCTCTGAAGAGACAGAGCACACATCAGCCTGATAGGTTAGCTGAAGTCTCAGACTTCACTTTAATACACAGCACCGAGATGGTTTTGTAATAAAACATGAATAAGCTTATTAGCAAAGAACAGAGATTTAAGTGATACTAAGCAAGAATAGAAGAGACAGGTCTGATTACAAACAAAACAAAACACACTTTCCAGTGACTAAACCATAATTTTTGCAAGTTACAATCTTTGCCTAAGCAGTTTTCTTACTTACCTCGAGTTACCAGCATCCCTAGACCTTCAGATTAGGGCAGCGGTTCTGAAACTGTGAGTCAGGACCCCAGAGTGGATCATGACCCCATTTTAACAGGGTCACCAGGGCTGGTTTAGACTTGCTGGGGCTCAGGGTCAAAGCCTGAGTCCTACCACCCCGGGCCAAAGCCAAAGCCAGAGGGCTTCCACCTCAGGTGGCAGGGCTCAAGTTACAGGCCCCCTGCCTGAGACTGCAGCCCTTGGGGTTCAGCTTTGGCTGCCCTGCCCAGACCAGTGGGGCTCAGGCTTTGGGTTTGACCCCCTGCCCCATCCCGCCCAGGGCAGTAGAGCTTGGGTGGGTTCAGGCTTTGGTCTCCCCTTCTGGGGTAGTGTAATATTTTTTGTTGTCAGAAAGGGGTCATGGTGCAATAAAGTTTGAGAACGCTTGGACTAGGGGATCCAACTTCACAGGCTCGAAGGGTATTGTATCCTATGTCCCCTCAGTGTTGGACAGCCAAAAGATCTTTTTGCTCCCTTTTTATGACTCAAAGTCCATTATCTCTGTCTCAAGATCCAAGAAGGCTTCCCAGGCTGCAGATTCTGACCCTGGCATGATCATTAAACAATCTTCTCCTCCATTTATTTAGCTTGATGGTTTTGTTTACCTTATATGTAAATGTGTTTTCCACTGTCCTCTGACTTACAAAGCTTGACTCAGACAAGTGAATCCACATACCACTGTCTAAGCCAAATGTGTTTATCAAGTCTGCCCCTGGAACATATTTCCAGCACAGATACGTAACCATCTATCCATACTTTAGTCAATGGTACTCCTGAACAGCATGTAACCAGTTAACTTTTCTTCAGCACAGCCAGCTATTAGTAGGGTGACCAGACAGCAAGTGTGAAAAATCAGGATAGGGGATGGGGGATAATAGGAGCCCATATAAGAAAGATGCCCAAACTGGGACTGTCCCCATAAAATTGGGACAGCTGGTCACCCTAGCTGTTAGTAAAACTATTTCTGTGCATTCAGCACAGAAACCAAATCTAAACTCAAAAGGCAAAGACTTCTCCGGCGAAGTGTCAGGATTATTAATCAACTGGTTCTGCGAATGCATTATTTGATCATGCAGTACTTCCTCCACAGCATATTCCCCACCTGTGCCTTCACAGGAATCGATTCATCAATGTGCAGTGACGGAACAAGGAGAAAAGGAACAAGTTAACAGTACCACTGGACGCCAACTTCAAGTCAAGAACTGCCCTAGCAGAGCTGTGTCTGCAGTGTCAGACTCTCTAAGTCTCAATTAGTACTAACAGACACAACAAGGAAATCCATCACAGAAGCATGGCAGAGTTTTTCGCACTGATCTGTTTCACACCTGCTCAGCTATTTGTACTCTCAACAATATGGATGTCACTATTAAGGGAGACCAGGTGGATAGTGGAGGGATTTGTTCTTACGTCACCATCTGCAGGGGGAAATAGCACAAAGACAAAAAAACTGTGTGGCAAGGGCAGCAGTATGTCCAGGGCCTGCTTTCCCACACTCCTAGACACAGTATTAGTGATGCCAATGCAGCCTGCTGGGTTCTGAATGAGCTGTTTCTGTTCAGTGCCCCTGAGCTCTGGGGTGGGAAAGACTGCGATCCAAAGTCCACAGCTTGGGCCCTTCTTTATGTAAAATTGATAATGACCCCCTGTTTATTTGTTTCAGGTGGAGGGGAAATAAGGGGAGGTTCTACTTCTTTGCTAGGAAGAAGTGGCTGGATTTAAGAGTTTTTTTCCTTATCTTCTATGCTGTTTTTTTCTTTCTAACAGAGAAAATTAATTCACCAGCAGACCTACACTAATAAACTCATCCTGTGTGCAAACGTATTAGCAGCAGTCCTCCTGAACAGATTGAAAAGAAAGATGGATACCAGGCAAGAATGGCATATGTGGGTAGCCCAATGTGCAGCCAAGCACAGGATGGACTACGGTCTAAGGTAATGTGCAAAATATAGAAGTAACAAAGAGTCCTGTGGCACCTTAAAGACTAGCTAAAGTATTAGAGCATAAGCTTTCGTGGGCTAATACCCTGCATCCGACGAAGTGGGTATTAGCCCATGAAAGCTTATGCTCTAATACTTTAGTTAGTCTTTAAGGTGCCACAGGACTCTTTGTTACTTCTGAAATTCCAGACTAACATGGCTACTCCTCTGATTCGTGCAAAATATAAGCCTCAGGACCAAAAACACTTACACCTTGATCTAGCAAACACTTACACACATGCTTAACTTTATAAATGGGAGCTGTCCCTTGCAAGTCAAGTTATAGACTTGGCAGGATCAAGGTCTTAAACCCCTGCTTACCTTTACTCATGTGCATAGTTCCATTGCAGGACTATACATGGGTAAAGCTAAGCAGGTGCATACACGTTTTCAGGGTAAGTAAAGAAAGGTGTTTCTGTGTCAGGGATCTAGACAGTTGTGCCTTTTAAATATATTTCAGTTATTCAACCTTACTTTCGGACCCAAACTTTTGCATTTCGGTTGAAAACTGGAGCACTGCTTTTCAGCTTTAGATCCATACCATTTGACTAAAGAAGTCCAGCACTTCCCCGCTACGAGCAGAAGAGTGAACTGCTCCCTTCTCCCAAAACAAAAGAGATTATTTTAAAAACAAAAAATTGGCAGGGCCTTAGTTTGAGTTGGTGTCTTTCCACATGACCAATCAATGAACTTGAACAGAAGGCTATTGTGCACATATATATTTACTGGAGTCAGTTAAGGCACAGATATGCCCAGGGTCCCAGCTTTGGGAGATATACAGTTACATCAATATCTAAGTTTTAATTTTTTAAAAAATGGTTTCTAGACCTCATGATTGGGAAGAAAAGCTAGAAATGTGACTCAGATGTAACCAACACAGTGACATCTGCCTGAGTCTGTCAACATCCTGAAACAATAACTGTGAGATAAACTGTCCCATACGTCTCAATGTGATGTCGAAACCTACTGCTCCTCTTCCCTTGACTGGGGAGGGCAGCTCTCCTGCAGTTCACTTCTCCAACAGTGTTGTCTGCCTGGGTGGATAACTGCTGAGTCCCCCCTCTTCTGGGATAGGCACCAGGGCATGAGAAGGGCTTAGCCTTGCCAAGTGAAAAGTATGAACCATCCAGCAGCCAACTCTTGTGTAGGGGGCCCTTGGCGTCAATGAAAGTAAGGACACATTTTATGTCTGATTTTGTAAGCAAGTAGTTTTTAAGTGAGGTGAACCTGAATCCCTTTGTGGACCTGGGCCCTTGTCATTCTCACATTAAATAAGGTCAGAGCCATGTGAAGGGGTGCATGGGACCCAGTCTGTCTTAATCCAACCCTGACATTTAATGGATCAAGAATGTTGCACCCCTTAAAATCAGCAGAAGAACTGTAGGGAATCAAGGGTACGTTTGCTTCCATTAAAATTAAAACAGGGTATGGTTACACTTACAAAATTATAGCACTATTGCTTATAGCGCTCGCCTTATACAGCAATAATAATAGCGCTATTGTATGTCCACACTGAGCTGCTCCAGCGCTATAGCATGGCCACATTTGCGGCAGTTAATACGGCATTAAGAGCAGCGCATTAGGGCAGGTATCCCATAGTACACCTCTTCCTGATCTGGCGCAATGGCTTGTGGGAGGGGGGGCGTCACTTGCGGGGCATTCTATATCCTGTTTGAACTACCCATGATGCTTTTTGGCATATCCCAGCAATCCCTGTGTTTCCTTCCACCTCCGGCGCCATCTTTCAAGGGTTTCAGCAAGGCACGCTCCGTCTTCCATTGTCGAGTGCTGCAATGAATCCAGAACTGCTGAGGGACATGCTGACGACTGTCGCCAGCACATCTCTGTGTGCAGTGGAGTTATTCCTTGACATGCAGGATGACAGTGATGATTCTGAAGACGAGATCGAAGCGGTGAATGCATTCGACACAAAGCTGCTTGTCTCATTAACGGACATGCTCACGGCTGTTGAACGCCGCTTCTGGGCACGGGAAACGAGCACAGAGTGGTGGGATCGCATCGTCATGCAAGTCTGGGACGACGAGCAGTGGCTGCAAAACTTTCGAATGAGAAAAGCCACTTTCATGGGACTGTGTGCTGAACTCGCCCCTGCCCTGCGGCGCAAGGACACCAGACTGAGAGCTGCCCTCCCGGTGGAGAAGCGGGTGGCTATCGCGATCTGGAAGCTGGCTACCCCAGACAGCTACCGATCGGTGGCCAACCAGTTTGGGGTTGGAAAGTCGACCGTTGGAGTTGTGCTGATGCAAGTGTGCAGGGCCATCAATCGCATCCTGCTACGAAAAATCGTGACTCTGGATAACGTGCATGACATCGTGGCTGGCTTTGAAGAAATGGGTTTCCCTAACTGTGGTGGGGCGATAGATGGGACCCATATACCCATTCTCACGCCCGCCCACCTAGCTGAGGAGTACGTTAACCGAAAGGGGTACTTCTCCATGGTTCTCCAGGCGCTTGTGGATCACCGTGGGCGTTTTACTGACATTAACGCTGGCTGGTCTGGAAAGGTGCATGACGCACGCATCTTCCGCAACACCGGCCTGTTCATGAAGCTGCAAGCCGGGACTTTTTTCCCAGACCAGAGGATCCCCGTGGGGGAAGTGGAAATGCCCATAGTGATTCTTGGTGACCCTGCTTACCCTTTAATGCCCTGGCTCATGAAACCGTACACAGGGAGCCTGGACAGCAGTCAGGAAAGGTTCAACTACAGGCTTAGCCGTTGTCGAATGACTGTGGAGTGTGCTTTTGGGCGTCTGAAGGCGCGCTGGCGTTGTCTTTATGGGAGGCTAGATTTGGCCGAGGGTAGTATCTCCGCGGTTATTTCCGCATGCTGTGCCCTACATAATCTTTGTGAGCGGAAGGGCGAAGGCTTCACTCAGGCATGGTCCTCTGAGGTTCAAAGCCACATATGCCCAGCCAGAGAGAGCCAGAGAGCAGGGTTCATGGAGGGGACCAGCGCGAGGCTGTTAGGATCAGGGAAGCCTTGAGGGAGCATTTTGAGGCTGAAAGCCAGTTCTGAAGTGAGGTGTAGATGGAGGGAGGGAGGGAGCATTCTTTTAACAGGAACAGGCATTTGCTTTTCTGTAGCCTGTAATAATGTATGTACACTTAATAAAAAAAACCCATTTATTAAGAAGACAATTCATTTATTGAACAGGTACTTCGGTTGCTGAAAGAAAATATTGTGATGCATGTGAGGGGGAAGGCAGGGGAGGTGCAATGGGGGTGTCGTGGGGTCAGTCAGAGATCGGAGTATGTCCGGGTCTCTGAGTCTCCAGTGCCCTCAAACTGGCCATGTCCCCCGAACCCCATTTGCGGTGGCCAGTAAGGCATGTTATTAGGGGTAGACTGCAGTGGATAATGGTCTGGGGTCTGGGGGTTGTCCGGTGAAGACAGAGGGGTTGGAGGCAGCTGTGGATGGTGATAACCATTTGGCTGATGATACTGGCCTGGAGGGTACAGAGGCAAGGAAGGGGAAGGGAGTTGGGGCAAACGATAATTGGGGTGGTGGGTGCGGAGCTTCTGCTCCGCAAGGGTGACAAGCCGCTGCATACTCTGCAATTGAAGCTGCAGTAATGAGAGCAGCTTGTCGGTGCTTTTCCGGCTGTGAATCGCGTTCTCCTTCCGCGCCTTCTCCCTCAACTTGCTCTCATTCTCCCTCCACCTCTGTGCAACTCGATTCTCCGTTACAGCCTGTTGCATTACTTGCTGTACAAGATCCTCTTTGCTCCTTCGTGGCCGCTTCCTCAGTCGCCTGAGCCTCTCAGCTGTTGATAAGAGCGATGGCGAAGGGGTGAAGGACAACCCTTCTAAAATAAAAAGATACATTTCACAGTGGTTCCCTTGTAAAGAGCAGACATGCCTATCATTCCCCTGCATTCCCTGTTTGCCTGTCCCGCAGACAGCACAGATACAGCAACGGAGCCCCTGCCATGGTGAGTGGACTCCAGAGGCAAGGGAAATGATTTTTTCCCTGCCCTGAGAAGCTGTGGCGGGGGAGGGGGTGGGGAGTGCTGGTACGTTGCAAGAGGCACAGTGTGCTACTCTGAACACTGTTCCAACATTCTCCGTAGGTGTTTGTCCTGGAAGATATCTCGTTGCTTCGAGTCACTGAGGAGCAAAGGGAAGGGATTTTATTAAGATGCGGCTTCCGCCCAGGGCCATATGCAGCGTGCCTATGTGCAGCAATGCTCCCCCCACCCATTGTGGCACAGTGGCAGGGACTAGTGACCGTGACCGGGACGGGGACCACGCTGGCTCTCCCGGGAAACCTGCGCAGGCGCATTGCAAGTGCTCTTTTTGAGACCTTTGAAGAGATTACTGATGATGACTACCGCGAGGTGATAGACTACATCAATGCTCTATTCCACATGTAGGCAAGCATGCAAGCATCCCCTTCCACCCCAAGCTGCCTGCCTTCCCCATAGAAAAGCAGCTTTACCGCCGCAATGCACTGCTGAGCTGGCCCCTGCAACTGCCGGACGCTGTGGCTGTCCGCCCTCCTCCTGGCTTTAGAGGAGAGCTCCTGGCTGCATGCCCCCCTGCCCTCCTCCTGGCTTGAACAGAGCACCAGGTGGAATGCCCCCCTCATCCCTTTCCACCCCAAGCTGCCAGCCTTCCCCATAGAAAAGCAGCTTTACCTCCGCAATCCGCTGCTGAGCTGGCCCCTGCAACCGCCGGACGCTGTGGCTGGCTGCCCTCCTGGGTTGAGAAGAGCTCCTGGCTGCATGCGTCCAGGGACTCCTCCATGCCCTGGATCGCTGCTGCCTCGTCCTCATCCTCCTCCTCTTCTTCATCCTCCTGCTCTTCGTCCTCCTCCTCACCCCCCCCCTTCACTGGTGGGCTGGGAAGTGTCCGTGGTGGTCGATGGAGTGACCGTGGGATCACCACCAAGTATCGCGTGCAGCTCCTTATAAAATCTGCAAGTCACCGGGGCTGCCCCGGAGCGGCCGTTTGCCTCGCGGGCTTTGCGATACGCATTCCTAAGCTCCTTTACCTTAACACGGCACTGCAGAGTGTCCCGCTCATGGCCTCTTTCTGCCAAGGCCCGTGATATCTGCCCATAGGTGTCAAAATTCCTGCGGCTAGACCGCAGCTGAGACTGAACAGCCTCTTCCCCCCAGCAGCTGATGAGGTCCAGCACCTCACTATTGCTCCATGCTGGGGATCGCCTATTGCGAGGAGGCATGGGACGTGGAGTCATGATGATCAATGAGAATGATCACCTGCAAGGATTCCCTGAGACCACGCCACGCAATCAATCTGATCAATGAGAATGATCACTTGCAAGGGTTCCCTGAGAGCACGCCACACTTGGCTGGAGCAAACAGGAAGGGGATTTTCAAATTTCCCTGGAACTTTAAAGGGCAGGTCTGACATGTGGTCACCTGAGGACAGGACAAAAGAGTTTGCAAGTGATGACCAGAGTGGCTCGAACGGGAATTATGGGACAGGCTGGAGGCCAATTAATACGCAGTGGGTGTCCACATTCTTCCTGTAGCGCTACAGCAGGTGCGCTACAGCCCTTATTCCCCATGAGGAGGTGGATTTATAATAGCGCTATAACTCCGCGGTTATAGCGCTATTATTGCCTTGCCAGTGTGGACGGAGAGTAGGTTATAGCGCTCGTAGGGGCTTTATAGCGCTATAAAGTGCCAGTGTAACCATGGCCACAGCCTCAGAACTGACATATGTGGAATAGAAAAAACTGACAGATTCCAACTCTGATTAAGCTCTTGAAACTCCCAGAGCTATCTGCAGATCTCAGATACTCAGTGCACCAGGATAGGTTATAAACATTGTTCTGGGAGGAGATTAAAACTCTAACACTAACTCAAGCCCAAAATGTCTTTGGATGCTAGGATTGCCTGGGTACTCAACTGGAGTTAACAGACAGCTGTTTTTCATTGAGACTGAGACCACATTAAAAGGTCTCCACCAGCTTTACTACGAATCTGCTGCCTATTTTCTAGTCACCTCCACCTTCCTGAGAGCAGTCTGCTGGTCCCAGCAATCCCACTGAAAAGGAGGCTCTAAAAACACACTGAAACAAATACAGTGCTTGACCTGAACTTTACACTCCCAACAAACCTGTAAAGCAATTCATCAAAGCCTCATTAGAACCCACAGTTCTGGTTAATTAACCCAGCCTGTCTGGGAGGGATGGTTAATTGCAGCCAATTAAACACATCTTTAATCATGCTGATTAAAGCACTAGTCCTGCTTCACCTAAAGAAAATGATCTTGCAAAGCCCATCAGTGAAAGAGGGGAAGAACATCTTCACTAACTAATTTGTAGGGATGTGGCTGTATGTACTATAGCTTTCAGTCTATATCACTTCACACACATACACCCCCGGGAAACTTCATCTGCCAATTTACCTGTGTAATAGGAATGCTAACAAATATCAAGTTAAAAGCAGGCAGTGTGGACAGGTTTCGGGGGATAGTCGTGTTAGTCTGTACCAGGAAAAACAAGGCAGGGGCTTAGGGCATCCCAGGAAAGCTTATGCCCAGATCAATGGGTTCCTCTCCCTACTCAGTGCGGAAATCTGGCCAGGATACGTTGCTGTGCAAAGCGTTTGGATTCAAAACACCTCTTTTTACACCTGGCTCCGGGAGACGGACCCCCGCGGGAAGCTTCACATGGCCTGGGCTTGGGGAAATCCAGCCCCGCTCCCCGGATCTAAGGAGCCGGTTGGGTGGGTAGGCTGCAGATCAGCCTCGGGCTTGGGGTGCGCGTTTCCGCGGGCGGTAGCTACACCCGGGCCAGTGAGGGGAGCCGCGCTGCCTTTCCACACGCGGCTGGTTAAAGGGGCCGGGGTGGGCCACCCGTCGGAGCCCCAGGGAACGGGGAAACCCCGGGGAAGCAGAGCACAAGGGGACTGGAGCAGCTAGACGCAGGATCAGGCCCCGCACCTGCCGCGGGCGGGGAGACCCTTTAGCCACGCGTGGTGGTGGGGGGGGGGGTCATTGCTTGCAGCTGGGTCTCGCGCTCTCGCAGGTGGCTTTATCCCGCAGGGGGAGGGGCCCCGGGTTAAAGGGAACACGGCCCCCCCCCCAGCCCTCTTTTCTGCACGTGCCGGCCCGGCCCCAGCTGGGCGCTTCATTCCCCCCAATCGGGGCCAGGTGCGAAGGCGGCGCCCGGGCTCGCGCCTCCCCAGGAGCAGCCCCCGAAATGCCCCCGCCTAGTCCGCCCCGCCAGGACGCTGCCCGCTTCGGCCCCGCATGGAGCCCTCGCTGGAGAACTACTGGGACCAGAGCCCGGGCCAGGTGAGCGCGCGGGGCCTGAGCCCGGGACCCCAGCCAGCCGCTACTGGAGTCGCGGGGGCCCTGGCTGGAGGTGGTGGGACCCGGCTGCTGTTCCCCCCACCCCCCAAGCTGGTCCCCAAGTGGCCGGGAACGGGCTCCATTATCCTTTCCCCTATCTGTCTCCTCTCTAGGCTCCCTGGAGCACCCCAAAGCTGGGTTGGGCTGATCCCTCTAGCTGGCCACGGCAGAGTTTCCTTGCCAAATAGCAGCACTTGGAGTGGGGGAAGCTGGTGGCTTTAGAGCCCTTTCCCCTTCCCTCCTGAGCCTGTTGGAGGATCTAGGGGGCTGCCCCTGTGTTGGCAGTGGGGCTGCCTGGGCCAGCTGGGCCTGTCTAGAGCATTCTGCCCTCTGCCTGTGGGGTCAGTCAACACTTGGAGGGCCAGCTCCTCAGGGCAGGGCCTGTCTGTTCTGTTTGTACAGCACCTAGCACGTTGCTGTGCTGGCCTGTGACTGGGGAGCCCAGGTAACAATGCCATCCTAGGGCTACAAATAATCCCATTGTAGGATCAGGGCATAGACTGTCTCCAGCTCCTCTCTGGGCTTCAGTCAACTCCAACAATGAAAACGAATGAGAGTCACTCTGACCTTCTCTGTTCCCAAAGGCTGTTCTTTCAAACTTCCCCATGGTGGAGCAAGAGCCCTAGAACAGAGGAGCAGTTGGTGTCTTAATCTCTGGTCTTCTAATTTTGCCTAGGTCTCATCAAGGTGCTGCCCCCCCCCCCCCAGGGCTCTCTTCACCACTAACACTTGTGGGACTGAACAGGTGGAAAACATTTAGGAAATCCCTTTAAAGGTAGAGAGGCCCTTGTGAGTCTCCTGCACTGTAGCAGGGTTGTGCAGGTTTGTAAGGACCTGTCTGAGCTGCAGTGTGAACTGTGTTTAAAAAACTCTTCTGAAGAACTGAGCTCTCCTCTGCTCAGGTAGTAGGTTGAGACTGGCCTGCACTAACTAGGCAGAGGGGCAGGTTTCATTTTTCTAATGGTGCCTGCAAAGGTTCCGATTTTGTTTTTAATGGTAGTCGAACACCACTTTCAAACTGTGTTTGTCAACTCTTCTAATAGCCCTCCCACCTAACCCATGTAGTGTGTCTTCTGTTGTTACTCATTCCTCCTTCTGTTTTCTCACTGATTCATTGTCTTGTCTTAAGCTAGTCCTCAAACTGATCCATGCAGTTTGAACCCTGCACAGAACCCCTTTTAAATCATAAGTTTCTGCCCAGGTGTAGAGGTCCATTTACAGGGTTGGGGGCTTTACGTTGTAAACTTCGTGGTGCACAAACCAAATCTTCCAATGTGTCTGAACTGTTCTGATCATCTGGGCCCTGACCTTGATTTTTGGCCTGTGGGTGGTACTACTACAATACAAACAATAAACTCATGGCGGCAGCAGTTTTGGGTATATTGTGGCTAAAAACACCCTCAAAAACCTATCTGGGGTCTAAATCAATCTTGTCCCAATTACTGTGCATGGACAATATTCCTCAGCTACCAATGAACTGCCTTAAAATGTAGTGATCTCTCAGATGGGGTATAGGTGCCAAACTTTCATTTCTTCAGGAAGGCCATGGGAAACCCTCCAAACATACACTGCTGACAGCAGAGACCATCATTAGTCATGTCAGCTAACCTAGAGTACATTGGGTAACAGTTGGCAGCCAGTTAAGTATAAAACTTGTCTTGTGCTGCTTTTCCCTCTTCTCTTCCACAACATGGGATCTCTTTCCCTGTGCTTTGTCTGTCTCTGTCCTGTCTGCTGCCCCACTCCCACACAGGCCAGCTTTGTATTTAATACATCTTTAATTTTCAATCTTCCTTCCTTAGACAGATTCAAAGAATGAAGATCTTTTTCTCATTAAATTGCTTTCCTCTTATTTCTTTTACCCCATTATTTTTTGTCCCCTCCCCCCTTTTTAAGAAGTTTTGTTTTGCTTAAATTCTTCCCTCTGGTTTTTGCATTCCACCAACTTCTCTCATCCATCTAAGCCTCAAAGAGAATTACTTTATTCTGAGAGTGTCTGCTTTGATTCACCTTATGGGGTGCTGAAATGTCTCCCCTGCCCTCTATAGAGAAGGAAAGAGCATTGCATCTGAAGTGTTGCTTTCTCCTCTTCAACAAGTAGCAGCTGCTGTGGTATTAATGAGCTGCCATATAACTAGGTTAAGAGGAATAACTGGGTTAAGAGCCGTATGCTGCCGTCAAATTTCTGGGGCTCCTTTTGTCTGGCAATATGTCATTTTGGGCACAACTTTGTCCCATTTCGGGGCGGACCTGAATTTTAGAAACAAGTAACCAGGAAATGGCTTATTCACCTTTGTGGAGACACAGACTTGTATAAGTGATTCCACTAGTGGGCAGGCATTTCTTTGTGTGGCTAATTCTGGGATTTGTCACAGACTTCTAGCTGGTATCACTAAAGTATGCAATCTTACCACAGTGTGTGTCAGTCCTTTTGTGGAAGCTCTTTGTGTTTTGAGAGTCCTCTTTATCGTGCCTGCTTAGTGTGATGTAGCAATCTCCCCGGCCCCCATTCCTCTGCTCCCCCAGCTAATGTGAAACAATGTGTACTTTAAATAAAGAGACACTAATGCCAAACCTGCTGGGGTTCTCCTGTGTAAATGCCTGCTTATGTCTCTCACTTTCAGATAGTTTGCATGCCACCCAAGTCCATGATGCTAAGGTGTTAAATACAGCTGGTCTCTGTTGCTTTAAGACAGGATCTCCGATACACAGAGTGCAGAGAGACTTGTGTAATAATGCCTAGGCTTTTGCATGAGTTGTCAAACTTTGTGCAGAACCTGAATGTGGGATTTTTATCTCTAAAAGACAGTTCTAGGTACACTGTACTTGGCCTTAAGTATTCATAAGGCTCTAAAAATAGCTCCTACACTCATTGAAGGTGCCATATTGCAATTCCTGCTTCTGTCTTCCAAGCTAATAAGCAACTGTCTATTTTTTTTTAACAAGCAACTGTCTATTTTTTTTGATTGAGTAAAATTTCCCAAAAAGGGGTCTAAATGACTTGGATGAGTAAGTCCCATTGACATTCAAAGTGCATAAGTTATTATGCAGGATGTGTCCTATTGAATCAGATCACTGGTCCAGTCCATCAGTATTGTCTGTCTCCAACAATTGCTAATATTAGCTGTTTCAGAAGATGGTGGAGAAGGCTGTTGTTTAGTAACTTGCCCCTAGGGAAAGTGTGTTCCTAGCCCTCATTAACTAGCAGTTGTTCACATGCTGAAGCAAGAGGGTTTAAATTCCTCCCTAAACTGTTTTTAACATAAGGCACTATACATTTGTGATACCAAGCCAAACAAATGGTGATTGAGAACAGGGCTAGAACTCCAGAATTTGTGGTTAGGAAACACCATAGGCCTTTACTACTTGATCTAAAGAAGAACATCAGCGATGGTAGCATTGAGGCATTTATTTCTCATAAATTAATCGTAGGCTCCGCATATTTGAATCCATCAGGTACTGTGTAATAGAGAGCAGGAGTACACAAGTCAATACTCTTATCTGTTCATTGTGAGCTGTTCAGGGAAAACCTGAAGATGGATTCCTAAATTATCATCTCTACTGAATGGAGACTAGAATTGGTCAAAAAATGCCAATTGTCTTCCATGGAGAAACTCTGAAAAATGTTTGGGGTTTTCCCCAAAAAGTTATTTAAAAAAAAAAAATCTGGGAAGAATTTGTAGAGAACCCCAGCCCAAAAATCAGAACATTTTGACCAAAATAAGAATTTTTGATTATTTTTATTTAGTAAAAATTCAACTTTACTTAAATTTATTTTTAATAAATTGATTGGCTCTAATAGGCATTAAAAGATTCAAACATCTGTCTAAATAAAGCCTCGTGAGCAGTGGGAAGGAAGTGCACCTTACTGGAAGATTAGTTCACTTATTTCTGTGGATGCTTGCAGGGCTTAGCAAGTGTTGGGCCTGGTTTTCCAAAGTGCTGAGCAGCTGTGACTGCCTCTGACTTCAACTGGTGCTACGTGGGGGCTACCTAGCATCTGGGAGAATCAGTTTCCTTGTTTCCTGTGACCACTAGGAAGTCCTGAAGTTTGTGGAACAAGTGAAAAGACACTGAGTGGTTCCCTTTGGCAGGGGTGACCTTTTAGCTGATCCTCTACTGGACTGAATATGCCCTTACAGTTCAATAAACAAAGGCTGTATGGGACATGTACAGACCTGTCTCATGTCAGGTACCAAATGTGTGTAACTGAGATGATGCTGAGGAAAGAAGTTATTTCAAAACACCACCATGATTAGCTTTTAAAACGTCCAGCGGAACTCTCACACATTCAACGAGTGATCTAGGCCCTTCACTTCATCACCGAACTCCTAAAACTTGCACAGTAAGTAGCGTGACCGGACGTCCCATTTTTTAACGGGACAGTATTTAAGCTGCCATGCTGGTGTCCGAACTCATTCTTTAAAATGCCTCCCCCTACCATCAGTACTGGTGGGTCCTGCTGCTGGCTGGATCTCTGCTTGCCAGCTGTCTGCCCACCAGCAATGAGGAGGGTGGGGGCGGGGGACCAATGGCAGATGATGTGGGTGGGTGCGCAAGGCTGGGGGAGGGGCAAAGCTGCAGCCCCAGGGTCCAGGCTGCTCCCTTTGCTGGGGTCAGCACAGCCCCCTCTGTGGGCCAGCTCGGGGGGAGGAAGAGGAAAGTGATTTCCATCCTGTTCCTGTCCTGAACCTGCAGGATCCACAGCAGTACCCCAGGCAGGGGTTTAGCACTCTCTTCCCCCAACCCTCCAGGGCCTTGGGTCCTGCCACTGGCCCCTAGGTACCCTCCCCTGCTGAGCCAACTCCCTGGCCCAGATCGCTGAATCCCCTGCAGTCAGGTGCCCTGGTGCACAATGCATCCTTAGGGCATAACCCCTTCCTGCCTGCACTATAGCTGTGGGGGACAGGAAGTGGCTGGGTTATGTCCGTGGCCAGCCGCAGCTGGGAGAGGTATTAGCTGCCTTTCAACGCTGTGCGCACAGGAAGGGATGAGCTCTGTAAAACATGAGCTAGGTCATTTTCCCCCGTGGCTTCCCCGCCCCCATCCCGTTCCTGTTCCCCTGGGGCTGGAAGCAGCTCCTATCCCTTCCCTTCCCTCCCCTCCTGTGCAGTGCTGAAAAGGTGGCCGCATTCTGGTGTGAATCCAATTCCTGGTATAAATCAGGCCAGGGGAGTGGAATGTGACCCTGTGTGTGTGTGTCTGCGTGTGCCCCTCCCACCCCCTGCACATTGACTCAGGAAGATGCAGCACCAGGTACCGACAGAGGCAGGTCCATGCTGGGGGCCCAGTTAGGCCTGGAGGCAGGGAGTATTGGGCAGGGAGGTTCAGTCACCACCACCCCTGCTTTGTGAGAGGTGTATGGGGTTGTGTGTCGGGGTTGTGTCTCACCTCTGTGTGTGTGGGGGGGGGTAGGAATATGTCACCCCTCCCAGTGTAAACCCTAAAGTCTTAAAGATAAGAAGATAGATAAAAAAAACGTAGTATTTCTTTTTAACGGGCTCAGTCAACTTGATGTTAGTTTGAATGTTTGTACTGCATAGTTCTGATTGCCAGTGAACTTGTTTGAATACGAGTAATTTTACCAGGTGTCCTGTATTCAGCATAAGGAAATGTGGTCACCCTAACAGTAAGTAAACTTGACTTGCACTAGAGAAGTAAAGCAATTTACCTGACACATGCAAGCTAACTTGTGTAATAGGCAAGGTACTGAAATGGTACCAATTGTATTTTTAATTATTTACTAATCTGGGCTTTGTTTGAGATGCTGTTTGGATGCTCATTCATTAGCATATGTGGAACTCCTAGATTTGCTCTACCCTTAAATAAAGGTCCAATCCAGTGCCCAATTGAAGTCAAGGGGGGCCCCTTCCAGTGGGCTTTGGATCATGTCCTAGTAGCACAGAGTAGCAAGTTCATTTAGGTACCTGTTGCAAGAAAATGGTATTTATAACAAATTCTTTAGCCAATTGTTCCCTTCATTATGGAAAGGAAGTCTGCTCTTTCTACGACTGAGGTGGTGTACATGGAGAAATGCGTCTGAATGAAATGTTGTTTGCCTATTTCTATTTATGTCTAACACGAGTAATCTGGTGACTTGTGTTTAAATCCATCAGAGAAGCTGTTGGGGAGGTGAGGGGAGCAAAATTTTGAAAGGCTGTTGTCCAGTATGTGCTTTACAGCCTTAAATCTCTTGTCTTCACACTAACCCAGTGAAATAAATGTCTTCCTCTGGCCATCACACACAGTTCATGAATGCTGACCTCTTGGTGTTATGATGCAGCTCCCTCTAGCTTGTGTAACAAGGAAATGGTTTGGGAAAACCTATAGAAATCCTCTGGATCTTACACACTGACATCGCTGAGAGGAGAGAGAAGTCATTGAAGTATGAGACTGTAAAACAATTTTTGACAAGCTTTCACATTTTAACTTGAAAGTTCTCTGTGTGATAAAGGAGTCGTGATGGGGAGAAATATCTTATTTGAATTCATTGAATGGAAAATGCATTTCTTGAGCACTGTCATTTGAAATAAATGAAATCTTGTCTTCTAAAACCTGCTATAATCTTTTCTTTTAAATGAAGGATGACCTTTCATCAGCTGGTCCTCAACTATACACTCCCATGAGCCCTTTTGAGACAGACCTACCGATTCAAGCAGCTCCAAGTGCATCATTCGGGTCTCATCTTGACCAATCCAAAGAACTTTCTACAGACTTCTCTTCTGTGGATCTCAGCTTTCTTCCAGATGATCTTAACCAAGAAAATGGAGAACAAACTCATTCAGAAGATGGTCATGAAATGCAGAGAGAGCAATACAGGTCACAGTCGACAGATCAGGACAGTGGGTTCTTAAATGACAGCAATTTGTCTCAGCTGAACTACACGGACACAACTCAGCCCTCACCTGAAACATCTGGTGCCTGTCCCCCTTTGACACCTATGACCCCTATCACCCCAATGACACCTGTTTCAGAAAGCTCTGGCATAGTTCCTCAGTTACAGTAAGTAAACTTAAGCTTAGGTGTGTGGGGGAAGGTGGGACCATGTACATGAAGAAGGGCTAAAGATTAAAATGGAAAGGGAACTAATGGTAGAAATATAAATAGTTCATAAACAAATAGGTCAAGTGAGGTTCAGGCTTCAGCAGTGAAAACTTCTCTAGGCGAAAGAGGTCATGTGGTCTCCATGCAAGCCTTGTCCTTGGCTTAGCGTTGGGAAGACTCAGATGATCTCCTCACGTGCACTGTGCGTAACTCCTGCACCCTCCTCTGCTGGGCAAACTCCTGTCAGAATGTTAATGTTAGTTAAATTTCCCAGGGCCCTCAGCCACTGCCCCCACACTAGACTGCAGGAGCCAAAGTGACAGTACCTGAGAAGTAGGACCTCTTTAGCCAGACAAGTGTTCGGTACCTGTTGTCACCATACGGGTCTGCAGTACAAATGCTAGCTGGCTGGTGAGGATCCTGTTTGGTCTAAACTGCTGCAATGCTCTACTGATGGAGCTGAAATAGTCTCTTTGTGACCCCAGCGGTGGTGTGAGGAAGGAAAGGGCACAGAAGTAGAAAGAATCCTGATCCCTGCAGCAACCAGACTTTCTATCCTGTTAGACTCTCTAGGCTAGGGTGACATGAAGGTAGTTCACTGCCTGCTTTCAGAATGCAACAGTAACTCTGTTAATGTTCTTAGCTGTAATAATACAGGTTATAGAGACAATACTCTACAGTACTACAGCAGTACTATACTGCTGTAGTACTGGAGGAAAAACTAGCATATTCAGTGGTTGCAGCAATAGGGCACTTTTTAAACTTCCTCTTAAAATCTCTAATAGCTTTTGGCATTGGGCCACTTATTATTGACTTTCACCAAATAATTTGCTATATATGATTGATTACTAGTGGACTAGTAACTAAATGGTCTGGAAAGTAATAGAAGGCAACAATTAAATGCATCACGATTTTAGATTATCTTTTTAGAAATAGATCACTTTGATCTATGACTGTCTAAAAACACATATCCCCTTTCTTATTCCTTCAGGAATATAGTGTCCACTGTAAACTTGGCTTGTAAACTAGATCTGAAGAATATAGCTCTGCATGCCAGAAATGCAGAATATAATCCAAAGGTGAGATTTTTTTAAAGAACTATTTCATGGGGCTTTTCTACTTGAAAGCATGGATTCCAATTTACACCTTTAAATCACCTGATTGTCCCTTCTTTACTAGCACTCTGTTCATTAATTCAAGTCAGTAAAAGCTTTTGCAGACTCAGATATAATCTGTGAAGGTCAAACATCTTTGTTGCCTTTTTTCATATCGTTGCAGTTCTGACTTGCTATGTGCTGAATAAAGCATTTATGGAATGATCCTGCCATGGGATGTCAGGCCCTTCAAAGGGAATTGGGGGCCTGGCCTCACCTGGCACTGAGCTAGGGATCAAGTTGAGTCTTAAGCCAGCAAATGGGCCAGGTAGGGGGAGAGCTGCTAGAAGCATGGAGGCTCTGCAGGAAGCACTCGGGTCAGAGGGGCGCTCCAGAAAGCAGGTTGGCTCCTGTGAGGCACTGGAGGAGGGTAGAACTGTCAGGCAAGTGGCTTGGACAGTGGAAATGCATAGGCCCCCGCAGAAGACCCTAGGTTGCGGGAGAAAGGGATGACTGATGTGCTATGCTAGTTTATGTGGAAGAAACAAAGCTCAAGGCCTGAACCGGCCTGTGGGGTGTGTTGTTACGCCTTCCCAGCTGAGGGGCTAGGCCCAGCTGCAGGTCCCTTGAACCTGCTTCTTCGAGTTGTACTTTCAGTGCTAAATAAACACATAGCACTCTCGGGGGTAGAACGAGGGGTGCACCAGGTGCTGCAGCATCCCCTGATTTGAAGTGGTTTCCATTGTATACAGGGTTTACAGTCTGGTTCAATGGTTCTCAGGATTCACCAAGGGCAAGTCGTGCCTGACTAACCTAATTGCCTTTTATGATGAGATAACTGGCCCTGTGGATGAGGGGAAAGCAGTGGACGTGTTATTCCTTGACTTTAGCAGAGCTTTTGATATGGTCTCCCACAGTATTTTTCCCAGCAATTTAAAGTAGTATGGGTTGGATGAATGGAGTATAAGGTAGATAGAAAGCTGGCTAGATCATTGGGCTCGATGGGTAGTGATCAATGGCTCCATGTCTAGTTGGCAGCCAGTATCAAGTGTAGTGCCCCAAGGGTTGGTCCTGGGGCTGGCTTTGTTCAATATCTTTATCAATGATCTGGAGCAGGAGTCTCCAAACTATGGCCCGAGGGCCAGCTCCGGCCCGCGGCTTCAATTTGTCTGGCCCCCCAACCAACAAAGGAGAAGCGAGCACTCAGTCTGCTGCAGCTGAATAAGCACGCTGAGCGGCAGGGAAAGGGGCCGCCGGCAGCAGCTCACGTGTCGGAGCAGCTCAGGTGAGCTGTGCAGAGAGGTGAGTGCCCCCGGGAGCCAGTGTGTCCTCCCCCCCCCCCCCAAAAAAGGGGAGCCGACTTAGGAGAGAGTCGCTGCTGCAGCTGAGCAGCCATGGACCCCTGCCTTAGAGTAAAAATACAAGCCAGATGCTTAATTACATCTCCAATAAATGGAGTAAAGAAGATGAAAACAAAATTAAAAAAAGGGAAATGATTTTTAATGTGTTGACAAATATTTTGTGTGATTTCTCAGTACCTGCATTGATTCTAAATTGGATATAAAAGTAGCTGTATAATTTAATGCAACACTGACACAGCAGAGTAGTGTTGTTGTTTTTAAGTTTTGCATATATTTAATTTTTTCCACAGTCACTAGGGCCGCAAATCCCCTTTCAAAAATCTAATATGGCCTTCGTCTCAAAGTTTGGAGACCCCTGATATGGAGGATGGCGGGGACTGCACCCTCAGCAAGTTTGCAGATGACACTAAACTGGGAGGAGTGGTAGATAAGCTGGAGGGTAGGGATAGGATACAGAGGGACCTAGCCAAAGTAGAGGATTGGGTGAAAAGAAATCTGATGAGGTTCAACAAGGACAAGTGCAGAGCCCTACACTTAGGATGGAAGAATCCCATGCACTGCTACAGACGGGACTGAATGGCTAGGCAGCAGTTCTGCAGAAAAAAGACCTAGGGGTTACAGTGGACCAGAAACTGTGTACGAGTCAATGTGCCCTTGTCACCAAGAAGGCTAACGGCATTTTGGGTTGTATAAGCAGGGACATTTCCAGCAGATCAAGGGACGTGATCTTTCCCCTCTATTCGGCATTAGCGAGGTCTCACCTGGAGTACTGTGTCCAGTTTTGGGCCCCACACTACAAGAAGGATGTGGAAAAATTGGAAAGAGTCCAGTGGCGGGCAACAAAAATGATTAGGAGGCTGGAGGACATGACTTATGAGGAGAGGCTGAGGGAACTGGGATTGCTTAGTCTGCAGAAGAGAAGAATGAGAGGGGATTTGATAGCTGTTTTCAACTACCTGAAAGGGGGTTCCAAAGAAGATGGATCTACTGTTCTCAGTTGTACCAGATGACAGATCAAGGAGTAATGGCCTCAAGTTGGAAAGGGGGAGGTTTAGGTTGGATATTAGGAAAAACTTTTTCACTAGGTGGGTGGTGAAGCACTGGAATGGGTTACCTAGGGAGGTGGTGGAATCTCTTTCCCTAGAGGTTTTTAAGGTCAGGCTTGACAAAGCTCTGGCTGGAATGATTTAGTTGGGGATTAGTCCTGCTTTCAGCAAGGGGTTGGGCTAGATGACCTCTTGAGGTCCCTTCCAACTCTGATATTCTGTGATTCTATGAGCCCTACTGTAAAAATTGTTCCAGCCCCCCTGCTTTTCCCCTATTGCAATCATGAGTAGAGACTCCACTTCCCAGTAAGGGGCTTGATGATCAGGAACAACTCAGTGTGGACACGCTTATTCCGGAATATAAATACCTTATTCCTGTTTGTCTTAATTCACTGTGGGCTAGGCACTGAGGGATGAGACTTTCCTATTGGGATCAAAAAGGCTTTTTGCATCAATTTCTACTATAGCAGTCCATATACATATAGTCCTAATGATTTGAGATCTAAAGCATTTCTTCATGATCTTAAATTACACGTGTAGATAAGCTAGCAGATTTATAGCTACATTTTCCCTGAAGTTTCATAATGGAGGCCTTAATTTGGAGGAAGGGATACTTAAGTGAATAACATACATACTACCAAGTGTGCACCACAACAAAGATCTAAGCATAACAGCACTTGTAGTTTTCAGAGCAATGTTTGAAGCTGTCCTTGACAAAATGGATAGGGTTTTTTTAAAACCCCTTTAAAGCTTGTATCACTTACTATGAAACTTGTAACCAAGTTTGTGTCATTATTTGTATTACTGTAGTACTCAGAGCCCAGTCATGAACAAGGACCCCACTAGTATTCTTGTTTGACTTTTAATCTCTAGAGGTTTGCTGCTGTGATAATGAGAATCAGAGAACCAAGAACAACGGCTCTTATATTCAGTTCCGGCAAAATGGTCTGCACAGGAGCAAAAAGGTAGGAAACATTTCTTCTGTCTGGTTCTAACAGCAGATGGCATTCTGGGACAAATTGTGAAATTACCTACCTCTTCCACAAAATGCAACATCCCAAGACCAAAAAGATGGGGAATTGTCACTGAACAAGTCTACCTGTCGGTAACGGGAGTTCTCATGATTGCTCAACTGCATGCTGCTGTTCTGAGCTATAAATTGAACTGAGCCACAATTAATAGAAAATCATTAATAATGAGTAACTTCAATTTCCCACTCATTCCATACATTGCCTCAGTGTAGTCTATGTTGTTGTCCAATGTCTCTAAGTAGGTGTGCTCAAGTCAAGCTGAGATGATCTCATAGCACAAATGTTCTGCTTGTGTTGAGTCCTCGCCCTCTGTAGTTCATGCTCTTGGTCCTTAAGTGTGCCCCCTCCCCCTTGTTATCCTATTCTTTCCTGAGCGGAATCACTGGGTCTTATTTCAGAGCAAGCATTTCCTACTTTAAACTCCAGCTCATAACTTGCATCCTCTAATATCTCTAACCACCAAGGTGCTTGATTAGTTTCCCAGAGGGCTTCCTAACCTTATTGGACCGGATCATCTGTGCCAACAGGGTGTGGGGTTTTTTAATTTAAATTTCAGGATAAGGCTGTACATCCAGAAACCATTAGACCTCCAATTCCCCTTTCCATCTCTGTGCTCCCTGCAGTGAAGAGCAGTCCCGGCTTGCGGCTAGGAAGTATGCACGTGTGGTACAGAAGCTTGGGTTCCCTGCCAAGTTCCTAGACTTCAAAATACAGAATATGGTGGGCAGTTGTGATGTGAGGTTCCCCATCAGGCTGGAAGGACTGGTTCTCACCCATCAGCAATTCAGTAGGTATGTGGGCATCACTCATCAGCAATTTAGTAGCAGTGGTGACTGGCAGAGAGAGGTACAAGGCTCCTATGCTAGGGAGGGGTTCAATTATAAATAACACGTAGGGATGAATTCATGTGTACAAGAGTGTAAGAGAAGAAATATTGATGCTGTGCTAGCATGGTAAGGTGTGTGCTCCGTACCAGTGAGCTATTAAATGCCCTAGCATCCCTTTGGTCTGCTACACCCATTATCTCTGTGGGTCTGTTTCACATACACTAGACTAGACTCGTAACATTCTGTCTTTTGCAGTAACGCCTATTGATAAAACGTTCCGCAGCATGTCTGTTTCTAATGTGGCAAAAGTCAATATGGCTTGTGCGCCAGCACAATGGATGTTGGCAGGAACATTCACAGCTCTGGGAGAGTGACTAACTCAGTGAGCCTCTAACTCACTATTTAAAAATACATACCTGAGTATCTTTAGGGAGCAAAGTGTTATGCTTGGCAGTTCTCTCACCATAGGAATACTGTATTAAAATATTCAACATTGAGAAAACCAAACTAAAAAGATACAAAGTGCTACAAGCATGCTTTGCCAGAGTTTTTTCTGGACTAATTTTGATTTATATTTGATCCAGTTAAAATGAAAGATAGAGCAGTAAATTGAAGTGTAAATAGACTTCATAACGGGTCAGGCTGGTTAAGCACTGAATAAATTGCCTAGGGAGGTTGTGGAATCTCCATCATTGATAATTTTTAACAGCAGGTTGGACAAAACCCTATCCTGGATGGTTTAGATCAGTGGTTCTCAACAAGGGGTATGAATACCCCTGGTGGTACGCAGAGGTCTTCCAAGGGTACTCAGCTCATCTAGATATTTTCCTAGTTATGCAACTGGCTACATTAAAAGCACTAGTGAAGTCAGTACAGACTAAAATATCATACAGATGATGACTTGTTTCTACTGCTCTAGGTACTACACCGGGGTGACCAAACAGCAGCTTGCAAGCTGCATGTGGCTCTTGTACAGTTACAATGCAGCTCGTGGAGTCCCCCATGCTCTCCCGCATTCTTTGCCTACCCAGAGGTGCTGGAACTAGGGGTGCTGTCGCACCACCTGTCTTGAGGTGGTTTCAAGACTACGGGGGTTCACAGTTGGGTTCAATGGCTCTCAGCACCCCCACTACACAAATTGTTCCAGCACCCCTGCGCCTACCAGACTGGGGTGGGGGGGAGTAGTGCTCAGTCATATCTGGCAGAATCCCTGGTGCCTGCTGGGGTGCGGGGACAATTTAAAACTTTGGCCCCCCAACAGCTTGAGTCATCCCCCCTTACCCTCAGGGGCCCCTCCCTGCAGCTCCCAGGTGTTAGCTCCCTGTGGAGAGGCAGTGGCAAACAGCTGGGAGCTGCAGGGAGGGGTGGCTGCTTTAGAACCACCAGGAGAGGTAGCAGCAAAAGCAGTGGCTCTCCCAGTTGCTTGCCACAGCTCCCAACTTGCCAGCTCCAGCAGGAAGAGGGCCCAGTGGCATTATGTGACCAAGCAGGGTCAGCAAATCCTGGCAAAAATCAGCAGGGACACATGACTTCATGTGCCCCCAACACATCACCCCTGGCTTCTGCCCAACAGGGAGCAGGGTCTCAGGGCTGAAGCCCCAGGACCTCCCTCCCGGACAGGTGACCTCTGGCTCCCAAACTTCTAAAGATTGTTGTAGGTGACTTGGAGGGTCAGTAAGTTTGGCCACCCTGTACTATACACTGAAATGTAAGTACAATATTTATATTCCAGTTGATTTCGTTATAATGATATGGTAAAAATGAAAGCAAGCACTTTTTTAGTAACAGCGTGCTGAGACACTCTTGATTTTTGTCTGTTTGTAAACAAGTAGTTTTTAAGTGAAGTGAAACTTGGGGGTATGTGAGACAAATGAGACTCCTGAAAGGGGATCAGTAGTCTGGAAAGGTGGAGGGCCACTGGTCTAGAGAATATTTAGTCCTGTTTCTCTTTAAACAGCTTTCCTGCTGATTGGGGAGTGTACATAGCAAGATCATGACAATATCCAATGCTGCAGCAGCAAACTTGCTGTGTACAAAGGATTTTGACATGCCAGAGGTGTTCAGCATTATCTTGGATATGAATATTGTTCAATCTTACTGGACTGGTCTCCTGTTAGCATTTGCCACTGCCATGTGGCATTTCTAGTCATGGTGAGGTTTTGGTCCCACAGTCCGGGTCTGTAACAAATGGAGAAACTTCCTCTAATTCTGACCAATCTCATAGCTGGTTCAGATAAACCAGCTCTTCGAACAATGGTGCAACCACTTGGAGCAATGGCGTAGATCAAGCTCCAGCAGCCTGAACTGGTCTTACCAAGCTAGTATTAAAACCTCTGGTGTGATGAAAATTACGTGTACACACAGGGATAATGTGCCTCTAGAAGCTCTGAGGTAGGTAGCCTAATCCTAAATGGAGAGAGAAATATTGAAGCAAATACAGAACACTTCCTACTGGTGGACAATGCACAAGTGAAAACTTCTTGTATACATATTCTTGTACAAGGTCATGATCTATGCTCTGGATTGTTTCAAGTTAATGTGTAATACATGTGTAAGCTCATGGCTGGGTGACTGACTTAGTGTGTTTAAGGTGCATTTGTTCAAAATTTAGCCACCACAAAGGATACCACAGGACACTTGGAAAAGGGTGAAGCTTGAATGCAACAGAAATTTAAAAAGTTCAAATTGGGTCTCTGAATTAGGATTAATACCCTATGTGACGTTATCTTGAGCCATCTTGGCTTAGTGTATATTTATAGAACTACTTGGTTTTCTCCTTATTTATTTGATGTATGTTTTATAAATCATTTGTAAATGAAGCTTTCTGTATTGTCCTCAAGAATCCTTCCTTAGATAGTAATGCCAACACTTGTTCCAATGTGAGTAACAAAATGTAGATTCCTGAGTAAGTGGCCCAGATCTTAAGGGTACTGCATATCCACAGTCCTTACTGACTGCAGTGAGGTGAGAGATGCTACAAGGCTTCAGTAGGAGCTACAGGTGCTCAGCACATCTGAAAATTGGGCTACTTAGTCAGGGACCTAATCATAGGTCATCAAAAACATTGGCTTAACTAACACAATTCTAACACTAAGGAGCAGTTTACATTTCATAAAACTAATAGTAAAAATCCAAATTGTCAAGCAGTGCTCCTAACCCTTTTGTTTCTTTAAACAGTTATGAACCAGAACTGTTTCCTGGCCTTATTTATAGAATGGTCAAACCGAGGATCGTGTTGCTTATTTTCGTGTCTGGAAAAGTTGTATTGACTGGTAAGTGGTGTCTTTTTGTGCAGCAGCACTCTGTGTAGTAGGGTGACATTTAAGCTAAACTGAAGTTTCTTGCATTGTGCAAACACTACTGGCTAGAAAAATCTAGAGGCATCCCTTTCAGCAAAACATTGAGGATATAAAAGTACCATAGTTACATATTATTAGAACACTCCTCAGGAGTTTGAATAGCCCCTCAAAAGAAATCCTACACATCACTAAACTTGGGCATCCAGTGGATTTTTTAAAAAAATTCTCCACTTATGTCAAGGTATCAAATACATCAGCATGCTGTTTTAATATGCACCATAACTAGAAGCCTATTTGTAATTTATTCTGATACTTTCAGGGAACTCTCAATCCTATTGCAAAAAAAACCTGGTCATGCTTTCCCTCAATTAGAAAATGTCTGTATCGTTAGCATAGTAGTTGCTGATGGGAAAGGAAGGTGTCTTTCCTAATGTTGGCCCTTGTTCAGAAAAGCACTTAAAATTAAGTGCTATGATGGATCAGAGCACTTGTCAATAACCTAGAATCCAAGTCTGTAAGTAAACATTAAAATTCCTGGATGAACACTTCTGAGCATTCTTTCGGGAACATTTACCATCTTGGGAAAACTTCCCCTTATTCAACTTGACATAAAAGGCAAACTATATCTATCAGACATACAGGCTGAATGGTGCCAATGTACCAATACAGGTGTAGAAGGTACTTTAATGGCAAATAAACATTACATGCCTTTGCCCAAAGGATCTTCCAATCATAATTATGTATGAGCTCAATTAACTGGGCATTCAGGACAGAAAACTAAAACATCTCCTCCTCCTTAGGTCCCATGAAGTCATCCTGCCATCTACACTCCATTGATGCTTCCCGAATACATTTTTGGATGTCATAGTTACCAAAAAAAAAAAACCAACCCCACAACAAAAATCACACCTCTGCTGAGGTATACAGCAGGCCCATAAGGGCTCAGGTAAGTCCCATTTTGAAACCTGGGCCTTACTGCAATTCTGAAACAGGACTTACTGAGCTCCTATGGTTCCCTGGCTGACCCAGAAGAATTTTCTGGTGGTCCGAACATCATGTTTTGGAACAGAATCAATAGATGCGAGTTGTGGGCTTGATCTTTCTATGGAGGGGGAACCTAAAAAGGTTTGAGGTATATCAAGCTGTCCTGCAGTGACTCAGGAGTGTGAATACCAATCTCAAGGCAGACTGTTGAGAACCCGGGCACAATCCCCAAATTGGCTGAGAGTTCTGTATTTCTATGATTAGCTGGTGAAATCTAAGGCTATGTCTACACTGGAGACCTTCCAGTGGCACTAAGCTGTACCAATGCAGCTGCAGTGATGCAAGGTATGCTCTGTAACCGCTCTATGCCAGCAGCAGAGAGCTCTCCTGTTGGCATAATTAATCTACCCATAATGAGAGGTGGTAGCTGTCGGTGGGGGAGCATCTCGCATAATGCTGTTCACACCGGCGCTTCTATCAGTGTATGTTGGTTGGGGAGGGTGTCTTTCTCCCCTGCCCACCTGTGAGAGATGAGTTTGAGCAATAAAAGTATATTATAGACATAGCCTCAGTGTAAACTCCTCAGGCTCTGTAACAGCTTAAACATGGAGTCACGGACAGTCCCCTTGGATACTCCAATCTATCTTGTCACCTAGGCGAGTCTGGCTTTGTGGTAGATGGCCCCTTACACCATGAAGCACAGCATTGTTCAGGTTAACTTCCAGTCCCAAAGGACCAGTCACTTACAGTGGTGCTGGAATGAGGTGTGTTCAGGGGGGTGCTACTGCACTCCCTGGCTGAAGTAGTGATAACAAACACCAAATACATGGCTTCCCTCATCAGCACTCCGGTCACTTACCTAGGTCACGTACACCTTAGATCTCGCACCAAAGACAATGCTTGTAGCCAATCCTATAATAAACTGTGTACAGATTTATTAATAGGAAACTGAAATAAGGGTTCTTTTACAAGGTTAATGTAGGTAAACATAACGTCTATAAATTAGTCTTCAGTTTCAAAAGGTAAGCTTCTATAATAAGGAAGCTCTATATGTCCTGTAGGGCTAACCTCGGCTAAGCAGCTAGAGATTCCTTGCTTATGCCTAGAAACCTTGCCCCCAGAGTCCAAGCAGCACTGAGAGATGTTTCCTCCTTTTTGTGAGGTTTTTATTCCCTCCCTCTTTCTCACCCCCAACACTGCCCTGCTTCTGCTGTGAGCTGCAAACCCCACTGATGGGAGGAATTCACTTTCAAGACTCTTCTTCCTGTGGGTGAAGGGGGAGAGTAAAGTCTCTTGTCCTCTTTAATGTCTGTCTGGTGTCAATGGACCTCCTTTGTCAGGCAGAATGTAACAGCTTCTGTTTGACTAGCATAAAATGCTGGTTTCCAAGTCTTTCTGGTTCGGTGACTTACACTGTTACAAAGGCTTACGATGTAAATGTTCAAAATACTACCTTACAGCATGGGATATGGATGTTGTAAGTGAGATTAATACCTGCAGCAACTCACAAGACTCAATCTAAACACTAAGCACGTTTTTAGAGTTGTATCTGTTTTACCATTACTAACATATAGGAGAAATGCTCTAGAGTTGGGAAATGCTGCTGGTCAGTATTTGTAATACTGAGTACTTGAATGCAGAACCAGGGAAGATTAACTCTGCCTACCTTCTTATTTTGTTCCATTTTTGACTCTAACTAGAATATCCCATTAACCTGTCAACACTGGACTTACTTCAATCAGTCTTTCTAAAATTATTCTCATGAATGTTGACAAATGAAAAGTAATGCACTTTGGAAAACACATTTCCCACTATCCATACAAAATGATGGAATCTAAATTAGCCATTATACTCATGAAACAGATCTTGGAATCACTGTGGATGATTCTCTGAAAACATCTGCTCAATGTGCAGTGGCAGTCAAAGCTAACAATGTTAAGAACCATTAGGAAAGGGAAAGATAATAAGATGGAAAATATGTCAGTATATAAATACATGGTATAACTACACCTTGAATAGTGAGTGCTGTTCTGATTGCCCTGTCTCAAAACAGATATTAGAAATGGAAAGGTACTGAGAAGGGCAACAAAAATGATTAGGGGTGTGGAACCACTTCCGTATAAGAAGGGATTAAAAAGACTGGGAAAGAGACAACTAAGGGAGGATATGAGAGATTTATAAAATTCATGAATGGTGTGGAGAAAGTGAATAAGGAAGTGTGTTTATTCCTCCACACAACACAAGAACCAGGGGGTCATTCAGTAAAACTAATAGGCAGCAGGTTTAAAACAAAGAAAAGGAAGTACTACTTCACACATGGCAGTTCAACCTGTAGAACTCGTTGCCGGGGGATGTTGTGGAGGCCAAAAGTATAACTGGATTCAAAAAAGAACTAAATTAATGAATAATAGGTTCATCAATGGCGATTAGCCAAGATGGTCAGGGACACAAGCTCAGGCTCTGAGTGACCCTAAGCCTCTGACTGCAAGATGTTGGGAGTGGACAACAGGGGATGGATCACTTGATAATTGTCCTGTTCTTTTCATTCCCTTTGGAAGCATCTGGTATTGACCACTGTTGGAAGACAGGATACAGGGCTAGATGGACCATTAGTTGACCCACTGTGGCTGTTCTTTTGAACGTTTCATAACATAACTGAGCATTATTTGCTGACTAATTAGTCCTACAACTAATACTGAAGGGGACAATGTATGAACCCCATAATTTTTCAAATCAAATTTGGATGCAATCTTCTATAAAAACTAATAGTAACAGAAACAATTCCAGGGAATTTTAAGAAGCTCCCTGGGGCACTGTATTCTCTCTTCTTTTTTAAAAAATGTAGTATTCCTTTATGGTATAAGGAACTCAAAAAAATCACAGCAGTATTCCGCTGCAAGAACCCAAAGCGAAAGATGAGATACTGACTAATCTAGCTTTGTTTTTTTTCAAGATGAAAACAAGGAAAAAATAAACCTACTGTTTTAATAATGTGGTGATGGTAACATGGAAAGGAATCTTGCTTCTTAAATTGTATCTAATTTTGACTATGCCCCTGAAAGAGATTTAAATAAGAACCATGTTCTTTCTCATCTTTGGGAATGCTTTTATTAGCTATTATACTAGTACTTAATAGTAAGGAATACAACCTTGTGAGCCATCTTTAATATTGTCTTAGTTCTTAAACTATTTTTAACTGTTTTTTATAGGTGCCAAAGAGCGTTCTGAAATCTATGAAGCATTTGAAAACATCTATCCTATTCTAAAGGGTTTCAAGAAAGCATCTTAAAATATTTCTTTCCAAAAAAATCAAGAGCAATATATAGGTTTGTATGCTTATGCATAGAACCAGTGTGATAGCATTTCTATACCTAAATACAGAATTGTGGATTACTAGGCATATAAAGCCATTTTGAACACACCATAAACTATGACTAGATAGATGCATGTTTTTGTAAGCATGAAACAATTTTGCTGTAAAACTTGATGTTTCTAATGAGTTTGATCATTGTTTCAAGTTCTGTTAAAGAATTCACAATAAGCAAAAGTACATTTTACTTTTGAACAGGAATGTAAATTAGGACCATTATTGCACTATAAAATATTTTACAGTACAATTAATGGAAATCTGTTTTTCTGCAGTAGAATGGATGTATCAATGGAGGTTAGTTCATAAGGCTTTGATCAATATTTTGTAGCACTGACAGCTAATTTCATGTTAATTCAGACCTTATTTTTGTGTGTAATATATCTTAAATTTTATGCAAGCCTTTCTACTGTCAAACATTCAGACACATGAGTTCACAAATGATCTTTGCATCATTCTCTGGTTCAGTTCACCTGATCATGCATCCTTCTCTATGCCATATATATGGTGCTGTTGACACTCCCCTTACTGACAATGAAGTGAAAACCATTGGTGGCACTGAGTCAGGGTAAAGTTGTCAATGAGGTTTTCAGCTGCTTTGCTAGCCAAACAAAAAAAAAAACCAAAACCCACCAGCCAGAGTGGACACAGGTTCTATAAAGTATCTGGAGTTGAGTTTGGAGAAGTGAAACGTAAAATCTGATGTTTCCATTTGTATTATCAGAGCTCTCTGGAAGCGGGGTATGTAAGTGCAATCTGGTCTGAACCAACAAAAATTCTCAACTTAGTTTAGAAAGCTACTTTAAAATACTGACTTTACCAGCTTGCTTTAAATCATAGGAAAAATACAAACTTTATTAGGACACATTTTTTGTTTTGTTAAAGTAGCTAGAGAGCTAGTCGAGGCTTAGCCAGAGCTGAGATCCCACCACCATCCTCGGGACATTCAAGAACTTCAACATCAAACACACACAGGCTGCTCGAAATCACTGCCCCAGGCGATGTGACCAGGCTTGACAAAGCCCTGACTGGGATGATTTAGCTGGGGTTAGTTCTGCTTTAAGCAGGGGGTTGGACTAGATGACCTCCTGAGGTCCCTTCCAACCATGATATGCTATGACCACAGTTGATGGCATTGCACTGATATTGTGTAGTGAATCTGGTTTAATCCTACAAATCCACAAATCTGTGGGGCGTGCCTGCGGTGGTACCAAGTAGGGTCAGGGAGTGCACTCCTTTGTGTATCGATAGAGAATCTAAGAGCACAGTCCGTCCTAGTAACATGGCCAAAGAGCCTGCAACACTGCTTTTAAATTTAATGAGTAACTGAAGGAAGGCCCAATCTCTGCAAGGTTGACATTTCACACAGTCAAATTACTTTTTGCTCACAATTCAATAAATTCCTAAGTAGGTAATATATTTTATGCCCCATTCTTTCCTTTTCTGTTTAAGTATTACTACTTTTTATGTCAAGCAAATTTACAAGTCTTGTCCCCATGCAAACTGGCAACACTCATTTCTGAGGAATGGTGAAGCAGCACTGTCAAAGTGCAAGAGACAACTCCTTGTCTATATAGCATTGCTATATTGCTTTTAGCACTGAGCCCCTCAGGATAGGGTTTCAGAGACTACAGTTGTATTGGTTTCTTTCATTTAACTGCAACTAGGATAAACCCCACCATCTGTAGTTGCAAAGAGAATAAAACTGTGGTGGTAACAGCTTTCACTCTACTGAGCCACTAGAGGTCACTATTGAGTGTCTTGTGAAATGAAGACAAGCGTAACCCATTTCCAAGAAGCTTTCTCTACCCTTCTCTCTCTCTCTCTCTCCCCCTCCACCCCTTGTATCAGACAGCAGATGCAGTATATCAAGCCTCTACCCATGATAAGACTTAACAATCATGTCTGGGAGTTTTATCTTTTATTTCAATTTGTCTATTTTGGATTGTGTAAAGTTTCCAAATAGCCCTGAAGCTTTTCCTGTCTCCTACAGTCATGCATTGTTTGGTGGGTGTTTTTTATAACTAATGGAAAAATCATCTCATTCCTGATAACTTGATGAAATCTTTCTTCCATTCCCTTGTGACAAATCTCTCCTTTAGGAGCAATGTATGAATTGTGAATTTCCATACTTTAAATGTTCTCCGGTTTAACCTTCGCTTACAATTTCCTAGCTCTCTAATAATAATTTTTAAAACTAGGCCTGATTCTGGGTTACACTAAAACCAGTTTGTGAAGTTCTGGTAGCTTTAAAGTAGTTGCAAATTAGTTTGCATTGGGAGAAGCATTCTCAGTTTGAAAGTAAAAAGCAGTCTCCGTGCTGGTCTATATTTTAAAGTTTTATTCCAACAGTTACCAGCAACACTTTCATAGCTCTATAACTATCTACATGATGGTGTGTTCACTGCTTTAACTATAGCAGTATATTTAAGGCAGCAAAACCTTAAGGTGTAGACAAGGTACCTCATAAATGAGAATTAGGCCTAATCGGTTTGTTGTTTTCTTAAGTTCTTGATAGCGTCTGGCTTTTGTCTTTTTAAAAAATTGAGTAAGTTGTCTTGGTTCTCACCCATCTTATTTTGTTGAAGCAGTATACAAGTGTCAGGTTCTGTTAGAGAGTTGTAGCTGTTCAACTAGTTTTATTTTCCCCTCCCAATGCCTTGTACACTGAACTTTATTTAAGTTCTGTCTTGGGAATGATCTTTCTTTAATTCAGAGTGGATTATATTTTCTCTTTTTGGTTTAGTTCTTAATGTTTTGTGGAGGAAGAAATGTATATGGATTTTGGTTGAGATTACTACTATTGATCACTATTTGCATGCTGGTTATGACCATAATTATGTAGGGAGGGTGGGATCATGCAATCTCCTGTGAAATAACTTTTTGTACCCTTGACTCATGTCCTGTAACCTGAGCAAGCAAACATGCTTTCAAGAATGCCTATAAATAGTGCAACAAAACTGCAGGAAGAGGAGTCTGTCACTTTGTTTTGTTAAGATCACTTGTGTTTGGTTGTACTGAGTCACTTAACTTGAAAGATTTAGTTAAAGAGCGTTAGTGATTCTAGATGAATGACTGGCTTGGAAGGGAGATGCCCTGGTACCTCAAAACATACAGGGATTGTAGAGATGAAATTGGTGCATGATGGGGTTCTGGATGATGTCATGTTACCATACAGTATTAAGATAGAAATAAGCCTAGTGCCCAGACATGTGCTTTGCATTGAGAAGTGTATACAACAGAGCTCATGGTGTCCTATTCTGGCCAGGCATCAATGATGCTGAAGATAAAATATTAGTGTGAACTCTGCAATCAATTAGAGAAGCAGAATGGAGAAGAATCACTGAAACCAAATGGGATTCTTGATCCAATGCTGGTGCAAATCTGCTTGATCTAGATGGGGAAAGTCCAGTTAGTGGACACAAGTAGCTTAATTTTTTTTAATGAATTGCTTGTGATGGGACTTTAGATGAGCTGATCCATAATTCATGACTGAATTATTTGGGCATTTTTTTATTATATCACTACAAGTACACCCCTTTGAGACTTGACTATGTACAGTCAATGTGTTACCAGAAAAGTAGTACTTATTTTGTTTCAAGCTGTTTGAAATAACTGTTGGATATGAGACATTCACGCTGACCATTGTTAGACTATCATTACACTGCAAAATGTCTTATGAGAGTCACCCCTTTTACAGGCTTTGACCCAGAGGGAAAAAGCCTTTGCCAATTACCAGTGGGTATCTTGCACCAAAGACTTGTAACCCTGCAGTAGCTGCAAAAGAACTATGAACTAGGAAACTGGAATTAGGGTGACCAGCTGTCCCAATTTTATAGGGACAGTGCTGATATTTGGGGCTTTCTTATATAGGCACCTATTGCCTCCCACCCCTGCCCCAATTTTTTTCACTCTTATTGTCTGGTTACCCTAACTGTAAGAGAGACAAAAGTGCCAAATAGGTAACAGAGTTGTAAGTGCAACAAGAATTAGATTTCAAGCCAATGGTTGGCACTCTTGATGCTAAACTGTCTGCATCAAGCACGGACAGAAGCCATATCATCAAAACCAAAGACATTGGCTCTGCTTTTCTAGAGCTATCTAGAATGCAGTTGCCCGTGCAAGTGCTGCAAACTCCCTCTGTCACTGATTTTCCAGCACATGCGGGTCTTCCTGGGCCGGAAAAGGCTATGGCTGAAGGAGCTCTTTTGACAAGCAGCTGTCTGATTGGAAAATTAGTGAGGTTTATTACACTATATTTTTCAAATAAAAAAGGGATCCTGTAGTAGTGAATGAGGTGCGGTGGTGTATTGATCTATCAGGGGCCAGGGAAGTAACTTTTTGTAAGCCTGAGCTATGTTGTGAGTAGGGTTAAGAAATAAAGACCAACTTGTAAGCAGCACCCTTATGTGTTCTACCTTTTTAAAGGGGCAGTTGACACTCCTAGTCATGCTGTTCTAGAGGCTTAGGGCATACAGTGTGGTCCTCTTAGTTTTCCTACACCCAACCTTTGTATCTGGTCATATTTTTAATAAGGAGGTTGACAGTACTGCTCCAATTCAAAGAGAATAGAGTGTGAAAATCATAAGTGTTTTTTAAAGGACTCTCTCCTACACTGCCTTAAGCTACACAGTCATATACTAAACTCCTGGGTATAAAAGGAGAAGTCTGTTAAGGGAAGGGATGGGGGGCTACTTAACTCCAGTTGGTGTGGATACAGGTATCTTACACCAGTATTGTCAACTCCACTGTCTCTCTTTCAGTAAATCCAACTGTTCAACAACCATGACCTTTTAAAAAAAACAAAACAAAACACAGTGAGTTCTGTGTCTACCACGGGCACATGGGTGGCTGTTGATGGTTTCCAAGTCAGTCTTCCATAACCAGCATGCCTCAACTGTTCTGTTTCTGATGGAAACAGATGCTCTGTCTAATCAGAGGCTGCCAGGCGCTGGGCCTGTGAGGGGAAAAATAGTGTGTGGTCCTCAGATCACCACTGGTGCCTGTGGGGAATGGGGCTTTGTCTCCACGCCAGGAGCTGGCTTGGCTTATAGACGTTGTTACCTAAACTGCCCCGAATCAGCCACGTGTGAGTCCCAGCCCTTGTGCCCTACAGCCCCCACTTCTCTCTCCTCCCTCCCTTCCCTTGTGGGGCCCTCTGCTCCAACACTCCTGCCGCCCAGGCTCGCTGCCCTCAACCTATCCCTCCCCCAAGCTTCTCCCTCGAGCTTCCCTGTCATTCCTCCCCCTCCACTCTCCCACCTGCCTGCCTACTTCCCCTCCCCGTCTGCCCCCTCACCATTCCCTCTACCTGCCTGATTTCCCCCCCCCCCACTCCCTCCCACTCTCCTGCCTCATTTCCCCCTCCCACTCTCCTGCCTCCTTGCCCCACTCTCCCCTCCCTCCTGCCTGCTTCCCCTCTCCCCTCACTGTCTGCCCCCTCACCATTCCCTCTACCTGCCTGATTTC
>ML677332.1:87665390-87744852 GCA_007922305.1 Dermatemys mawii
ACCTGCCTAATTTCCCCCCACTCCCTCCCACTCTCCTGCCTCCTTGCCTCACTCTCCCCTCCCCCTCTCCTCTCCCCATCTGCCCCCTCACCATTCCCTCTACCTGCCTGATTTCCCTCCCACTCTCCCTCCTCCTCCTTGCCCCCCTCTCCCCTCCCCCCTGCCTGCTTCCCCACTCCCCGTCTGCCCCCTCACCATTCCCTCTACCTGCCTGATTTCTCCCCTTCTTGTCCCCCACTCCCCTCCCCCTCTCCGTCCCTCTTGCCTCACTCTCCCCTCCCCCCCAGCTTGGCGCCTGCGGCCCCGCCCCCTTTTCCCAGCATGCCCGCGGTTGAAAACAAAGTCCCACGTGAGCGGCGGCGCGGCGGGCCCGTCATGGCGTCTCCCAGCGGCTGCTGGCCGCCGCCGGGCTGGCGGGGGCCCGGGGGGGCGGCGGCGGGGGGGCCCCTGGGCGAGGAGGACGCCGAGGGGCTGTACGTGGCGGTGGAGCGGTGCCCGCTGTGTAACACCACCCGCCGCCGCCTCACCTGCGCCAAGTGCGTCCGCGGCGGCGACTTCGTCTTCTTCGACGGGCGCGACTCCGAGAGGTAGCGGCGGCGGCGCGCGGCCCCGGCGGGGGGGGTGGGAGGCGAGGCGACGCGATGGGAGGGGAAGGGGGTCCTGAGCGCCCCCTTCCGGGACGGGGCAATGGGCGGCGCCGGGTCCTGAGCGCCCCCTTCAGGGCCGGGAGGTGAGAGGGACCGGGCGGTCCTGAGCTCCCCCTCCCGGTAAGGGAGATGGGGGGCGAGGATCCTGAGCTCCCCCTCCCGGGCAGGGAGAGAGGAGGGGCAGAGGGGTCCTGAGCTCCCCCCTTCCGGCCAGGGAGATGGGGGGCGAGGATCCCGAACTCTCCCCAGGCCGGGGAGATGGGGGGGGTGGTCCTAAGTTCACCCCTCAGCGCCTGGAACAATGGGGCTGTGAGGTCCCCCCAGGTCAGGGAAATAGGTTTGAAGGGCGCTGAGCTGCTCCTCCCACAGCTGCGAAGATGGGGGGGGGGCTGTGGGGCCTTTAGCTTCCATGCCAGCTGAGATCTTGTGCTTCCTTCCCCCAGCTGGGTGGGGGTCAGTGGCAGGGATTGCCAGGAGATGGGGTGGGGGGTCTTGAGTTCCCGCCGGAGAGATCGTGAAACCCTTGTCAGCAAATGGATGGATGGATGGATGGCAAGGTTATTTGAATAAATATTAAGGCTACAATCAATGTTCTAGTTTAACCATGCCCTTCCATAATAACGTTTTCAACTATTGAGACATCCTACCTACTACAAGATGACCATCCGAGATTCCCGATAAATAGTCTGCACAGCGCTGTCTGTCTGAAGAATTATCCCAGTTTTTGGTTTTTATGCTCTTACCGTATTTATAGTTCTTTAGCTGAGGCTTCATTAACAGCTGCCCCTGTGTGATTTCTTGAACTATTCTGGGAAGGTGGGGAACAGGTTTGTATGTTTGGGTCTTTACTTTTGACTGAAGGGTACCAAGTACATTTGGTGGAAGATTGGCCAAATAAATTAGCGTCTCTTCTTAGCTGACTGATCTTAAAATCACATTCATATCACTCCTTACCACTTCATTCAGGATGTTTACTGACTTTTTAAATGTAAAAATTTATCTGTAGATATTGACTCACCCATATTTGTACTAGTGCATAATCATATGCCGGACCTTTCATGTAGCTAAAAGTGACCCTTTCTCCAATATAACTTAAATATAGAAAGTCCACTTATGGCCTGGTCTGCAAACTGACCCACATAATGGCACTCGTATGCTATTTAGACATAATGAATTCTGTTAGGTATGTGTGGGTACAGTGAGCCCCATATTAACCATCTCGCAGAACTGGGGCTTTATTCTGATCTCTGCTCTGTTAGTGTCATAGAACTACAAACTGACTATATTTTAGCCTTTCCAAAATAGATGGAAGCTAACCTTTGTTTAAGACTGTATTGGGGGTTACCTATAGCTTCTGTGATAATCTCATTTTATGAGTCTGGAATTTAAATGGGCATTCTGGGGCTTCTATCCTTTTTCTAGCATCAAGAGTTCAACCAAGGCCAGGAAACTCAGCTGTAGCCTTTACTATAGGGTGACTGCTGTCCTTCCGTAATTGCTAAGGCTTGAGCAGTTTATCGGATACCAGTCTTTCTGGAAGTGGCTATGAAAAACAAAAGTGTGGAAGTGTCCTTTTGGGTGTTCCAGAGCCACTGCTCTGATGAAAAGCCCAGCTGTCCTTTCCATTCCCATGTGTTATGATGGGTGCTGAGATTTTTGCCATAATGCTTTCTCTGGACCTTACTTGGAAATTTCCTCTTCCTTGGTCAGAAAGGTTTAAGATTAGCAGCGGTGTTAGTCTGTATCCGTAAATAAAATGAGGAATACTTGTGGCACCTTAGAGACTAACCAGTTTATTTCAGCATAAGCTTTCATGGGCAGAAAGAGTCTTATAAATTTGAGCTATATCCTTCCAACTGCCGGAAGTCATGAGTTTTGTCTCCTCTCCCACTACCTTCTAGCTGCATCATTGGAGAGGTCTCCACTACTGTTCTCTTCTAGGAACCTCCATTTCTGAGATCGCCTTCCCCCCAAATAACCGCAATTTCTGTGCCTGTGGCTGCTTGTATCTTTACCAGGCACCAACATTCACTGCTGTGCACAAGGTCTGAGTGGCAGCTGTCCTTTAGATAAATCCAATCTGTTTACACAAACACTGAGCTCACAATCCAGTATTTGTGTTGCCATAAGGCCACTATACAACATCTTCTTCTTAATCCATTACACAGTATTAACGTGAATTCACCTCTGTAGCAGGAGACTGAATGGTATGAACGTAACTTAATAATTCTTGTGTTTCTTGTCTTTTTTTTGTTAAGATTAGCGGGACACCATCAACTGCAAAAACTCACACTTTTCTGTCTGAAAATTTGTGCCTACTATGGTTAGAAGTAACACCTAAGGTGACTGACTGAAATATTCTAGAAAAGTAGTCTTTATTTTAGTTTCTGCAACTGAGCACATTTTGTGGATCGTTTCTTTCATTATTCCTTCTTTTTATTCGGTTTTTGCTATTTGTGTGAATTTTTCACACAGCAATGGGGTGGGAAGAGAAGGATTTTAAAAAAATGTGATCGCATAAATTGGCAGAGACTCTGGAGCAGTGCAGTCATTGGAAATACTTTTAACTTGTTGTTTTTTTAATTGACTAGATTTCAAGTCGTTTCCCTTTTTTAGGATGACCAGATGTCCCAATTTTATCATGACAGTCCCAATACTTGGAGCTTTTTCTTTTGTAGGCGCCTGTCCCCCCGCCCCTTCCTGTCCTGATTTTTCACATTTGCTGAGGGCGGGGGGTTGCGGGGAAGGGCTGGAAGAGTAGAAGTTACATTTATTTTTTATCGCTGTTCATTCCGGACAGTGGAATTTTTATTATTAGTTTTCTTGTACTCTGGAGTATTTAGCATTATAAGTTATGTCACTCTTCATATTCCAGCACTGAGCTTCATATCATTTTAGACTGATTTGTGCTGGAGAATATTATACACTAATTGTTAAACTATAATAGGATTGAAGTTGCTCATATGTCTGGCAAAAATTACATATAATGGTAGCTCACGCTGGGAGATAATGCTTATCCTTGATAGGAATTGTCATACCTAATTTTGAGTATGAGACTGAAGCTCTATTTAGGCTAATTACTAAAGTGAAATCAAAGTTAAGACTGATGTGTCCAGAAGTCCTTCAGTAATATAAACACCAGCATACTTCTTTCCATTATTCATGTAGGGCATCTTGGCATGTTTGCAATCTATGCCAACATCCTTACATTTGAGCACGGATGATTAATTTTTCTGGGAGTTAACCAGACCTGTCAGTCAGATAACTTTGCAATGCTGTTTACACATGACAAATGCCAAAGCCAAGAATTAACTTGGATGTCTTAAGGAAACACATTTTCTGTAAGTCATGATTTATGGTTAAGGCTACATTTTAGTCACGGGTATTTTTAGTAAAAGTCATGGACAGGTCACAGGCAGTAAACAAAAATTCACGGCCTGTGACCTGTCCGTGACTCGCAGGCGTACTATATATGCCTGTGGGCACAGGCAGCGCATGGAGTTAGGTGCTGAGAGGGAGGGACATGTCCTGGCTTCTGGGGATCCTTCCAAGGTAAGTGCCGCCCAGAGCCCTCACCCCCTCCAACACCCAAACCCCTAGCCTTGAGCCCCCTCCCACATGCACCCAAACTTCTGCTCCTGTTTGGGCGGGGGAGGGTGGCCCAAGACTGCCCCAGCAGCGGCCGATGAGGCTGGCCCAGGGACTGCCCAAGCTCCTCAGGCAGACCTCAGGCCAGCCGCACCAGTCAATGCAGAAGTCATGCAGGTCCTAGAAAGTGTCAGAATCTGTGACAAACTCGCAGCCTTATTTATGGTCAGATACAGAGCATGTTTGGAAGTAATGAGTGTTCCATGAGGAGGAGGAAACTCAAGTAGACGGGCCATTCTTCCATTCTGATCTGGCAGTCAATACTCCTACTGTATTTGTATGCAAAATACAGTTCCTTTAATCAGTTGACAGGTCAACCAACTGACTGTTGTTTTGGAAACTAAATGATTATTGCTTTCCGGCAAAAGAGACCTTTAATTTTATACCATCTATTTGGCAGCCTAGAATGCTTGTTTGCCAGCTTGTCAAATATCTATCATTACCTGACTTGGAAAGGATAAGGGCAGTGTTTGTTTTCTAAAAAAATTCTCTTATGACAGTAATTCTGCAGGTATTCATTTGCTATTTACTGGAAACTTACAGGTTCTGGTCGAAAATACAAAAACTGAAACTTAATGAACATTTGCAATTGTGTTTTCTGACTGGGACAAAGAAGCTTTTTCCTTCTCTCACATTAAATATGGACTTGGTAGGTATGGTCTTCTTCCAGGATTCATGCAACAAGAGGAGAGAATACATTTCCCAGTAGTTGAAGTAGAAGTAAAGAACTAAATTTTATTCTCATCAGAAGTTAGTGGTATAATTAAGGAATTCAGTAATTATTAAGTAAAAAGAGTCTATTAATTATTTATTTAATATTTTAGGCCCCAATCCTGCAACCCTGTATATGCTTAACTTTACACATTTCAGTGGGACTACTTGTGCACACAAAATTAAGTATATATGTGTGCTCATACAGGATCTGTTGAGGCCAATCAGGGTCAAAGTTCTGTTGTGCTAGGGGCCATACACATACATAGAAAAATATCTTCCTTGACCTGAAAAAAGTGACATACAAAAGGGAATACAATCAAATGTACACTATTAATAAAAACCTACACATTTTATAACAACAAATGGATATGGTGCCAGCTATCCCTGTCAATTCCCACTTTTGTCATTGCTGTTGAGCACTTACCAATAAATAAGTGCTCTTTTCCAGTTGTGTTTCTAATGATTGCTGACACTAGAGAAATAATTCAGAGGAATGTATGCTTAAAGAGACATGTCTGTTGGTACTTGAAGCTAGAGAAACCTTCCTTTGCTTACAGATTTAATGTACAACTTCAGATATTCTGCATCTTCTCAGTTACATGTAATAGGAATCTCTATAACTATTCATTTAAAGTTACATTTCTTTCCTTCTAAGCTAAAATGTTGTCTATATAGTTAACTGATTTCCTCTTTATACATTAAAATTAGAAACATATTAAAGAGATGGCACTTAGTGTTTTGAAGAAACCTGATAAATAAATCTGTGAGAGTTCTTTGACATTACTGATGGAGTGTGTGTGGTAGTGTACAGTTTTTGCTGCCTTACATTTTTTTCATTCCCCTCCTATTGTTAGCTCCCCTCTGAAGTTAGTTCCAACTACATAACTATTTGTCTTCATTTTCCCCAAAGTGAAACCCATGATTAGGTCAATTAGTTTTGTCAGATTTCCAGCACTGTGTTCCTTTTTTCCATCACCTGTTAATCTAGTTATAAAAATACAGAGTTGCCATAAGCCCTCTCTGCATGATTGCTGGGCAGCATGTCCTTGGGCAAAGTTACATTTTCCAAAAGTGAGAGTTACAGTAGGCCTGTATATTTCTCCAGGGTAAACATAAATCTAGTCCAATGCTTCTTGTGTAATTTCTCATAATCTCCAGTAGATTGGGAATGTTCAGAAAGGATGAATATGCTGAGTTGTGCAGGTTGAATGCCAGTTACACCACATTTCTCAAACTCATGATCTGCCTCTAGCTTCCATAGCACCTCCCGTATTTGTCTTCGAGAATAACACATATTTGTTTAACTAAAAATATTTCTGCTGCCATTTTACGAAATGAGTCTGTTAGCAAAAATGCTGAATAAACTCTGTCTACACCCGCAGTTACACTATATCCATGAGTTCTCAACCCTTGGCATTTTAAAGAGAGCCTTACACAGTTCCATTGTCTCAAATGAAATCCACCTAGTCAAGCAAAGAGACACCCCAGCATTCTAATGTCAAGGATTAACTTGCCCTTGGTCTTTGATCCTTTGAGTATTTAGCCTACATTTAGATAAGGGCAGCTTTGGGAAGCGTAGGTGAGTTCTGTCACTGGCTTGGAAACCTGACTACAATGCTAAAAACGGTAACCATAGTTGTTTTCCCTGTCAAGCTAGTAAAAAGTTGGTGGTAAGGAGACCACTGCTTTTCTACTATAAATCAATGGCTCCCAAACCATAGGAAGCTGGCAGGATGCAAGGTGCTGATGCCTCCCTTGTTCCAAGAAGCCTCTGCAGGTGTCCAGATACTTCAGTGTAAAGAGGAACAAGGCGGCCTCTCAAGCCATTTGGCTGTGAAAAGGTGGTATCTTAGTCTTCTGACTGGGGATAGGGATGTGGAGGAGCAGGAGAGGAAACGGGAACCTCCTTCAGATCTGGACACATTAGTAAGAATGAAGGTGCCAACCACCAGCAGGAGCAGAATATCTAAGGGAGAAGGGAATGAGGCAATCGGGTAGTATAGGCAGGAGGAGGTTGGACATGGCATCCAGAGGAGAAAGGAACTAAGTGATAGGGTGAGAGAAGGAGAAGAGGCCTAAGCAGGTGATAAGCTTGCTTTAAAGAGAGCTAAACTACACCAAGAGTTCCGTAATATTACGTTTCCATGTATGTGTTAGCTGAAGTTGCCAGAGGAATTTAATACCATCACGAGTGGGAGAGGAAGTTGCCCGGGCCACATATATCTATAAGAGGAGGTCCTTGCTGTGCAAAAGTTTGACTCCCTGAAATAAATGAGTGGGGAGGCTGGGGAACATGGGACTTTGAACAAGGCAAAGAAATTGTAGTCCTGCACCTTCCAGATGAAAATCTTTGAATTATCTTCAGATTGGCATGCTAGCATATGGCGTCCATTTGAGGTGTGGGGCTGGATGGGTACAGTGCCAAAACAGGTACCTGAGAATAAGTACAGTATCTGCACACTAGCAGAATACTAGAGATTAACCCCCATCCCCTTTTTTTTCTTAAGTAATTTCCCTAGTTATTGCTCTTGCTACTCCCCTGTTAACTGTCAGTTCTGTCTCTTCATGATTGTTGTAGGCATAAGGCATGAAAATTTGCTTTTCATATATAGCCTTTTAATACCAGAATAGACTTGCTTAACTAATTCACAAAAGGCCTATGAAACGGTACTCTAAGTTCAAAATTTCAGAAAGACTTTGAGCTCCGTTTATATCTTACATGACTGGAGAGTTGTTGAAATTTGTATGAGGGTATTTTTTTAAACAAAATGTATTGCTGAGTTGTAAACCTTTGAGAATAGTTGTAATTAAGGAGAATGCTGACAAGGCTTGATGGAAAACCAGCAGATGTTTCTGCAGTGTACGGGTTCTGTTCCTATTACAGTGTGTCCTTGGATACGTCTACGCTGCAATCACTGGATGTGATTGCAGCTCATGTAGACCTACCCAGGCAAGCTTTAACCTAGCTAGCTGACATACTGAGGCAGTGAAGCCACAGCAGGACACATGTCAAAGCGGGTTGCAAAAGCCTGCCTGGAAACCTGGCTAATAATGTGGGCTAGCCCCTGCGAGTAATTACCTAGAGTTCCAGGCGAGCTAGTACAACCCATGCTAAAGCTGCTGCAGTACCCCAGCTAGCTAGATTAAAGCTAGCTCAGGTGTGTGTGTCTGTATGAGATTCAGTTGCACTTCATGGGTGCAGAGTAGATCTGCTCTTAGATTTCTGTAAAGTTTCATATGAATTTAGCCATAACTTCCTGAGATTAAGACAAACAGTTGGGATTTAATGCTCTTAAATGTCAAGGCTCTTAATGTTTCAGATACCTTGCATTATCTCATTGTATAAAATACTTTGTTCGTAATATCAATAAACAGGCTATCTATTCTCTTACAGGTTTTTAGACAAGAAAGAGAGGTTAAAGCACCTTAAAAACAAACAGAGTGAATTCCAAAACCAGTAAGTTATAGTTTAGTTTTGGTAGTGTTGTCATTGGTTGATTACAACAATTTTAGATAAATCATTCTCTCTAACCTCTTGTATTTGCCACATGTAATCATGATTGTCAACTAATCTTCACTTATGATCTTTTTCCTGTAGTGTTTTAAAGGCTATGGAAGGGAAAAGGATAACTGATCAGCTGGTGAGTTATTTGAAGTCTTCCATAGTTTCCTAACTCTTTGTATTCTTAGATCTTTCAGATTGTTTCATTTTAACTTGGAGATGGTGTTGTACTGCCTGCCTGAAATGATGATCCTAACAAAACTGAAATTGATTTTGGATGCGCAGAATTTTCAAAGTTACCAGTATTCATCATTTCTTGTTATGTATTTAGTCAGTAACTCTTTGGTTTTGCCTGGCTTTACTGTAGGAAGCTTCTGTTTGCTTATGGCATTCTTCTGTACAGATATGAGACTATTTGAAATTCTTGGGGTCTGAGTTTGTTAAAAATATCCCAGTACTTCTGAGTTTTAGCTGTCAGTGTGGTTAATTTCAAGGTGATGATGGATTCAGTTTAGTTTTTGTGATGCAATCACTGCATGTTCTTTTTCAGAGATGGAAAATAATGTCTTGCAAGATGAGGATTGAGCAGCTGAAACAAACCATTTGCAAAGAGAATGATGAAATGACAAGAAGTAAGTAGTGTCTATCTGCCAATTGTAATACCTGTATTGCCTTGAAGAGAGAGCATCAACCAATGTAATACTGAGTTTTAGCTTAAAAGGAAGAAGAGAATTGCCGAACCCTCACGTCTTAAAAGTGATGTGTGATCTTATTTGGGAGAGAAATACAGGGAGATCTATTGGAAGTGGAGTCAGTGAGTGATCTTTGTTAATCACTTTTATGTTTAGGTTTTAATTAAAGTAGATATGTATTATTCAGCTGAGTGGATGTTAAAATCCTTCGAGGACAGCTTGAATGGAGTAAATGTTTAGCAGCCTATTCTGTCAAGAATGGCTGCTTTCAGAGCTTGGTTTTCCTGACCATTGCCACTATGATAAAGAATATCAAACAGCTCATGAGCTGCTCTAAATTTCATGTAGTTATCGGTGAACATCAGCCCACATCAGGATTCGACTCCAAATCAGGCATCTGAAGTCCTTGCTTGGGTGGCACACCTCTCACTGGAATCAGAGGCGATTTTGCCAGACTAAAAGCTGCACTTTAGTCTTCTGTGTCTTTCATTTTAACGATTTGACATAGACAGGAGATTTGCAGTGTGTCAGGTTTCAGGAGACAGCGTGAAACACTGTTTACATCTGAGTGCTCAGCTCAGTTTTAGTCTGTCGAGACTCTCTAAACATCTAGCTCACAGATCGTGCTCAGATTTAAAAAAATGCATTACCATAGTCACTGCTGTATTAACATAATCTAATTTGCATAGTCATAAATTAGTAATTTGACACCTATTCTTGCATGCAGATCCCAGAGGATCTCATTCAGGGGGCTATTAATGAAATCTAACACCCATCTTGGAATCCCTCCCAGATGGAAGAGAGTCCTCACTGCCTCTTCAGGAATTTAAAGTAGTTTTGACCTTGGAACATGAAATTCTTCATTTTCAGAAAGGAACATTAATTTTCAGAGATGCTGAGCATCTGTCTCTCCCGTTAACTATGATAGACTGGGGTGCTCAGCCCCTCCAAAAATCAGCCCCTATGCTTTTAAAATACCTGCGGGGACCATCTGCCTTTGAGGGGACGTCAGGATGGCAAGTGCCATGGGAGGCTCAAATACCTGCTAATGAGACCATAGTCAGTGAAATTCATCATCATTGGAGGGCTGTTGTTTAAATTAACTTGCTAAAGGAAAAACCTTTCATATTTAAGACATGTCTGAGAAAGCATCTTTAAAGATCGTGATAATTATCACCAAGTCTCCATCACCATAAGTTTGTGAAAGCTCTTTGCTGCAGTGAATGATTTTGTTAACGGGTGTTTATGAAGTCAGATTTTTGAGGCTTGGTGTGTCTGATACACACGCTGAATACAGGCAGCTATAGTAATTGCGGAGGCTAGCATGTTATAGATTGTTTGACAGTATAAGGTATTATTCATTGCTATCCTTTGCAGTAATAAAACGTTTCTTTTGTTGGGATCTACATGCCCTGAGCGAGCATACACACTGTGACATGCCAAAGAATAGGAATACAAAGGTGAATGGCACAAACTCTAAGCAAAGATGTGATCCGCACTCATTTTGCACGCAGCAGTATGCACCATTTTGGCAAGCATCATGCTAATTTCTACATTTAATCTACATAAGTAGAAATGTTTACACCTGCTAGTTAGTTAAATTGGGAGCGCATGACATTCCTGCTCAAAGTCCAGAAAATACTTGGACAGAAGGTATAGAAGAAGCTCAATGTCAATTTCAATCAGTTCTTTATACACATTCAGAAAAGGTGGACCACTTAGCAGGAGGGAGCTGTTAAAGAATTTGAAAAATAAGCTATGGTATATCTAGTTTCTATAAATATCAGGAAGGGATCCCCTTCTTCCTGTGCGTTCTGGGGGTGTTTGGTCTCTGACGCATCGGAGATGGGACTCTAGACCAGTGATCTGAGGCAACACCAAACATTCTTTCTCTCATGTGCTTGGCTGGCTGGTTCTTGTTCCCATGCCCAGGGTCTGACTGATCATCAGATGTGGGCCCAGGAAGGATTTTTTTCCCCCAGCTGAGATTGGCAGTGATTTTAGAAATTTTTCTCCTTCCTCAGGAGCATGGGTCACTTGCTGGGATTATCTGGGTGCATCTCACTTAATCAATCCCTTGCCACTGCAGGAGCCTCAGGCGCTGGTGCACCTCAGTCCCTCCTATTCCCTGCCTGTGGCAAATAATAGTTCAGTCTCCTGAGGGCTGTAATATTTTGGTGTAATTTCGGTTAGTGTACGGTGCTGAGTGGGGTTGGTGGCCTGTGATATTCAGGAGGTCAGACAAGATGATTGGGTGGTCCCTTCTGGCCTTAAACTCTCTGACTCACCCTCCACTTGAGCTACATGACATCATTCATTTTCCAAGGATAACGCCTGCTGTTCTTCTCAAAGGCTCAGAGGGGCTGCTCAGAATTAAAGATGAGAACCAGAAGCTTTACCGCAGGGCTCAGAGGCATCAGGAGAAGAAAGAGAAGATCCAGAGACATAACCGCAAGCTCGGAGACCTGGTGGAGAAAAAAACTTACGATTTGAGAAGCCAACACGAACGCTTGGCAAATCTTCGACGGTCACACATACTGGAGCTAACGTCTGTCATTTTCCCCATTGAGGAAGTGAAGACTGGCATGAGGTATGGAATACAGAATTATTATTTTTTTAGGACAGAGAACTGAACACAAGTTCATAGATTTGCTTTCTAAGTATTGGTCTGTATCTTGTGGTCCTAATAAAACAAACTGGCATACTGGGGACTGTGACCGGGGAGCCAGCTGTGGTCACTCAATTAGGGTGAAGTGCCAATTATGGGACAAACAATCCCCATTAAGCTGGTGCATATTCCGATACCTAGGTTTACCAAGCCAGCATAAAACAGCTTCTTTATTGCCTCAGAAGTCCAAACAAAACAGTTCCCTTAAAGGGATCCAGCTTCAAGCCTTCATCCAGGTACCTGCTTCAAATATGATGAACATTTCTGTAAATCTTATTTCATCATATAAAAGAAAAGGTTCTGCAAGTCCCAAAGGATCAGACACATTACCTCCCAAGTTAAGGAATGTTTTAGATCTTACCCAAATACATGCTGCAGCCAGTTCTTATTAACTAAACTAAAATTTATTAAAAAACATAAGAGCGTTAAAAGAGAGTTATGGTTAAAGAATCAATATACATACGGACATGAGTTCAGTTCATTGAGGTGCAGATTCATAGCAGAGATGGTGAGCTTAGTAGTTGCAAAGTTCTTTTAGAATTCAGTTCATATATCGGAGTCCAATGTCTAAATCTCATATTCAGGGCATACCAGCATAACTAGGACCTTAGGGCTTGGTTACACGTACAGCTTTATAGCGGTTTTGGTTATACCTGCCCTCATATACAGCTATAGGGATAGTGCTATAGCGTGACCACACTGAGACCCGCCAGTGGTATAGCGTGGCCACATTTGCGGCACTTGCAGTGGCACGGGGAGTGGTGCATTATGGGCAGCTATCTCAGCATTCAGCTGGGTGCAATGTGCTTTTCAAACAAGGCGGGTGAGGGGGAATGTGTTGTGTGTATGCGGACAGAAAGATTGGATTCTTTGCCTGCTGAGAGTGTGTCAGCAAATTTCCTTTGAAATACAAAGCCTCTAGTCTTATCTTTCAACAGGCTCACTCCGTAAACACTTGCATTGCTTATTTGCGGAGTTAAGAGAGAAACTCTGTAAATGTACTTCCGCATTCCTCCTGCCGAGGTCAAATCAAAAGGAAGAGACGTCAGTTGTCTTAAATGACTTAGAGGAGCCTCCAGAGATCACTCAAAGCGATGTATTGTTAATACTCATTCACATTGGAGATAATATGGAGCACTCAATACTCTATAGCTGTTAATCCTCGGGGAAGGGAGGATTACCAGGACTGGTATAACTGTGGACTTATAGCACTCTACATGCCTTGCCAGTCTGGATGGGTAGAAGGTTATAGCGCTCCTGGAGGCTTTATAGCGCTATAAAGTGCCAGTGTAATCAAGCCCTTAATCTTGAGACTCAAACTTCCCCTAATTAAGTCTAAGCAGATCTGAGATGACAGAATCAAGACCCAAGGATCTTCTTTTATACAATTTCGTGTCTTTTGACAAGTTGGAATTCCTCAGGGAACTAAAGTTAGTTGACTTTGAAGGAGGTCTGTCACCAGTACTTAGCTATATGAATTAATACAAGCCCATTTGCTTTTTCCTCCACCATTCAGAGTACATTTCAAAGAGAAATTAATACTAGATATCCTGTGTTTACAATTCATTTACATGATGGGATGTTCTTTTGACCTCTGAATTATCAGAATACAGGGACTGTTGATTACTTTGTCCACCCTACTCATTCATATGTAAATACACAAACACAAAGGTCTCCCCGAATATCTTTTGAGGGTTATTTATTTTTCAGGATGTTTAACCCTTTCTAGCCATGCGTCACAGGGACATAAATATTTATAAGTGGATTGTACACTTCATTTTAACACTATTTTCTAACAGAACATTTTAAACTTCTTTCTTTTCCATAACAATTTATTGTATATTTCAGTACTTGTCCAGTTATGCCCCTGAGTAGGAAGTCATCACATCGGCCCCAATTCAACAAGGTATTTAAGCATGTGCCCAAAGGACATGAATAGTTCCACTGAAATCAAAGAGAGGACTCATGTAATTAGTCTGGCATGTATTTAAGTAACATGGTGGGCTGAAGAATCCCTGTACAGCCTTTGCAAAGCTAGCCGTTACAAATACCCACCGTTCACCCAAAGAGTTTTACTGTATTTGTTACTGGATACATTGAACAAAATGACGAAAGTTGAAACTATGTAAAAGGAAACTTTATAGACCCATCAAATAAAACATACTGGAAGATTTAAATAAAAAAAAACCTGAGACCTTTGATCAGAAGATGCAAAGAAAAGTAATCCATGGAGCAGAGGTTTTTGCAGGTTTTTGTTTCAGGAATTTTGCTGTCTTTGATATGTGACTAAATGGCTGCCAAATCCATTGCCTGTATTAAAGGACTCTAAAAACCCTGTGCAACACTGTGGGTTTTTTTTCAGAGACCCTGCAGATGTTTCTTCTGAGAGCGACAATGCCATGACTTCTAGCACTGTGAGCAAGCTTGCAGAAGCCAGGAGAACTACGTATCTCTCTGGGAGATGGGTGTGTGACGACCACAACGGGGACACCAGCATCAGCATTGCAGGGCCTTGGATAAGTCTTCCTAATAATGGAGACTATTCAGCTTATTACAATTGGGTGGAAGAGAAAAAAACTACACAAGGACCAGGTAAGAAGCAAAGTCTTATTGACTTTCTCAGTGATCTGGCTGTCTGTAGAATTTTAAGTTGTGGAGCCAGCAGAAGGCACTTCAGGACTGAAACTTCCCCAGAATGTTTTGTGCAGATTTGTAGCTGCAAATGAGCCATTTCACCGTACTTCTAAAGAGATGAAGGGTGGCTCATAAAGGGATCAAATCTTTGTAATTCTCTTCTGGTGGGGAGACCCTAGTGAGATACATAATACAGAAGTGTAATTGTTTTTCTTCTGCAACATTGTTGCATTTGCTCTAGAGCATGTAAACCATTATTTCAAGAATTACTGTTTTCTACCAACTCCTGGCAGCCTTATTGTGACTGAATATTGGCTTCCCAAGGTTCTGAATACCGATAAATGACGCTGCCCTGGGTCTGTTTCATTCACAGATCAACCTGGATATGATTAAAGCCATATTGGAATGATTTCTTTATTTCTTTTAGATATGGAGTATAGTAATCCTGCCTATACCATCAGTGCTGCATTGTGCTATGCAACTCAGCTCGTTAACATTTTGTCTCATATACTTGATGTAAATCTTCCCAAGAAGTTGTGTAACAGGCAAGTAGTTCCTCATTTTTAAGAAGCTGAATCACTGACCAGTTTTGAGCTGACTTTAGTTCGCTCTTGTTCTGTGAGAATATCCTACAAGAAGCTGTTAGCTGGGCTGGCTGGTTTGTAATGGCTTTACATTTTTGTGCAACTCACTTGTCTTTGAGAGGGCAAATAGGAGCTTTGAGCCCAGTTAATATGTTCTTGAGAGCCCAGAGTTTTCATCATAGGTCAGATGTGGAAGCTGTGGTATGTGTATGATACTGGAGGGAGGGATAGCTCAGTGGTTTGAGCACTGGCCTACTAAATCCAGGGTTGTGAGTTGAATCCTTGAGGGGATATGGGGCAAAAATCTGTTGGATGATTTAGTTGGGGATTGGTCTTGCTTTGAGCAGGGGTTGGACTAGATACTTTCTGAGGTCCCTTCCAACCCTGATATTAAAAAAAAAAAAAAAGATTTCTGGCTTTTCACTTCAAGCATTCAGTGACCTCAGTTTAGGAATGAACGATGACATAGGATTAATTTAGCACTTCTCATCCTAAAGGAACCCACAGAGCTTCGATTCCATGGCCCAATTCAACAGCTTAGTCATGTGACTCAGTACGAGTCAGGCTGAGAAAGGGCTGCAGCATGGAGCTGTATAATAGGCACTGCACCACTACAGTGCAGCTGTGTCTGGGGTGGAGAGCCAAACCAGTGGGAAGCACTATGCAAACTCCAAATTTTTTCAAAAGTGCCATTGAGCCTTTAATGTCTATGCAGAGAAGCTGGGCTCCACATCCAGCAGACTGTATGGAGTTCAGTTTATCTACCTAGGCCATTGAGGCCTCAGTCAACCCTGCAGAGGTCTGAACCAAAAGCTACAGAGACTTTTTCAGTATTTAAAGCCAGAGCTTTAGACTGCTAAGAGCGACTCTCTGGACCTTTCTGTTCTCCTAACTTTACCCCTATTGAAGTCAATGGCATTATTCCTGGGAATAGGTTGGGCAGAATCTGGCCCCAAATGGATGTTCTTTGGTAAAAAAATTATTGAGTTTGCAAGATGAGGATATGTGTTCTCTCAGATGCTCTAGACACTGGTGCTATGATTGATTTAAACAAATGTTTAACATGAGGGTGTTTATCTATAAGCAGTGAACTATGAAATAAGGATCAAGTTACTGACTCAAAACAATATCAACAGCTTTTCAGTGCGCGCGTGTGTGTGTGTGTGGTTTGTTTGTTTTTTAACAGCGAGTTCTGCAGCGAGAACCTCAACAGGCGGAAGTTTACTCGGGCGGTGAAGAAGCTGAATGCCAATATCCTTTATCTTTGTTTTTCTCAGGTCTGGTGAATATATATTTAGATTCTTTGAATATATTTTAAAATAACTGCAATTATCAGCATCCTTCAGTAACTAGTTTTTCCTTCTCTCTCCATTTTTCTAGCATGTAAATTTAGATTTATTGCATCCGCTACATACGCTCAGGAACCTTATGTACCTGGTCAGTCCAGACACTGAAAACTTGGGCAGGTAAATAGATGGAACATTTGTGTCTTGTCTCCATAATGTAGAATTTCTTTTTAAATTCAAAAGGTTGGACTTATCATCATGATTAGTATCACTCTAAGGGGCTGATCCTGCTTCTTCTGTGCAGCTGTGGAAGGTACTGACCCAGTAAACGAGCGATTTCTTTGTGGCAATCAAAATGGTTCCAGTGTGGAAAGGAGGAGGATAGCATTTGGGACCCTGGTTGGGGACCTGTATGTCATAAAACTCTGTCCGTGTTGTAGAATTGGAGAGAGAGCAGAAAAGAGCAGAAAAATTATCTGAAGGTTTTAGAAAATGCCTTACAGTGAGAGACATAGAGAGTAATCTGTTTAGCTTATCAAAAAGACGATTGAGAGGTATAACTTTGGTGATGAGCCATGAGGGAGTCAACGTACTTCCATACGATGATGGAATTTGTATTTTTTTTTCAGTTTTTTTTAAAAAGTCTGTTTAAAAGAAACTACATTAAAATAACATTAAAGTTGCGAAGACTTGAAAATTAGGAAATGCCATGGTTAAGGGTACCTGTGCTGTTGGGTGCCCTTTGCACACCAAGAAGGAGAGGACCATTCCTGGTCTTCTCAGGTCAAGGTAGGGGCAAAAAATAAACCCACACTTCCTGCGTGGCAGTATAGAACAGTACAGTCAGGCTGAGCAAATACATTTACAAATACAGGCTCCTGAGTTCCACCTATGAGTTTGTCCTGGATCTTGTTCATGATGGAGATCTACAATGGGTAATTTCATATTGGAGACATCCCAGTATATTTAACTTTATACTGCGCTGGCTTTAAAAATGAAAGCCAGCTGTCCTGTAGCAGTCAGAGACTTCCACCGTCAAGGCTGTCGGTGAATAATTACTCTAGGACTTTTTAATATTTCAAAGTCCAAAGCAGAGCATGGTTAGAAATTCCTCCCTCTTCATTGCTCTGTAGACTAAAACTTCATTATCACTTACTCACTGATGACAGCATAGGCTGAGGAAATGGTATTTCTCTCAGTCAGCTAATAAAGAGACATGGGAACTATGTAATATAGCTGATTTACACTCTTACTGAAGTCACCTGGACTTGGCCTTGATCTGTGTTCCAATGTACCCCCGGTGTAGTTCCTCTGCTGTTTTCCACTGTGGGGGCTGATGGGATTGTGTTGATTTGTTCACAGGTCTGGGCCATTTGAAATAAGCGCGGATCTCGAAGACTCCATGGAGTTTGTGGATCCCGGTGCTGCTGGTGAAACAGACGAGAGTGGAGACGAGCGCGTCAGTGATGAAGAGACTGACCTAGGGACGGACTGGGAGAATCTGCCAAGCCCTCGATTCTGCGATATCCCCTCTCAGCCGGTAGAGATGTTACAAAGCGAGAGCACGCAGGCCTCTCAGCCTATCGCCAGCAGCAGCGCAGGCGGAATGATCTCTTCTGCGGCAGCCTCAGTGACGTCCTGGTTCAAGGCATACACTGGACACCGTTAATGAGCACGTAGGAAGGATCACAGGCTTGTGGAAGGAATCCTTCCCCCCTCCAGTGCTGTAGTAACCCTTACATGTTGAGTTAAGTAGTGCCTGGAACGCAAGAGATCAGACTTTAATTTCGTAAACCAGAAGAACCTTTTTATTTACCCAAGATGACTGTGATGGTGACATTTTGTACAGTAGCTACATCTACACGTCTGACTTATTCTCTAAGGGCACTTGCTGCCTCTGAATTCTGTCTGCATTGTTGAATATTGAAGAAAAAGGACCCCTCAACAGTGTCCAGATTTTTACTTCCTAAAGTAGATTTGGAAAACTTGGATCAGGGGTAAGGATTGGGGAAGAAAGCTGCTAAAAATTCAGACTGGACAGTGGTGCAAACACACGCGATTCACATTTGGTTAAACTCCCCACAGAGTTTTGTTTGTGTGTGTTTAGATCTACGTCACATAACCCCTAGAAAACGTATAGCACAACTACCTTTCGAAATCATTTTTTGCTCATTCAGGATATGAACATTTTTAATGTGGGTTTTCATCTTTGTTGCCATATTTTTAAGAGAAAGCAGCATGGATGGCGACTTACGAAGCTGATCGCTTTTTTAAAAATTGGATTGTGGGTTATGCTCTTCCGGTAGAAAACTGGTTCATTTCATGCTGTTTTCATTAGCAGGTTGTTTAAAAGTTTCATGTTGTGCTGTTCAAAGCACCCAGGGTTTTGTACTATTAATACCACACACACCAAAGAAACACTGGACACTCTCTTCACTGGACCCACGTTTGCCAATACAGAAGGATGACATTGCTGCAATAATATCCATCAATTACAACCTCTCCGTGCTCTCCGTTTTCACTTCAAGCTAGTGTAATGAATTTGTGTGTTCTCCACGCTACGTGCTTTTGAAAAGCTGTTCTATTTTGTGTTTATAGTGGAGGGTTTTCTTGCTCACTAAATACCGAGAAGTCCATTTCACTGCAGAAATGCTTATGGTGCAGTCAGCCTGCTTGTAAAACCACAGGAAGGGGTGGTACGGGCAAGCGCCCCTCTGCAGCCTCCTGCCTTGCAGATACATATTACTTTGCTTACAAAAGATTTTTTCCTCAGCGAGGCTTCAAAAACACATGGTTTACTTTTTATCTGGCTGAGATGATTTGACTTCATCATGGGGTAAATGGCATAAACACATGTCCCCCTCCTGCTCTCTTCAAATGGAAGATCTCAGCCATTCTACCTTCTTGTTCTCTTATGGTGACACTTCCGTTCCTGTACAAACAGGCGGTGTTAGATTGCGATGAGCTAATGCTTAGGCGGGATCACGTCATCCTCTCTGTGCGCGTGTGCACGCGTCAGGTGTTGGCTCTGGGACTTGCTCACCTCACTCTTTCCCTCTGTAGTGACTTTTCTTCTAACCAGAAGAATAAGATGTGCTGGTTCACCCAGCCCCAGCAAGTAGTGCTGGAAGAAGGGCAATTTGTAATACTTCTCTGCCCCGAGTTCAGGCAAATTTACACCCGGTGACGGGTTCTTTTACCGAACGGCGCCAGTCACAAGCTCTTCTCTATCCCTTTTCCCTCTTTTGTATGGCAGCTCTTTCCACGTGGCCTCAGGGGTGAGGATGTGACAAAGAAGCCTGGGGGGTTAGGAGTTTCCTCTTATTTTTTCCTATCTTGTGACGTTGGGGGATTATTTTTTTTAAACCAAAGACCCTTAAATCCATAATGTTGGAACGTGAACTTGTAGATGGGATTTTCCTCAGTCCACACAACAGCTTTGGTTGCAACCCAAGACTTGGGTTCATTTTGGGAAAGGGAACTATTGAGATAATAGGAGACTAGTCAAGAATCCTGGTCTAATATAGTTTGAATTAAGACTGCCAGGTCCCTGGAGACTAGAAATCTGCTCAAGGATGGGGGAAGCGAGGATTCCGTTACTGTGTTAAGTTAAAGGCACTTTACTAGTTGCAACCGATCAGATCTCTTGGTATGTGTGAGCTACCAGCACGTGCTCACAAGTACTGTATTTTGGGCTCTTCATGTCACCTCTGATACTACTCGGTTCTCCATTTATTTTGCACTGGACCCTGCCCTGTAAATATCCTTTTACATACACATTTCTACCACTGTTTTATGTGCTACTTGTTCAAACTCAGAACCATCATTCAGTTTTGTACACTAAAAGTAATTAGGTACTTCACAAAAAATCTTTAAGCCATAGACTGTCCTAAACATCATGTTTTCCATATTTGAAAATAATTTCTTTGCAAGCATGTCATTTCACTCAAAGTGCAACAAAGGCACCAAAAGATTGTTAACATGAGATGGGATACAATATCTTTTCAAGAAACGCTTTTGTAACAGAATACAGAATTTTTTTCTTAAAAAAAGAAAAGGAAAAAAAAGTGTTTTGCACGTGTGTAGTTATGGGGAGGGAGGGGGGATGGTATGTGTCAAAAACTTGAGTGCAGTTGACTGGATTAGTTTCTAGATCGTTTGTTTGTTTTTTCCATGGGTCATGAGGGGGAAAATACCCTTCAGTTATGCATATTCTATTTGAAGGCAGCCAAGGGAGAATTTATTACATGATTTATGGTAGCATGAATGCAGGAATTTCCATTTAGGCCATGATTTTTGAAAGCAACTAGTGATCTTAAGTGCCCAGCCCAAGATTTTTAGGGACAGGGCTGAGAACCCACCAGCAGAAAACCAGGCCCCTTCCAGGTGTCTCAAATTGGGCACCTAAAAATCGCTAGTCATTTTTGAAAAACCGGGCCTTCCTCTGCAACTTCCAACCTGGTATAACTAAAGACACAGGGTTTATCTACATTTTATTGTATTACTGCAATAAATCTTTACCAGGCATTTTCCAAAGGTGTATTTTTTTTAAAAAAAGTGTGTGTTTTGTTCATAAATATGGGGAAAGAGCATCAGTGCTTGTAGAATTTAAATGTACCTTTTGCTCTGGGATCAGGTCTACCTTAGAAATGAAGGCTAGGACTATAACAGGGTTTAAAAGAGAACTGGATACATTCATGGAGGTTAAGTCTATTTTTGCTTTTCAGCCAGGCTGGGTAAGGAATGGTGTCCCTAGCGTCTGTCTGTCAGAGGGGGGTGATGGATGGCAGGAGAGAGATCACTTGATCATTACCTGTTAGGTTTACTCACTCTGGGGCACCTGGCATTGGCCATTGGTGGTAGACAGGATACTGGGCTGGATGGACCTTTGGTCTGACACAGTACGGCCTTTCTTATGTTCTAAATGGTTTGCTGGTATAGCTATACTGGCAAACCCCTCCTACTGTAGAGACAGTTATATTGGCAAAAAAGTGCTTTTATGGGTATAGCCTACTGATGAGCACAATGTGCTATACTGCTAAAGCACTTTTTTGCCAGTTTAATTTTGTCTCCACTGAGTCTCTTTCTGGTATAAAAATGTTTCCAAGAAAAAATCTCCTCCCTAGTTCACATTACTATACTGGGAAAGCAACAAAGAGTCTTGTAGCACCTTGTAGACTAACAGATGTTGGGGATCATAAGCTTTCATGGGCTAAGACCCACTTCATCTGAAGTGCGTGTTAGCCCATGAAAGCTTATGATCCCCAACATCTGTCTATAGCAGTGGCCTTCAGAGTGGGGTGTGTGCACCACAAAGGGTGCACGAGACCCCCCCACAGGGGGCTGCGGTGGCCCAGCACCACCCGTGGAATCGGCCCCAGGACACTGCCGAAGTCGGAAGTGTTTATTTGTGTCCCGCCAAAATGCCACCAAAAGCGGAAGCGTTCTATTCAGTGGCATTTTGGCGGCCATGCCCCTCGGACGCGAGAGGACGTGGGGAAGCAGAAAGGGGCTGCAAAGGGAAAACTTTGAGAAACACTGGTCTGTAAGGTGCTACAAGACTCAACACAGCTGCCCCTCTGATACTATACTGGGAAGTTTCTCATGTAGGCCTGGCTTTGATCTGCTCTATTATGCGTTGGGTAAATATGTCACATTGCCAAATGCTGTTCATGAATGTTTATTTCCTTTTCATCCATGAGAATACTCCCCTATATTACAAGGTAACTAGAAGCAGATACTCTTTGTGCAGGTAACTTTTAAAATTACATGTAGTGGTGTTATGCTAGCATGTAAAGCCCACAAGGCCTAGGGGCTACTTTATGCTAGAATCAGCATAAACAGAGACAACTAGGCCCACCCCTTGAGCAGTTTTAGTTGAGATTGGTGGCCTGTCAGTATGAAAATGACTGGCGTCAATGGTGATTTGAAAGCCCAGTTCAGTTTTTCTTTTATCTATGACGGACAAGACAGATCAACATCCTTCAGCTTCCATCTTCTGCAACCACAAGATGCTAAGCGGTGCCAGCCTTGTTCTTAATCAAAGCTCCTGGCCCTGGGTTGCCACAAGGCAGTGCTGGTCAATAACTCACCCTAAAAGCCTCAGGAGAGATATCTGAGACTAAACTGTCCCAGGACTGCCTGAGTGCCAGGCCCACTTTGTAATGCCTGGGCGGTGAATGGGTGTGGTGTTGCTAATCAGTAAGGGTTGCTCTCCTACCATTTCAGCATTTTGTTTGTAGTCATACCTATGATACCCTGCGTGCTTTCCAGCCAGAGTCCCTGCTCCAATGAGCAGTACAGGCAGGTCCCTCAAGGAAGGGGAACCCCAACAAATGGTAACTGGCTATGGATTGATTCACTAGAGGCAACACAGCAAGAGGGGGTTTGCAGGAGGGACTTAGAAGTGGAGAAGGCAAGGGCCATACCAGTGAACTCACCGTTCATAGGTGACCATGTGACTGAATGTGTGGAAGTGGTTGGGTGAGAGGCAGACAAGAGCAGGGTGGGTAAGGAAGGATGGGAAGGGCAGAATCTAAAATAAGCACTGGAGGAGAGGAATGGTAGGTTAAACCTGATGCATGAGCAGATGGTGGGGGAGCAGGGGGCACTAGAAGGATGCAAAGGGAGATGGCATTTAGCAGCAACACTTCATGCAGAGCAGAGGGTTTGTGTCTGGCCCGTCAGAGAGGAGTGTGTTGCAGCGGAAGGGGGAGGAGAGATAGCATGAGAAATGTTCAGGGGGTTGGGGCAGCACCCAGCAGCTTAAAGTTAAGAAAATTAAGATCTCATTAACAATCACAGAAACAACTATATTTGTAATGTGTTGCTGGTGGCTCCCTTACAGCCGTGGCTGATCCCAGTCCTGCTTTTGAACACACTTGCAATGAAGGTTTTGACTCCATTGTACAGACTCAATCCCTCATTTAACAAGACCCGACTTTTCTCAGCACCCGTCTTCCTGCACAGCTGGTGCTGCTGTAACACTTCAGAATTGACTTACTCTGGGAGGATGAGGGGGTTTGATAAAGGAGTCAGTTTATGTATATGCCATATCAATATAATCACCAAAATCACCTCTTGGAAAAGAATATGCAAGTAGTGCTCTATGCACCCAGCTACTTAAAGCACAGGTTAGGCTGGTGGGATGGCAGATAGCTCTTCTCACGCCTGCTAGCTCAGGCATCGTGCACTAGTTGCGTTCTTTCCCCGGTGGTAGGTACTTTTTTTTTTCTTGCTGCAGGACCCAAGGAAAGTTGCTTAGAGGCATCCGACTATGTCATTCCCATGACTGCCTTGTCCTAACGGGGTGCCCGATCCCCCACACTGCTCCGAAGGGGAGCGCACTCACCCTTATCTAGTTACAAAATAGTTTCCTCTGGCTGCTGCTGCTATTTCTGCCTCACGGAGCTTGGCTTGGCTGCTGTGAAGCTAGAGCATGTTATCTTATCATTGCTCATATCTGCGGGGGGCAGAGAAGTCTCCCTCTTCTTAACGCTCAAAGCCAAATCTCACACAATCCTTTCTCAGGGTGTTGGGCTGCTCTTTGCAGGGGGAAGAGAAAGGAGAGCAGCACTTGCAACTGCCTAATGTTCAATATGCAATGTGGTCGCATTTGATGAAGTGGGTTCTAGCCCACCAAAGCTTCTGTCCAGTTAAATTTGTTAGTCTCTAAGGTGCCACAAGGACTCCTCCTTAGTTTCAGTTGTAGCTGTGTTGGTCCTAGAATATTAGAGAGAGGAAGTGGGTAAGGTATTGTCTTTTATTGGACCAACTTTTGCCGGTGAGAGGGAAGCTTTGGAGCCACCCAGCTCTTCTTGGGGTCTGGGAAAGGAACTCCCAGCCTTACAGCTAAATTCAAGACAGAGCAGATTGTTTAGCATCAGGACTTTGAATGCATGTGCTAACTACATATGCTAAACAATCTGTTCCATCTTGCCTTTAGCTGAGCGGCTGGGATTTCCTTTCCCAGACCTGCAGAAGAGCTCTGCGAAAGCTTGTTTCTCTGACCCAACAGAAGACATCACCTCCTCCCCGCTTGTCTTTCTAGTGCTCAGTTAGGTGGGTGCCCCTATGACTGAAGGAGCCAGGCCCCTGTCTCCAGGCAAAATCACAGCACCAAGTAACAAGGGACACCACAGGATTCTGTTGCTGCTGTTCGGTTGAGTCTACGAGTCAGGGCCCCCTTCTCTTCTCTCAGCTTTCCTTCCAAGTTCAGTTCTCTCCTCGGCGTTGTCATCGCCTTTGCTGTGCCCAGCTCAGGGGAAGGGTCCCCAAGAGCAGCAGCAAGGTGAAATTGCCCCCAACGCGTTGAGACCCGCTGATTGCCACAGTCCCCACCGCTGCGCTGAGGAACAGTTGGGTTGTGGTAAGGGATTCATTACATGTAACATTTTACTTTTGAAAACACATTGTCCTGCACAGTCAGGACGAGAGCTGGGCGGGACGGAAACACGGACACACAAGGGCTGCTCCACACCCTTTTTGAGAGAGAAAAATGGGTGGGTCCCAGAGCCCAGGCTGTAGCTTGAGCATAAACCCCCTTCAACAGCCCCAGAGCCCAAGTGAGGGGGCATAGGCCACTCCAGGGTTTCTAATTGCAGTGCAGACAGACCCCTTTCCTCCCTGGAACAAACGGCAAGAGCACAGAAATCCTGTTTGACTGGCCCCAGGGGGAGCCTGATTTCTCCTCTCACTATCAGCTGCTCGGCCTGAGGCTCAGGTTGGAAATGAAGGTCGTGGCCAAGACGCAGATAACACCATAAAACAAAAAAAACTGCCGCAGAACCATTCCAGGCAGCAGGCAGGGTCCTGGGGGGTTCCAAACGGGTCTGCTTGTTACGTTTCTTGCCAGCCACATCCAGTTGCCAGAGGCTGGGTAGAATTTCACTCTAACACCAGGTCTGTTAAAGGTGAACTGGCTTCTCTTCCACACCACACGATGTATTTGGAGCCAGTGATTCACCGTGATCCTGGTCCTGGCACATCCTCAGCCTTGTTGGGGCGTATGAAAGCAGCACCATCCAATCGCTGTTTTGTGGCACCTCGCTGTTCCCCTGCCCAGCCCCTTGTCTAGGAGTTTCTTGTCTTAACCTAGCCCCATGGTAGAGCGTGTCTTTTAGAAAGAAGCGAGCTGGGAGGTGCCTGAGGTTTGCATTCCAAATAAAGGGACTGCTCCATCGCTCTGCTTGGCAACACTCCCTCTGGAAAAGTGCTCCTGGCACGTTCCTTCCCATTCCCACTGGCAGGAGGGAAGCAGGGTGGACAGCTGCAGTTCTCTGTTTCTGCCTCCCTGGCTCTGACATGGAAAATGTCACAAGGGGAACTTGTTCTGAAAGACTGAGATATGCGAAAACAGGATTCTTATGGAAACTATTCTCTCAGCCTTATCGTTAGATATCAGGCCTTCATTGTAATCCACCCAGGAGCTAGGACACACTCTGGAGAAGTGTGCAAAATCCCCATTATAAGGCAATTAACTACACAGATTACAAATCTAACAGGTCACAGACTTTATGAAGTACAGCCTCTGGAGGATGCACTGGTGCATGGAACTGCTAGTCAAACAAGAATAGGGCACATGCTACGTACCTACAGCAAGCTGCACTCACAAGACCTAGGGGCAGTCATGCGGTCCAGTTAATTCAGCTCCCACGCCACTGGACACAGTCAACCAGCATTTAAACACCCACTGTAGAAAGTGTGATCAACGCAGCACTCTGAACACAAAGGCTGGTTTAGCCTGGCTCCTGGCAGGAACCAAGCCATGCTTGAGGCGGACCTGAAGCGGATGTTATAGAATTAGCCGGCCAGTACCATTTTTAGCATAATTCTACCCAGTTAAGTTTTGCAGTTGACATGGCCTAAAAGTACCTTTTAGAATTCCACAGCTGATCCACATTCATTCCAGTGTAGGGAGCAGTGAAAGAGCACAAGCTAAGAGTTCGTTTGAAAGGTGGGGGAAGGAATTCATTCATGAAAACTGTTTTTCTAATACACCGGACCCTCACTAGGGGTTCAGGATCCATACGCGGTGTCGCGTTAAGATGGGGACCATGTTGCCATGGATCCCAGTTTAAATAATTTGATTTGAGATCCATCGCCGCAACCGCGCTATAGCCGAATCTGCGCTATAGCGATGCGGGTTATAGCAAGGGTCTGGTGTATTGCCCTAATCTGAAATAAGAACACACTTCTGCTCTCCCTCTGAACTACACCACACTACAAACTACTGCCTGAAGTTTTACGTCACTTTATTTCAGGGCAAACTGTACAAGAAGAGAAAGTCGGATAAGGCAGATCTAGAATGCACATTTTATTAAAGTAAAAAAAAATAATAACCAGCGAACATGGGTAAGGGAGACGCAAACCTTTTTATACTCTGCCTATACAATAATATTCCTCTCTTTTGTTCACAGCTACACTACTATAACAAATATCTGTTCTAGTCTAATGTTAAGGTTGTCCAGTTAAATCATTTGAAGATCCTTTAAACAAGTTTACCTTTACCTATTTAGAGTTTCTTCTCAGAAACATTCATATATTATACAGGATATACAGATTTTGAAACAAGACACTTAAAAACACACGACTATAGCCGCAACACTATCATAGCTGCATTGTAGTGATTAAGTTGTTCAGCCAGCTGTAGACTCTATATGTACAATTAGTTTTTAATAGTGTTATTTACAATGATGGGCTAAAAGCTATCTGTCATCTAAAAGGTAAAGGCTCGTGTTTAAGTATGTGCAATTTCATAGCTCTGTGAAAACACAATTATATACACTGTAAACAGCACAGAGCATGAAAGTTTCCTCCTCCCAAGAGGAAGTATATGTGCACTAGTATTCCTCTTCCGCCTCTGCGCCGCCGCCTCTGGTTTTCTTGTGAAGAGTGCGGTTAAAACTGTGGCAGGCAGGGACCCAATGATTGTCATGAAGACCTAACTTACACCCTGGGATGCCTTTCTGAGACTTGTGACAGCACATCCAATACCCTGGGCCATATGGCAAAGCTTGACAGTAGGGTTTAGGATGCCACCGGCACAAGGACACATCCCCTTTCACGTACTTCTTCTTGCACTGCTTGCAAGGATCTTCTCTGTAACGTGGGTCGCGGACCCAGCGGGAATCAGCTGGCCTTACGTTGTAGTATTCAATGATAAATTTGAAGTAACAACAAGTACATTTAAGAGCAACTAGACTCCTAGTGGGGAGCAATCGGAAGATCTTAACCATGATGTGGTGGGGCAGGAAGGCCATATACTGCTGAGGCTCCAAAAGCTGCTGAATTTTAAACCTCGTCTCCAAAAAGTCATGAGACACCTGCCTTTTCAAACAAGCCGTGTCAAGTACCTGCAAAGCACTTTCCATGGGAGACAGTGACAGGGCAAATGGCTCTATGGAAACACTATTTATCTCATTCACTTTGTTGTTAGCAGCAGCAGCCCCAGTTTGGCCCACTTCTCCTGATTTTTCTTTAGTACTTCCCCATAACCCTGTGTGCTCTTGCTTGGTTTGGTGACCAGAATGCAGAAAGAACAGCCTCCCGGGAAGCGGATCTTCACCAAAGGTAAACTTAGAAGGCTGCTCTTTCCTACACCCCTTCTCTGTCTTGGTGACCGATATTCTGATGCATAAAGACTCTCTCCTCATCGGAAGCGAATTCAGATTAGGAAGAGACACAGGCTCTCTAGCTGAACAATCAACAGTCCCACTCTCGCTCCGCATGGCCTCTGACGACAGACCAGCAGCTACTGCACATGCAGAAGGGATGGACCCCAGAGGTTCCACGATCATTTCAGAATCGTTTCTGCTGCTAGGTCTCACGGAGGCTTCTTGATCAAGCTTGACGCTGACGTTCACCATGTGGATATCCACAGCTGCTACTGCTGCCAAGGACTGCTGACCAGAAGCAGCTCCTTCCCAGAATTCATCAGCTGCCGAAGGGCCACGCTTTGGTCTCTGTCCAACTGTAACAGGATCGTTTAAACTGATCTCCTGGCCAAGGGCTTTGGAAGATTCCTTCCCAGCGTCGCACTCGGACTGCATGCCGTTCGCCAGTAACATCCGCCCTATGTTTCTCCGGAAACTGTTGTTCCTGGAGAGGCTCCCCGCTTCGCGCTCGCTCTGGCGCCTCAAGCACTCCGATTCAAGCTTTGCAACCATGTCCAGCACCCGCACAGGCTCGTTCTGCTGCTCCCCACTCCCACAGCTCACTTTTTCAGAATGGACCTCGCAGGCCCCGGGGGCAGAGAAAGGGTCTGAAGCAGGAAGCGTGCCTCTGGATTGCCCGTTCAGCCTGGTGAGAGAAGCATTCGTGCAGTTTTTGGTGCAGTCGGCCAGCAAAGCACTTGCTCTGTGTTCTAGAAAAGCGACCATCTCAATTACAGACAAGGATCGACCTGGAAACATCCCTTCCCCATTGTCACTAACGTAATGTACAGAACAGTGCTCAATGCCACATGCAAAAGGCTCAGCTGGGGTGCACCTCCTGTTTGCTTCTCGCATCCTTCCTAATTGAATCTTTGCTTTTATAAGATCCAGGGATTTCTTCCTTCGTTTAGCCGATCTTCCATCTATATCCCAGGTGCTTTTAAGTTTCATTGAGCCCGTCCTATTGTTGTTGCACTGCTGGGCTGCAAAGAAGGCAATCTTCTCCTTGGTGTTCCCAGGTTTTACAACAGCCCAGATATCCAGCGGTCCTTCCCCCTCGTCCCCCTGGTGGATTGTTGCAGATGGAGCATTCCTCTTCTTCTCCTCGACACTCGGGCCTTCCGCTGGAGCTTTCCCACTCATATTGCACATAGTATTAGGATAAATAATTCCCAGAGGCTTTCGAGGTGGAGTCACGACCGGGCATGGGGGTAAAATGCTCAGTTTGGTGCACTTGTTCGTATACTTTTCCTCCTGTGCTGACCTTGGATGGTTCATATGCGGGCCTCTCAGAGAATCTTGGCTTATGTCCAGAGAGCGCTCTTTCTTCTGTAATTTGAGGTATGGCTTTAAGTGCATGCCAGAAGCCCTAGAAAACAAAAGGAACGGAATTAGTATGGTAAAAGATGCCCAGGGCTTACTTCTGCCCCGAATATGAGTGTCATAAAAATAAGGCCCACCCCAGGGGACAGGAAGCCATAGGAGGCCAGAGCCAGCAGAAGCACCAAAATGGCTATGGGGAAGCAACAACGGTAATGTCCCCAACCTCGGATGGCACTTCAGTTCCCCTTGGAGAACCTCCATTAGCACCCTGCTAATGCTTTGATAAGCCCAAATTTCTCTAAAATGTCATGGAAACAGATTTGAGATATAAACATTGTCCCCAAAGCATTTAAGTTCCACCCACTTGTTCTTACAGCTTTCAGTTATTATAGCTATTGATTTAGTCTAGATCCTTGATCCCTTCACGGTTTAACCAAACTGTAAGCCCCTTCTCTCTATCACTGCTCCCCCCCCCCACCCCGGCCCTCATCTTGATATCTAGTCACTGAATATCTACTGAAAAGGGGTTTCATAGAGAATGATTAATGCTGAGTAGAGAAATTAGCAATTGTAATTACACTGTTATATAAAGATCACACCTGACTTCTGATCTGTTGATGCCTCCTCTAGTCAACTCTATCTCTTAGAATGGTTGTTAGCCAATTAATTGCACTTGCCTATGGAGATATCAATGGTCTGTGCAGAGTAAGCCTGAAAACAAAAAAACTAGAGATCAAATTAAGAGTCACCTTCTTTGTTTCTATATTTTGCATTGTTATGAACTGAGCTAATATGAAGCTGAAGTTTTTATATTGAGAATCTAACAGCTATAAATTAGACATAGACTGGAACAAAAGTGGCATTTCTATTACATTTATACCGTTGTAATTCTGCTCAGTTTAAAACCTATAGCTGCAGGAAGGCCTAGGGGGGAGCACCCACACTGCCATGGGGGAGATGCAGGATTAATTACCAGCAGCCTTCAGTCTCTGGTCTCACTGGACTGTCACACAAACATATTACAGGAACAGCTGTAGGATATGTTTCCATGGTAATGAATTACAATTTTTACATTGTAAAGCCTGTTTTGAAACTAGGCTAATCTCTCTTCATGTTCATTTAGTTGGGAATTAAATGCCATCAAATTCATTGGGACAGCTTGCAACAAGTGACCAAACCACTGACTAGCGAGAGCTGACAGCTACTCCATCTCTACCTTTGCCTTTCTACTCAGAAAAGTCTCTTAAAGGCACCCTAGAGCCCCATGGTGGCTGTGGTGGAATGATTTACAGATCAAATGTGCCCAGGCAACAGACAAGAGGTTTTTCCAATTGTCAGCCTATTGAATCCAACCTGGGACTCAACCGGCTAGTTGGGCTCTTTCCTTCTCACGCATCACAACAGAGGTTCTGTACGATGCCCTCAGTAACACTCGGGCCATTCCAAGTTGGTTTTTCAACTCGGCCTGTGGTAGGAACCCAGCCTCTGAGGAGAAAAGCAGGACATTCAGCATTAGCTAGAAGCGAAGATTCCTCAACTCCAATTGCCAGCATACAATGCGTTGGTGCTTGGGGACAACAGTTCTAGACTGAGTCACTGCAACAGCCTGTTCAAAGTGAGGGAACTCCTTTCACATTGTTTAGAGGGTGGCTCTGCCTTTGTTCTTCCTTTCCAGTTTTGCTCACCACCTTGGCCTTAGTGGCAGATGGGAGAGAAGAGTAAGCGGTACCCATCAAACCTGGGATCTGTGCTGTGTACGCTGGGACCTGACGGACAGGAGGACTTGATCACTAGCTAGTCCACCTCCCCAAGCTAAAGATCCAATAACACCTTCCCATCATCCCCCTGCTCCCAGCCTGTGTGTGGTGAGCAGATCGCAACCTCTTGTCATATGCAGACAGTGCCACAGTCCATAGGTGCCAACTCCATCGGTGCTCCGGGGCTGGAGCACCCATGGGGAAAAACTAGTAGGTGCTCTGCACCCACCAGCAGCCAAGCTCCCTGCCTCGCCTCACTTCCTCCTCCACCTCCTCCCCTGAGCGCACCACATCCCAGCTCCTCTGTCTACCTCCCAGCGCCTGCCACCGCCAAACAGCTGTAGCAAGCTCCAGGAGGGAGGGTAGAGGAGCGGGAACGTGGCACACTCAGGGGAGGTGGTGGGGCTGGGGAGGAGATTTGGGGAAGGGGTTGGAATGCAGGTGTGAGGTGGTGGGGCGGGGGTGGAGTCGGGCTGGGGCCAGGGGCAGAGAGGGGTTGAGCACCTACCAGAACCGTTAGAAGTCGGCGCCTATGCCACAGTCACCTACGTGCTTGTCACCAACTGGATTAGTGCAATAGGCTCCACTGGGCGATATACCCGGAGGCCATTTGGAAGCTCCAGCTTATACAGAATGTGGCTGCTAAGTCTCTTCTGGGTGAAATTCAAGGTGTTCATTTTGACTCCTTTACAGGATCTTGACCACTGCTTCCTCAGTCTTCCAACAGTTGGGACCACGTCCTTTGTTTTCCTGCCAAGTTGGTTTCTGAATTACAAACCACTAAGATCTGCTTCATTTGCCCAACTTTGTGATCAGCTGTGTCCCCTCAGGCTGCACTCAGAAAGCAATCAGGGTGAGGTCACTAAATTTCCTGGAAGAGAGACCTCCCAGAAAAATCCAGACTGCTGCATGCAGAAAGTGGTGCTTGTGATACAGTAGGTGGCTCTCTTTCCTCTTCCTACAGGAACTGCACCGTGCTGCTGAAGTGCCACCTTTCACATGAGAAAGAAAACAACTGCTGGCCACTTGGCACGGCAGGTCCCTTGCAGAGAGAGCGCTGCAGTTACAGAGATATTTTTGTCTTTTGGAGTCCAGTAATTTGGAAGTACAAAATAAAATTCCCTCATGGAATTTCTAGTGCCAGGAAATCTGTAAGATTGAACAGAGCCTCTTTTCTCTTTTTGTCACATATTTTCTGACATGCACTAAGCAGGGCAGTCAGCAAAACATCCTTCATTAAGGAGACTATCACTGAACGTAAGGAAAGGTATTAAATTAATAACATAGGACTGAACTAATGACTGCAGCATGCTTTGCTAGCAGAATTGGTTCAGCTGCTCAAGGTTGTTTCTGATTTATGGCAAGAGAAAGAGTAGAATCACAGATCATCTATTGTGGATTCTTCATTTAAGTTGTCACATTTCCTCCAGTATTTAGGTTACTGGTGGGTGAGGTGGAGAATACTACTGAAGGCTGAACAAATTATATCATACATCCGAAAGTCATAGTTTAGTTAAGTTTTATTGCCAGAATAATTACCGCATTTGAATTCAGAGTTCAATTAGTCTGTCTGTCTATCTAGAATTACTGAAAATCCTAATAGCTTCAGACAGTGATAAGGAAGCACCGCTAATTCCATCTGACCAACAGATTGGGGGTGCCATCGGTTTCTCAAAATTTTCAGTCACTGGGTAGACAGCAAGCTGCATTTTAAAAGAATTTCACAGATTTTACAGCAAAAAATGTATTGGGAAAAAGTTCTCATCCACTGCAATGTGAAGATTAGAAAAAAGAGCTAGTTTTAGATGAACCAGCCAGCATTTTCCCCACCCCCCGAGTAACAGCACAGGTTCTAATTCTAGAAGCTATAAAAGAAACAAGAGTCTTCTGATCAGAACTCAACAGGGGTGAAAATAGCTATAGGCTACTTCTAGAGGCCAGAGCACGGGAGGCAAAAGGGGCAGGGACATTAAAGCGCTTTCATGTGGGGTGAATACAGACTGATACAGGTTCTTACCGGTATGCCGTACCAGCCCACTTTCACCCCTGGAACTTGCTTACAATATGAGCCATAGCCTAGACCCCCTTTAACTCCCTAATTTCTGCAGCACTCCCGTGCTACAGGCTAGTTACTATGGGAGCTGCAGGTAAGCTTTTTAAACTGAGCATTTTTAAACCAGTTAAATACAAGAGTGATTCCCAAGATCAAGGTCCTACCCCTTGTGGTATTTATTCTGATATTAAATGGTTTGTTTTCCTCTACCATGGTGTCTCAGATGTTTCTGTATAGACAATAACATTGGAGAAGTTATCAGGTGGGAGTTGGAAGCTTTGGCACCTGGTTAATGGACAGCCAGAGACCCCAGAAAGGCTGTTTGGGACTGTGGGCAAGAACATTACCTGGCTGTTTCTTCTGAAAAGGATCAGCAGTAAAATAATTAGCTATGTTATTTATTTAAAGTATCATTATTCTATCTTTAAGCCATTGAGATTATGGGGCAGTTCACACATCTTTAAGGGTGCCTCTTCGCTAGGAAAAGAGCTGTTGACTCATATTAAAACTATAAACTGCCTTGTCTTCACCAGATTTTACTAAGTTGTTTACCATGTGTTAGTTAACACAAGTTAAGAACACACCTTTATTCCTAGCGAAGACAAGACCTAAGAGCTACAGTTTCAAGCTGCTGGCAGACTCAGGGTAGGTGTTACTGCATCAGTTTATATTTGGAAGGTCATCTTCACAATGATGAAGGTTCAGAAACCAAGGAAATTGTTTACTTTCCATGAAAGGCTTGGATACAGGAGCAGAAGTCTGTAGTACGGCTGGTTAGAGGTCCTCAATCTAAACTGTTTTTCTGCTCTAGGGGCCAGGCAACCCAATCGGACTACATCCCTCAGAATGCACCATGGCCAGGGACTCTCATGATTCAAGAGAGGAGGCCACAGCACATGATGGCAGATTCCATCTGGCCTACAGAGAAGAACAAGACCATAAGGCACCACAGTAGCACTTCCAAATCAAAAACACCTTGGCCAAATATCAAAACTTTTCAAAATTCACATTTCTGCCCGAACACTGATGTTTTCCACAGGAAAAGAACATTTTTGTTGACCAGCTCTAGTCTGCAGCAAGTTCCACGGCCATAGTGTTGTAGACTACAAAAGGACAGTCTAAATGAATTGCCTGGTCCAATGTCTAAACATGACCTTGGGCAAGTAACTTCCCCTTCCTGTGCCTCAGTTTCTCCATCTGCAAAATGGGGATAATGATCCAGAGCTCCTTTGTAAAGCACTTGGAAAGTTACGGATGAAGAGTGCAACGTAAGAGCTAGTTATCATTAAAATACATTTTGGTTCTGGTCAACCACTCGTAAGCCCCCAAAATCACGTGGCCCGGATTCTCAGCCCTGCTTCTGTCCCTTTTGCAGGCAGGCAGGCAGGGCAAAGCAGCCTAAAAGCTGCTCTACAGGTCATTTCAAAGAACCCTGTGGCATAGGGCAATCTCTGGGTGGCATAAAGTCAGCATATCTGGCTCTATACCACCCACTACCCTTCCCCCAGTGTATGGAAAATGACATGGGATGGAGCACACAGGGCTGGATACAATGCGTTCTTACTGATCACCACAGAGACAATAGCCCTCCGAGGAGTCACTGGGAGTTTTGCCGAAGTTAGACTGTAAGATTTGGCTGTAAGTCAATAACAGACTGATGGAGCGTCCGTCCCCTCCCCACAGTGGAGAAAGATATTACACAGAATTTGCACATGCACACAGGTATGAGACACTGAAAGCTGGATACTTCCCCCCAGAGTCAAGGAGATTACAAGATTTCAACATCTTTAAAATGGAGAAACACATTTTATATTATTAAGCTTGAATTCAGTGTTGTCTTTTGTCATTTGCATTTTCTTTAATGCATCAATATGAGTTGTTCTCAGTCTTGCAATAGCACCACAGATTGCTCTCAATTGCCTTGTAAGCCATAATGTTTGAAAGAGAAGGGCACAACTGAATTTAGTCAGAGAAACAGGTGTCCGCTTGAAGCAAAATTTAAGTTTGTACTAATCTAATTATTTACTCTCTAGGCAGACGGACCACCCTACTGATCACTGATATTTCTGCTAGCTTTTTTAAGCTCACTGCATATTTCAAATCCTTCTACAGCAATCCACTCTCCAATTATGTTTTTATTTCCAAGCCATACCCCCATGAAGTTACAGCTGTTGCTACAAAAAAAAAAAAATAATAATAATCCAAAGGCTTCTCTGAGGACACAAGCAGTAGTAACAATGTAGCTGCGGTTATCTAATTTAAAAAATATTAAGGAACAATTGCGGCCCAAAGTGACTAGAACTACTGTTAATATTTCACTTAAAGGCAACAGTTCCCCAAAGGAAGGGTTTTATCTAAGAGTTTGACTGGCACATAAAGCAGGGAATTAAGGAGTAGGTCTACACCCGTTAACCATCCATGGCCCAGATGGAATCTGTTTGTACCGTTTGACTTGATGGAATGTAGAAGATGTGGAATTCAGTGGTTCCCTGTGGAGGCCAGCTCTGTAGGAAGTCTTCATAGTAAGGATCTCCCCACCTAAGGCACACGGTCACAGCCAATCCATCTTTGTTTACGCACAGGGCTCCCGCAACCGCTTTCCTTGCTCCGCACAGTGTTTCACTGTCTCTCTGCCACCTAGAAACTGAGGAAACAAAACAGATAAACAAAGGATACTGTTAGAACACAGCCTAGTCAGGGCAGGGACTCTTCCTACATGAGGTGTGGAACAGGACTCAATACAAAGGCGCTAGGATCCTGATCAGGGTCTCCGGGCACTGCTAGGATACATCACCACCAGCAACCATCCACATGCTTGAAAAGCTAGTCAGATGTGCTTACAAGGTTTGACTCTACCTGTGGCTGCAATAACACTCAGCATGCTTTATGCCTTCAAAGACCTTTGCAAACAACACACATGCTTCGTTATGCTTTCTGCCTAACGGCACTGCACAGAGGTATGGTTTTCGAGGCTGAAATTAAAATGTTGAAGCAGTAAAATTGTCAAGACTGCCAGAAAATGATGCTAGCTTTCCAAGCTGGGTGACATCCTGGATTTCAAATAGTACAAACACATACTGCTGGGCTGCCTTCGAATTCTGTGGAAACTGTCCTCTGTTAACACCACATACAGATAAGACAGCAAATTAGCCAAAACAAATCTGCTATGAAGTATCTCCAATCTGTACTAGGTTGTTCCTTACACTCCTTGTCCTTGCAGCAGACGCTATTAGCACGGCATTAAACATTTGGACAGTAACAACAGCCACCTTCAAAATTGAAACCTAAAAGGAAAAAACGAACCAGCACGAGACCTGGAAAAACTCATGTATTAAAATGTGAGCTGCCAACAGCTTGTTCTACAGTGCATTGTTTGCTTTCTCTCTAGAGGACAATGTGCAGTGACGCCATAGTGAAGGAATGCCATTTTTCCAAGCTAACTATAACTCCGTGACTCAGAAAATTTACCACTTATTGTAGCAGGTTGCTCTATCCGTGTCAATTGCTTTGCACCACACTCTTCCTGCTGCCCCTTTCTTACAACAAAATCTTGGTAGCGTAGACAAGCAGAATCTCCCGGAAGGAGGAGGAACTTGCTGAAGCCAAGTGTTTACTGAAATAGAAAATTCTGCAGCCAGGGAGCATAGCACAATCTGTTAGCAGGTGCCTGCCTGCCAAAAAGAAAGCCTTGCCCATGAAAAAGCAACTCTCTCTTCATGGGTCTATGAATGGCTCGGCTAAATCAATACTTCGCTGATGTTGATTATACCTCCTCAGCAACTCCACCCACAACCTCACCAACACAGCTCTCCTGAAGGGGGAGAGTAAATCTGATCATGACTCATTGAAAAAAACTAATTAAGGGCAATTTTCCTGCAAAGAGAAGGGAAGCTAGTTTGCATTCAGATGCAAGTTTGGGGTGGAGAAGAGGAGTGGCAGCTATGCCACACACCCTTTGAAGGAGGGAAGGCAGGTCACTCAGCTGCACATATATGACTAAGCAGGAGCCTCAAAATAAAAAAGGTTACTCTGTAATCCTGCAGGCTTCACAGAGGGAAAAATCAATGCTGAATATTCCTGGTACACACACACAAGTTTCTTGACAGATTGGAGGGAAAAAAAACACATTAGAATGATAGAACTGGCGGGGGGAATTAGAGTATTTCTGATAGACTCTATGGAACAGAGAACAAGAGTTTAGGTGGCTCTGAACTAGCACAACAAGAATGAAAGCTTCTTAGGCCATGGTTACACTGGCACTTTATAGCGCTATAAAGCCCCCACGAGCGCTATAACCTACTCCCCATCCACACTGGCAAGGCACTAATAGCGCTATAACTGCTGAGTTATAGCGCTATTATTAATCCACCTCCGCATGGGGAATAAGGGCTGTAGCGCAGCTGCTGTAGCGCTACAGCAAGAATGTGGACACCCACTGCGCTACAAGTGATCTCTGGAGATGCCTAGAGCCATTTAAGGCAATTGACGTCTCTTCCCTTTCTTTTGAACTCGGCTGGAGGAATGCGGAAGTACCTCTTTAGAGTTTCTCTCTTAACTCGGCAGATAAGCAATGCAAATGTTTAAGGAGGGAGCCTGTGTGAAAACAAAGCCCTCTGTGAACGGAGGCTCACAGACAGGCTTTCAGAAAAACGGAAAAACCACTGTCTCTCTCCCTCCACATACACACAACGCGTCCCCCCTCACCCCCTCGTTTAAAAAGCACGTTGCACCCAGCTGAATGCTGGGATACCTGCCCTAATGCGCTGCTCTTAATGCCGCATTAAGTGCCCCAAATGTGGCCATGCTATACCGCAGGAGCATCTGAGTGTGGACATACAATAGCGCTATACATATTACTGTATAAGGGGACCGCTATAACCAATAGTGCTATAATCTTGTAAGTGTAACCATACCCTTACTAGAACACACGTTCACTACCACAGTCACAACCTAATCTGTGTGTGTGACAAAGACCTATTTGCAGAGGTAAAATTGCAGAACATAATCTGTACTATAAGCCACTCCTAATAAGTGGTGTTTGAAAAAACAAAATTTCTGGCCATAATAAATACATATGCAAATGTCTGAGTAACTTGCGAGTTTCTATCAAGAATTTACACCTGGAATCTTAACAAGGATTTAAAACAAAAGTTACATAAAGGTCTTTACTTATATTCTGCCCCACAGCACCCAATGGGAGCACTAAGGTCCTGATTTTCACCCAGGCTTTGGTGTCGCTTCTCTTTTTTGGCTCATTCACACTGGGATTTCAGACCCAGTAGGAGCTGTCACATGTAGGCATGAAGTATTGTGCTGGTGCCCATGTAATGGCAAGTGTGGCATTTTAAAAATGCCAGATATCTTTTGCATGGGTTAAAGTAACTCCAGTAAAAATATTTTAAATGCTTATGAGCAAGTTAATATTCATAAATTAGCCATGCACAGATACCATCTCCAAATCCTACCTGTAACCATGCCCATATAGTACAAACTCACACCAAATACCAAACAAACCAGAGCACTCTAACGGGTCGTGAGCGAGGCCAAACACAAGCTCCATGGTAAGTTAAAACAGCTTATTCAGAATACTGCAGAAAGGAGAAGAAAACCTCACTGCACTCAGAATTGCATTAAAATAGTCAAGAGCAAATTCACATGGCATTTTGGAACAGGCTAAAAGTGGAGGAACGCTGAAGAGGGAAGTGTGTGTTGGGGGAGAGGCAAGAAAAGCAGACCTAAGAGACTTGTCCTCAGTAATTCACGGAGAAAGGTGTTATTCAATGTTACTGTGTGGATATCTATTGCCCCCATATAAGCCAGGTAAGGATATGCTATGGGGCACGCAAGCATAATCCCACACTCACTCAGTGTGGGTTTTTAGTCCCCCTCTAGTGGCTGGTCCACCTAAAGGGATTCATTAGATTGTTAATGTCTCCAACTTCATGGACCCACTTCTTTAGCTCAAGCAGTAGAAGTTTATGTTTTAGATCCGGACGTCCAGGATTCAGTCCCAGAAATGCTCACCACAACAATGCTACTCTTAGAGAAGGCATTCCCACCAGGAAGTATTCCAGTTTTCATCCTTGATTTCTTTTTGATAATTAACGCAATACAAAGCGGTACGGAACAAGAAAAGGGCACCAGCAGTCTCATCCCATTCTTCTCCTTTGCATTCCCCATCCCCCTTCCAGATAAGCATTGGGAAGGAATTCACTGTGTGAATAGGCACATTTCCCCTTTAAAGCAATGGCTGGCAGGCTGCTTAACCTGTACTGCAAACTTCTGTATGCTACTGTGAAAACTGATATCCTAACTCAGCAAATACAGATGAGGGCAAACGTGAAGTCAAGTCTCTTCATTTGGGCAATGAGATACTGTACTATTTGAGCTCCAGAGGTATCATAGTAGCGACTCCTTTTCTGGCGTGGACTTAAAGAAAGTTACAGCTTTACACCACAGCAACACTAACTTACAAACTGAAAGGATTCGAACAGGCCAGGCCAGTCACTCTGGGCAGAAATGCACCTTCCAGCTGGAAATAGCAACAAGGCAGTGACCTATAGTTCTTCAGCAGAAACAAAAGTTGTACTGTTCCTGGTCAAACAAAATCAACTCCTTGCCCATTCCATTTTCATTCAAAATTGTTTGAATGTGCCTGACGCGCCTGATCCACTGAGGAAGTATAATGAGCTAGACTTCAGAAAATTCAAAATTGTGAAAACAAGGGTCACTTAGGCTTCTATCGCCTTGAACTTTTGGTCAGCTAGGTACGCTCAGGGTGCTCTCAAGCTAAACAAGGTTTGTCACTACACTAGTTGGGTGGAAGACCATCAACTCACTCTCAGGATGCTGTAGAAGTGATGCTAACTATGCCAGAGATGAGGAAATGTTCAACACGGTGTTAAAAGACTGCTGGGGGAAGTGCCCACTCTTCCAAGAGTGGAAGTCAAATCCTGATCCCTGGTCATTAGAGATCCCACGGCAATTTCACAAGACAAGAGCATTTGTTCAAATTCCATTCTGGGTCCTAGTACTCCACCTTATGTCAAGTTCTTCCTACAGTTTTAGTTAGACTATTCTAGGAGATATACAGTTCTTTCACTTTCCAGTCCCATCTGTTACTTACGAAGAGCGTGGAATCTATGAAAAATGCTCTGTAGCTTTCCCCATCTGAGAGAATCCTAGAGAAGTGCAAAATCATTGCTTACACTTCATTTAGTCTCAACAGTCACACGTCTCTAGATGGCACAAAGCCATTTACAGAAACTGGCAGTAGTGTGTAGGCCATGTAGTGAGATATTGTATGTCAGGGCCAAACACCTACAACCTCTTGGCTTATGAAACACCTTTGACCCAAGACACTGATGGGCTAACAAATAAGGCTCAATGGTCAGGAAGATACAAAGGGGCAGGGGGAAGGTGACAAAGAACATTAGAGGCCAAACCCTTCAGTGAGAGCTACATTATGTGGATGCATCTGACCCTGATCTTGCAAGAACAGCAGAGGTTCAAGGGCCAAAGTGCAGGAGGAATTAAAGCCAAGAGTGAAGAAAAACCCCACAACACAGGAAACAGCTACCTACATCACTATATACATACTGCACATTATTTCATTCAGGAGGGAAAAGGAATTGGAATTGCGGTCATTGAATAGCATGTAGAACTCTGCTAAGGAGGGTACTGAGCAAGTTGTGAGGGTTTGGTTATTAGTTTTTCGGCATCTACTATTCAGTTCATTGAATACAGGATTCCAGAAGTATCTGGCACAAACCAAGATTGTTTGGTAATATTTCCTAACTCAAGATGCTATAACAGGTTTCCAAACAGCATTATTTGGAACAAAGCTAGATAAAGCAGCACACCAAATGGCAGCCATCACTACAGAAAGCAAGTCAGTCAGTGCAAGCACAGCCTCACATTACAATAGACTACCCAGACTCTACCAAATTTGTTATACAAGACTACGGGCAGATCAGACTAACTCCCAGCCACTACATAATCTTGCACAAGTTGCCATGACAGATTTAAGCTGGTTGAACACAAGGACTGTGTGGTTTTAAATAACTTCTTAAGATTCAGTATTCCCTGCCATACTTGATAAACTTAAACATCATGAGATGATCAGGCAGTTGGAGAACAAAGGTGCTGACGGGAGCATAAAATTAACACAATCCACCAGCTAAATCATTAAAAGAATACGAAGTTGTCTACTATCCTACCACACTGTTCAATGCAACTAGCTCCATGAAGGGTGAAGCTTCTACTACTCTCTAAAGAAAGCCAGTTCTGTGTAATTATGTAAGAGTGCCACAGAAGAGCTGGAAGGTATCAACAGAGCCTAACAGTGGCATATAGAGCCATTGATGCAACTTTAACCCACCTGTTCAAAAACACTTACACCTCCAGAACATTGTGCTCTCTCTCCCATTCATCATCTCACAGTCCACAGTGCAGATTTTGAGTACTTACACTACAGGACTAAACAGCAGCAGTATGAGGAGGAGTAATGCAGAGGAGAGGGAAAGACAAGACAGGCACGCTTTACATTAAAAAATAAAATGGTTTCAAAGAAGATGTGTGAGGCACTAGAGACCCAGGTCCTCAGACTAAGGCTCAGTTACCAAACAAAACGGGAGAGGAGGTTGCGTGCTGTAGAGTATTCTAACTTCTCTAGCACATTTCGGTTCACAGTGTCTAGGCTAATAAAATGGCAAATACTCCTGCTCCGCACATAGCAGACCTGTTGCAAGGTCTCAAAAACCGACGTCAAGGTATTCATGCCATTTAAAAATGATAAGACGACAGACAAGTATGAAGGCTGACCCTCATCCATTTCTGATGTCATCCCACACACCCATCTTCCCTGACTGACTGTTTCGGTGATCAAGCCCCAAGGCCTCCAAGCAGGGAAGAAGCCCTAAAAGCACAATCTTTTGATGAAGCCTGGTAAATATCCACTATGACTATTTTATGATGTTTCTCCTTGAGTTTTTAGCCCTTTCAAAGCTGCTTCCACCTCCACTAGCCTCTTTCTGCCCAGGAGGTTCATTGTTTGATTGGAGCCCCGCTAGTCGTAGCAGCTATTTCCTCTGTACTGTTTCATGAAGAACATGGGAGAGATCTGTACTTCTTATCAATAGTAACTGTATCGAGGTACAAACGATCATGTTGCCTGCTGCATGGGGGCAGAGTTCACTCCACCCTAAGTGGTTTTTACACATGTCCAGGAAAGCAGACGGTGACTAACTCAGTTGCTGGAGCTTAATGAACAATACAGTGAATCTGCTGCTGGGAGCCTACCTCTGACCCCTGGTGAGATGCATAAACCAGACTGACTAGGTCCAAGTTTCCCATCACAGACAAAGAAGCTTTGAACAAGACTGCCTGTGAACTCAGAGGGGGAGAGACTGACTGGGGGACAGACTGAGATAAAGGCATAAGCTGCAGAGGTGCAGTCTGTCTCTCCCAGCCCCAATGCTGGGGGGTGTGGGAGGCACCTGGCAAGGAAAGACTAAGGTTTAGGTAAGATAACATCCACAGAGGCCTTTTGTTGTTTTGACCCTTTCCCTCTGACCAGTACATTCCTGTGGATAAATAAATACATTGATTTTAACAAGCTGTCCTGTCTGCATTCTCACACCGTCCACAGCTCTTAGAGGGCCACTGATATAGACCTCCAAAACCCGGCTGGACCTGCTAGACACACACAGGTGGTAAAAGCAAGGGTGCTGTGATCTGGGGACCCAATCTAGGAATGGGGCGAAATGCAGATTCCAACCTGAGAGAAATGCAGGCGTGGGCTTGTAACTTGGAAAGGGGTGCCCATGGAGAGGTCAAGTGAGGGCTCAATAGTACTGCTCACCCCAGAAACGTGACACACACTCTTCAGACTGATACAGAATGCTAGAAGGGACGTTTATCCGTATGCTCTCCAGGCACTCTGGACATTACTGAAGAATGCAACATAATGGAGACCCACATATCTGGCTGAACATGGCAAAACAATGCAACATGACATCCACCAATAGAAAACCAGGAAACTCAGAACTTTTAGCCCCACTCCAGTATTACCCCACCCTTACAATTCACACACTCCACATCTCCAGATACCTGGAAAAAGAATGAGCTTTGCAGTATTCCCTGAAGGTCCCCAGATTCAGACGGTTGTGATGCAGGGGAAAGGGCATATTCCAGGGTTGTGAGGCTCTCGGGATATATCTGTTCTGTAGCCCCTTCTCATACATACCAACAGGACTTCAGCTCAAGAGCTTCTCCTGATCGTTGTGGTAGTATGGCACAGCACAAGGAGAGTCGCAGGCTCAGGTAGGTAGCAACAGTCCAACCAACACTTTCAACTTCACTCAGAAAACCACAAGCAGCCAGAGCAGATGATGGAGCTGGTTGCGTATGCTCACAGAGAGAGACTCCACTTATCAAGCAGACCGAAGTGACGATGGATGACTAGGGAAAGCAACTTATCAAGCAGATCACCACATTCTGTGCCAGCTTCGGTTCTGGAATGATTTCAAGGCATAGCCTCACACAGAGCACACTAAATTATCAAAGCTCATGGTGACAGAGACATGAGTGACAGTCACAAGGTACACATCCGAAAGGAAAGGTCACAACCTTCTGCCTGTTATGTAAATGATAAAAAGCCGACTGGTCATTGCTGCTACTTCATCTTCTCATAGCCACTGGTAGTCAAACCTAATCAAGTAATGATGGACACACTCAACTGAAGTGGCTGATACTATTCTTACCCTACCCTCCAGTTGCTTTCCCCAGTCATCCATCATTACTTCAGTCTTGCATAGGTTGAACTTCTGTCAGCTAGTTCTCATCCATACCCCGCTCTCGCTCGGACACAGAGTACAGCCACTGACTATTTTAATCCTCACGGAGTCTACAAGACAGGAATTAACACCCTGGGGGGGGTTATGCCAGCCAAAGCGGGTTTATCCCAGGTGCATCTGTACAGGCAATGCAAACCTTTGTTTGTCCTCTTTCACTTAGCATGAACATAAGAACAGCTGTACACGGTCAGACCAAAGGTCCATTCAGCCCAGTATCCTGTCTACCGATACCGATAGCATTAGTGGCCAATGCCAGGTGCCCCAGAGGGAGTGAACCTAACAGGTAATGATCAAGTGATCTGTCTCCTACCATCCATCAACTCCCTCTGACAAACAGAGGCTAGAGACACCATTCCTTACCCAGCCTGGCTAACAGCCATTAATGGACTTAACGTCCATGAATTTATCCAGTTCTCTTTTAAACCCTGTTATAGTCCTAGCCTTCACAGCCTCCTCAGGCAAGGAGTTCCACAGGTTGACTGCACACTGTGTGAAGAACTTCCTTTTATTTGTTTTAAACCTGCTGCCCATTTAATTTCATTTGGTTGCCCTTTGTTCTTATATTTGATGGCGAAGGGGCCACCCCAGTGTCTTCCTCATGCACCTGAACAGTGGGAAATTTTACTTGTGTGAATTTGATCCTGGGAAACCTTGCGTCAGAGCTTGCATGCAAGCAACCTTATTTGTGTCAGGAATTACATCACTGCCACAACTGTGTTTTAGTTTCTTTTCATATTCTTTTGAAGAACATGCTTTAAACACACCTATGGCATGGGAGGGAGAGGCCCATCAGCAGGCAGAGGAGAGTCAAAGATACATACTACAAGAAAAAAGGGGAAGTTTAAGAATGAATCTCAAACACTTATGGATTATTATATCACATACAGTTCAAAATATTGCTGATTCAACATTAGAGAGTGAAGATTTCTTTTCTTTTTTTTAATATGGTATTTGTGGAACAAGTCTTATTCCAGGAAACTCAGAAATGCACCTAGAAATATTTTTGAGCACTCTAGACATCGATAGGCCACAAACTAGATGACAAAGTTCAAGCTCTTTGAATGGATTATAAGAGAGAAGACCCCCTCCCCCAAAAAAAGTAATATTAGTGCTCTTGTTCTAATAAAGCACTTATTCTAATAGAACATTAAAGGGAGAATCTGTGTCTTCCTTTCCTAGATAATATCACTTCAGGATGTCTCAAACCTGCAGCTAAGTATTTCCTCTATCATTCCAACACACTTCAAGGTGCCCAGAAAACTTCAAATGAAGGACAGAGAGTCTAGAGCAGATCACCCACCACCTACTGCTAACAAAAGTATTTTCAAGCTCCTGCGATCAGTTTCAGTTTTACTTTTTACTAATTCAACCATTTCCAAATAATAAGTAGAAGAATTAAGATTTGGCTACAGACACCACCTGTTAATTTCCCTTAGGATGGAACAAGAAAAATCAGCTCACTAGACTTGTTCCACTTCTTCCTAGAAGGAAACAAAGAAATGAAAACAACCCAGTAATTGTCAATGCCATTATTGTGCTGGCGGCAAAAAAGTGTCATATGGACCACACATTACTCCACTTTCTAATTGGTGCTGTGCCAATTTTCTCCTTTGGCACAGGCTGCTTCATAATTTATAGCAAGCCCAGAACAGAGAGGTAGTTCTACACTCTACTTAGTTGTTTCAGAGCTGCTGTGTGCCAGCTACAAGGCTTAGTCTTTAAGGCCACAACTTATGAGCTACATCGGAATTATATGACATGTAAAGCTCACAATTTGTTATGCTGTGGAAATTTCTAAGTTAGCTTTTCAGCTGAGCTGCCACTACTTTTGTGAGCAAGGGGATGAGGGATATCCCCAAATCCTTTCCCAATATAGAGCAACAGAATTTGCTCTAGAAATAGACGTTCTGTCTGAGCTCTGGAGACTTCATGCTCTCATTTTAGACCTATGGCTTTTCCTTTATAAGATTTGCTGGGTTATTCATCTGCACATGAAAGATGCTGGAAGAGATAGCAAGCTTCAATTACAGGACAAAGCCTACATACAGGCTCTCAATCCAGACAGTCTGTATGTGGAGCGGGGAAATTAAGGCACTGTTGTGACAATTCTAGATCTCCAACCTAATGGACCCCAGACTTAGTGGCAGAGCTGTTGGGGTTGGGTTTTTTTTATTTTGTTTTTTTGGGGGGTGAAGGTGGGAAGGCTTAAAACAGCAACTTTAATTCTAAACAGCTTTTCCTGTAGATTAACGACATGATTGATTACACTGGTCAATCATTTCATAACCATGCACTACAGGCTTTCAAGTTTAAGGAGCATTTATGGCTTGACGAGATCAATTTGGCTCATTCTGATAAATTCTGTAGAGGTGCCTGTGACCCAAGATGCCTAGGGTAGCCCATGCTGAAAATGCCACGGACAGGGCAGACTGCAAACAGGAGAGTCAATGCCTCCCAAATTGGTGGTTAATACAGTAGTTAGATTCACCAACCAGTCAAACTGTGCTCCTGATCCCCCACACTAGATACCAAGAAGCTGGAAAAAAATATTATACTGCTCCCTTTATTGCATTCCAGTCTCTGTCTCTCAATCAGCAAATAGGTCCAGTAACGTGAGAAGCAATTTAAAACTCTATTCACTATATAAAATGTTCTTCTGATCCTCAAAGGGCCAGCCATGTTACCAGATCAATTGGATCTTACCTAAAATATCACACTGCCAGCCAATCCTTTAATATCTAAAACCAGAAGTTAGGAAAAAGGAAAAAGGAATGTCAAATGATCAAAGCAATCAGATACATACATAGGACTTCCAAGTCCATATATCAGTTTCTTACTAGCACTGGTGAGTTTGCTGGCTTGTGAAGTCCCTTTGCAACACATCCAAAGCTTGGATGTGTCTATCGGTCCTTTGTTCAAAGCTTCAGTTTATAGAAAAGTTACTCCAGAGGTGCGAAGCACAACTGAAGACCAATGGAGAAGATGCAGTTGCCTTTTTATATCCTTTGCCATGTAGCTTGTACATCCTCTGTCCCAAACACAGGTTCATGGCACATGAGCTTACAAAAGCACTTGGAGTCCCTTGTCCACATGTCCTGCTGATTCATATGCACAGCCCCTAGCGTCTCTCAATGGGTTCATTGTACAGCTGACTGCCCTGGATGGGCCATCAAACAGGCTAGAATAGTGCTGATGCCAGTCTGTTTGGGGATTTCATCAAGAAACAGAACAAGTTTGAGATGCAGATATCACACATATTTATAACTCATGATACAAAGATGATACATACATATAAATAAGCCTATCATATTTAGAAAATAATAACTTTCCCACTGGTACATTACATAACATATCTTGTAAGATTCATAATATTGGTATCAATATTATAAATAGTCACCCATATTCCATGCAGCGTCACATGTACGGTCTCTGAATATCTTTAAAAACAGGTTTCCTTTACTCACGGCAATTTCTGTTAGCCAGTTTTCAACTGCTTTGATGTTCTCTTATCCATGTGCATAACAAAATTTGTTCATCTAAAATTACATCATCTTCTCCACTTCCTCTATGCACCCCAATACAGGGTGTTGGCTATTTTATCTTGCCCCTATACAAAATAAGTGACCAAAAATATGTCTCATGCAAGTTGAAACTGACATCACACTGATAAAAAGTCCATCTCAGCAGCATGGTAGATAGTAGACAGTAACAGTTAACTGTTCAAAAACACATACCAAGGGCTCGAGTCACAAAATATTTTAGGCGCCTAACGTGGCAGTTAGCCGCCTAAATTCCAGAATCAGGCCCCATTGGCCGCCAAAGCTGTAAATGCCAAACTCTTGCAGTGAAAAGCTCACTTAGTGCATGGCTACACTGGAAACTTTAAAGCGCTGTCGTGGGAACGCTCCCACGACAACACTTTGAAGTGTGAGTGTGGTCGCGTGCGAGCGCTGGAAGAGAGCTCTCCCAGCACTCCGGATAACCCACCTCCACAAGGGGATTAGCTCCGAGCCCGGCTCCCACTGCTCAGAGCCGGTCCACACTAGCGCTTTAAAGCACTCAGACTTGCTGCGCTCAGGGGGCTGATTTTTCACACCCTGGAGCTAGCAAGTTAGAGTGCTGTAAAATGTAGACAAGCCCTAGGTGCCTATGTTTTTGCCTCTGGGCATGCACACTGCAGCCCCATGCCTGGCATCTGGATGCCAGAGTCAGGCACAAACCAGAGAAAGACAGGAGTACCTCTGCCTAACTCACCTGCAAGGCCTGATCCTGTGAGTATGCTCAGAGCTCACCTACTGGACTGAGCCCCTGTAGACAAGCTTATCCAAAACAGTCAGGGTAGGGAAGAGGGGGAGTAGGACCTCCTTCATAACTTTTAGCCCACTGGTTAGGGTACTCACTGGGATGGGGAAACCTGTGATTCAAGTCCCCCTCTACCCAAGGAGGAGAAGATTTGAACAGGGATCTGACCCCTCTTAAGAAAGTGCCCAAGCCACAAAGCTAGGGGATATTCTGCCATGTAAGATATCATGTGAAAGGTCATGATCTGCTGAAACCCACTGTTCTGTCCAAATATGTGTATTATCAGTGCATATGAAGTTATGAGATTTTGCTGTATGGTTGCTACTGAAAAATGTAGTAAGTTTGAGACTCTTTACTGCTAGGTGATAAACCATTCCCAGGAGGGTGTTAAACGACCAGCAGAGTTGTAATCAAAAGGTTTACAATTCAATGACAATTGCACAACTGCCACACAATGGGGACTGCTCAACTCTTAAAACTCAGTTGCACAAGATCACATCAGGGGAATTGAGCAACCCTGTGACTCAGCAAAGCCCACAAGGACAGGTCTGCGCAAGTGTCTTCTAGGCACATGGACTAAGGACATAAAATAGGGGAGAGTGGCATAATGTTTTTGCCTTTCTCCTCCCCCACCTACCCTGGAAGAATCAAGAATGCAGGAAAGACACAGACTTCAACTGAGGAGACTGGTCTCAGGCTCAACCAAGAGAAGCCTGTGTAAAAACTGTAACATCCAATGGTGTGAGAAAATTGCATGATCTAAATACTGCCGAGTGTAATAAGATTTAGATTGTACGCTTATCCTTTTTTTATGCCTATTACTTATAATCACTTAAAATCTATCTTTCTGTAGTTAATAAACCTGTTTTATATTTTACCTAAAACAATGTATTTTGCTTGAAGTGCTTGGGAAATTTCTGCTCAGATTACAAAGACTAGTGCATGTCTGTTCCACATGGAGTTAGGGGTGGACTAGGTAATGAATTTACAGTAGCGATCCCAGCTTTAAACGAGGTGAGCAGTAGGACCTTTGCGACCAACGGGCAGCCTACAGATTTCATCTCGGCCACTGATATGGATAGAGTATTGGTGGCCTGTTTGCCTCAGACCAGGGGCCTCTGTCCCAATCACAAGACGAGCACCAATCCTGGTTCACATTGCATCTCACAAACAGTCCTCGCTCAAGCAATGGAGAGCAGGAGGAGTAAAGATCCCAACTCAGATGCCAAGGAGCCCCACTGCTATCCCCTGAAACCAGGGACAAGCCCTGAGACTGCAAGCAGCTGGTCCGACTTGCCCATAGTCCAGAATGATGAGGGGGCTGGTGCTTATGGTGGAAATGGTACTGCCGTTGTTTCCGGTGCAGAGAGCAGTGTCAACCCTAAAGTCAGCATCGATACTGAAGTAATGTTGTATCAAGTCCAGTAATGGCCCATTTCCCCGGGGCCATGGAAGGAAACCATTAGGCTGCAGGGCCAACAGACCCACAGGGTTGAGCAGCCTGCCTAGCCAATGGGGTTATAAAGGATGCAGCCCTGGCAAAGTCCTGGACCAAGGGAGAGGTTGGGACAGAGGAAGTCTAGAAATGCCTGATATGCCATCGGCACAGAAACAGTTGGCATCAGCATCACCGTTGTCAGTATCAGACTCGATGGACATCCTGGGGCCAGAACTAGAGTCAAGGGTCTGGGGTCTCTGAGCTCCCTGCATGGTGCTGGAAGCAGGTCTTGTCAATCACTGACATCCCAAGCACTGGCATTCCCCATATGCCAATCCCACACTCCTTTTGGAGGAAGGAGATAAGTCCCCACGGGAGCTGGAGTGACCTCAGTCAGTATTATACGACCTTTTTCTTGACAGGGAAAGACTCCATCTCTTTGGAAAGGTGACGGCTCCAGGATACGAAGAGACAGCACACTCAGAACCCGAGTGCGACCTCCGATTTGACGAGGCCTTCAGTGCCGAAAAAAGCCACCCGGCCTGTTTAACCCAGTGCTACTTCAGACAAAGATCCTTTACCACTTGAGTCTGTTTCATGAATGATCTACAGGTCGAACACCGTTTCTTGACATGGGCTTTGCCTAGCCACAGCAAGCACCACAAGATCTCCCTCACACATGACTGACAATGTTTAAACACTGGTGAGGGCATCATCAGGTAACATAAACTATAACTAACTAATAGTAAGTCTAACACTGTAGTAGGGCTACTAATGAACTACAAACTAGAAAAAAGGTCACTGAATAGGGGATTGTGAGGCTGAAAACAAAACAGAGCTTGGTCTCCAGCCATAGGCAGCAAGAAAGAATGGTGGGGCCAGAGGTTCAGCGCAGTGCCGCTTCAGATAGCCAGGGGAGGTGCTATAGCCATGAGGTCTGAGTGCCACCCTTCTAAGGGTACTTCTAGGCAAATTCTCCAGCCCCAGTGGGCTGGGCTTGCACACACCTAAGTGGAATCCACAGCTGCATCCACTCAAAGCAGAACCTGCAGAGCCTGGAATGCCCACCCAAGCCAAATAAGCTTCCCAGAAAAAAAGGGTGAAAAAGGGAGAGGAAAAAATCCAACCCTCTCACTGCTATCTAACGAAATCCTCTATTTACAACAACATGCACCAACGAGAAACACTAAATACAGAACAGCTGCAAAACATGCTGAGGCATGCAGAAGGCAGACTCGCTAGAGCTCCACCTCAGGCAAAGGTGTTAGCGAAGGCACTGAGGGAAATTTGCCTGCACAACCCTATATATCCTCACTGTGTGGCACAGGGCTGTATGAAGCGCATGTGTAGACCTAATGGACATTGCTAATACAAGATCTCCAATCAAAGGAAATGGAGCACTCTTAGGGACACTACGCGAAGAACAACATACCCCTCTGACACCTTTGCTGTTGTATACAGACTATGAGTGGAATCTTATGTATCTTTCCAGTAGGTTATGTCATGAGTTGCCTCATCTCACACTGCTGTGAAGAAGCATCCAATCAGCAATGGGGCAGTAACGCCTGTTTAACACCATTTGTTCTGCCAAAAGGATAATACATCTTTTCATCCACATGGACTCATTCAACCATCCCAACATGGAGATGTCAGATTATGTTGCCCATCATAGCCAAGCATCCAAATTTTCCCAGGGGCCTCCTGTAGACCAGCTCTGCCAGCTGTAAGCCTTGGATACATCAACATGGATACCAGATTACAAAACACTATCCCCTATGCAATAGTCAGACAACACTTTTACAGTACTTGTGCCAACAGTTACAGTACTACCGTAGTTCAAATTGCACAGACTTTCTATTATAATCTCCCTTCCCATTTTCACAGGCTAACAGCTTTCTCAATGTTGTGCTGGAATTTGCCATTCTTCGAGTCTGATCAGGGAAGATCTGAATGAAAGTCTGAAAGAATTGAAGTTATGAACGAAATAATGCTCCCGCCCAATGCTTTAATGAAAATCTAGCCATCTATTTTTATGTTGCAAAGGTATATCAGAACAGCTGAGCCCTGAAACATCAAACTTGGTACATAAGCAATTCTCCAACTGCTTATACTTTGCTAGGTTTGAAAGAAAATTTGTCTTAAGTTATGGACATTTGCAAATTCAGGACCGTGTTCTGTAATATAAAACTATCAGTCTGTATTGCAGTGTGCATCTTGTTGAAGTTGGTTAATTAATTTTAAAAACTAAGATGTTCTTAGAGTAGTTTAATGTAATTTATTTGGCTTTTAAAACTTTGGCCAAGTAACCATCATGCTGTTAGCTTTTCAAGCAGAGTAGCTCCAGAGCAAGGATTTGAAAAGTTCTGCAAGACAAAGCTTCAGATTCAATTTCCTTCTTTCAACTAGTATTTAATTTTTTAAAGAATGGAAATTAAATGCAAAAAAGTTAGTGCACTGCTATGTCGCCGTTTAAAAAAAAATACTGCACCAGACATGTCAACGAAGCCACTACACCCCAGCACAGTATTTTCCATTCCTGTTTAAAATCGTTCAATATATAGTGTGATACTTTGTTTTTATATGTTGTTAAACATATGCTATAAAGGTTAGAAGGTACCCACTACAATAACATTGCTTTGGAAGATTTGGCTTCTGTATTTCCCAACTGTCCAATTTAACGAAGTCTGGAGTACTGCATTACTTTTTTTTATATGGAATACACACATACACGTATGTATGCATGCAAGTGATACCGCAGAAATAGATGACAGCCAGGTTTTCCAGTAGAAAAAAATTTAGAAGTGAGAAAAACAGAATTAACTAAAGAATGGAGGAGTTTAAAGACAAAGAAAGTGTTAGAAACTAGGAAATGCAGAGTTGCTATATTTCACAATGAAGGTACCCAAACTACCATAACTTTGCCCCCCACTTCACCACCAAGCACACTCCTTCACCCTCACCAGCAATGCCCTGACAAACTCAGGCCATATCTACACTAGCACTGATGCCAGCAAAACTGTTGCAGCTCAGGGGCATGAAAAAAACATCCCTCTAAGCGACATAAGCTTTGCTGGCATAAGTGCTTGTGTGCACAGCACGATCAGCAGGAGACAGTCTCCTGCTAACATAGCTACCGCTGCTTGCTGAGCTGGTTTTATTATGTTAACAGGAGAACTCTCTCCCATCAGCATAACATGGCTACACAAGCGATCTTACAGCAGCACAGCTGTATTGATACAGGTGTGCCGCTGTTAGCATGTAAGTGTAGACATGGCGATAGTGGAGGATGGACCTCCACCTTATCTATAGCCGTTAAGTTTTAGCAGGTAACCATTTTTTCCCTGGAGACCTACCTTTCGTAATGGTTGTTTTTTGAGACGTGTTGCTCATGTCCATTTCAATTAGGTACTTGCACTCCACAAGCACAGCAGCTGGAAGGTTTTTCTCCTAGCAGTACCAATTGGGTTGGTCCAGACGCCCCCTACAGTCACACCTCTATAGCACTGAATATAGGACCATGTTGACCTGCCGTCACTTCAGTTCCTTCTTGCCAGTCTGCTCTGACAGAGGGGTAGGTGGGTGGGTACTGGAATTAACATGAGCAACACATCTTGAAGAACAACAGTTACAAAAAGGTAAGTAACTGTTTTTTCTTCTTTGAGGCATTGCTCAAATCAATTCCAAGTAGGTGATTCCCACGCCTAAATTTTGGAGGCATGGTAGGAGCTCAAAGGTTTGCTCACTGTAGCATTGCTCTGCCAAAGGCTGCTGGTAATGGCGTAATATGAGGTAGAAGTTTGGATTTCGGACCACATTGCAGCTCTGCAGATTTCCTGGGTTGGAACCTGGGCCAGGAATGCTGCTGATGAAACCCGTGTCCACACTGAGTGTGCTGTAAGTGAAGGGGCAGGTATCTACACCAAGTCATAGCATCCCCCGATCCAGAATGTGATCCATGGTGAAATTATTTGGAAGGAGACTGGTAGTCCTTTCATTCTGTCTCCTACTGCAACAAATAGCTGAATGTACTTCCGGAACTGTTTTGTCCATTCGACATAGAAGGCTAACGCCGGGTCAACGTTCAACGAGTGAAGGTTTTGCTCCCTGCTTGCTTGCTTGCATGCAGCTTACGGTAGAAAATTACCCTGGTTAATATGAAACTGGGAGACAACTTTAGGAAGAAAGGCCGGATGCAGTCTAAACTGAACCTTGTCCTTATAGAACACAGCGTAAGGAGACTCAGATGTTAGAGCCCTGAGCTCAGACACCCTCCTAGCCAACGTTATTGCTACCAGGAATGCCACCTTATATGAGAAGTACAGTAAAGAACATGTTCCAAGCGGTTCAAAAGGTGACCCCATTAGGGATGTAAATATTGTTTTAAAAAGTTAATCAGTTTAAATGATGAAAATTATATAATTTAACCAGTTAACCACTGGGACCAGGTAGCTGGGCCTAGGGTCGCTCTGGCCAGCCAGGGGCTGTGGTTAATAGTTAGGGTGGTTAATCAGTATGACTAATACTTACCAATTAGCCAGTTAACCATTTACTATTTTACATCCCTAGGCCCCATTAATCTGAAAAGGACGAGGTTAAGGTTCCAGGCCAGGACCAGCTGTCGTATATGAGGGTATAGACTGTCAAGACCTTTTAGAAAATGACTCACCATCGGGTTGGCAAAGAGTGACCGGCCCCCAACACCTGGATGGAAGGCATAAATGGTAGCCAAGTGGACCGTTATTGACAACATGGAAAGTCCTTGCTGTTTAAGATGGAGATGGTAGTCCAATATCATGGGTATTGATGACAGCGTTGGAGATGAGATATATTGTGAAGACCAAAGTGTGAATCTTTTCCATTTGGCCAGGTAGGTGACCCTTCCTGTTGCCAAGGACTTCTCCTCTGACTGGATCTGAACAAGCCAGCTCCAATGGATTTAGCCATGGAGCTTCCACACTGTGAGGTGGAGCGATTCGAGGTTCAGGTGCTGGAGGTGGCCATGATCTTAAGTTAATCGGGTCTGAGAGCAGCGGTAAAGTCATCGTTTTTTCCATGAACATTTCTGGGAAAGGGGTGTACCAGTGCCAACGGGGCTAGGCTTGGGCTATCAATATCACTGAGGCTTCATTCCTCCTAACTTTGAGTAGCACCTTGTGAATGAGCGGTAAGGATGGAAATGCGTAAAGGAGATGTCCCTTCCCAGGGAGGAAGAATGGCATCTGCGATGGAGCATGGGCTGTGATTCAGGAACAGAATTGCAGGCTCTTCCTGTTGCACTGCATGGTGAATAAGTCTATCTGGGGAAATTCACACTGTTGTAAAATGGTATTTGTGACATCTGGGTGTAGGGACCATTCGTGGCTGTTGAAGGACCTGTTGAGATAGTCTGCAAACTCATTCCGGGCTCCAGGCAGCTACAAAGACTCGAGGTGTATTGAGTGTGTTATGCAAAAGTCCCACAGTTTGAGGGCTTCCTGGCACAGGGGAGAGGAACATGCACACCTGTCTCTTATATAAAACTCTTCCGTTGTATTTTCCATCATGACCCATACACATTTTCCTTCCAAACATACTCGGAACGTGTGGCATTCCAGAGAGACCGCTCTCAGCTCTCTGACATTGATGTGAAGTGAGACCAGAAGCCCTGAATTTTTTCAGGTGCACACCCTACCCCAAGGCTGATGCATCTATTACCAGAAAGAGGGATGGCTGTGATCTGGCAAAAGGAACACCTGCAGATCTTGCAGCATTCTTCCCAGTGGCTTTCCCCCAAACACTTCAAGCAGGAAGTGTGGGGGTCACTTCTTGGCATAGACTTGCCACACGCTGTGCAGGGTTTTAACCCGGGGACCAAGGCATGCCCCAATACTGGGAGAAAAGGAGGCGGGGCTACCACCAAATGAAACTTTTCTAAACTATACTATACTAACGATTTACAGGGAAAGAGAGTTCCAGATGCTAGAGAAACTACTGTTGCAAAGCAAGAGATAACGAGCGTTCCTGCCAGCCGTCACAGGTGATAAGAAAGAATTGAGGTGGCGGCAGGTAGGCAGGGCCCTATATTCAGCACCATGAAGGCACGACTCCAGGGGATACCTGGGCCAACCTGACAGGTACTATGAGGGGCGTACACCTAATTCAAATGGACATGAGCAATCACTCAAAAGAGAATTAGAATGCCCCAGACTCTCAATCATACTGTGCTGGTGCAGCTTTACTGTCAGAGCACACATACGAGAATTTAACAGATTCCCAGTCAGACAGATTGCACACTGAAGGCAGTCAAACCCCTTTCGTTAAGGGTTCAAAACTCCACAGTGCCAGGGGGGACTCAGTACCCCACATGATCAGGCCCTGCGATTTCCACATGGCACCACATTCTCTCTAAGTATCATTAGACACAGACTGAGGATGCCTACATACAAACTTCACAGAATCAGCGTATGAAGTCAGAGCACGTGCGTGAAAAAGAGAACAGGCTAGTGAGGTGTCTCAGCAAAAAACACAGGGCTTGATTCTTCCAGTAGTGTTATCATACTCATGGGATCCCCAACAGCACTAAGCATAGCATGCAACCCCACCAGTGCAAAGCTACTTGTCACAGCAATCCCAGACAGAGGGGCTGTCCACATTGATACGGACTAGGCTGCGTAACATGCATTCAAAAGCACTGATATATGCCCACAAGCTTAAATTCATCCTAAAGATGCTGCATGTTGGATAAAAACAGAGGCAGGTGATAACCTCTGTTAAAAGCCATACCTTACTAAATTACCAGTCAAATTCTCTATAAACCTTTCAATGGAGAAAACATGCTGGATGTCCTTTTCAAAAAAGTTCAACTGTATATAAGCCTTTTTGGAGAGCTAGTTAGTCAACAGCATAACAGCAGCAAAGACCAAAGTTCAATACAGTATCTTCTTACATTACTGGCTCAGATTTTACAACAGCCCTTTGAAACAGTCCATTTCAAGACCTTCAAACTTCATGGCTCTTAAAAAGAAACAGGAGCCACAAAAATCTAGAGCTAGCAACCACAAGATCATGACTGGCAACTACTTAGATGATTAAACTACTAATTGTTCCAAGCATTAGCAAGTCCCATACAAACAGCATGAATTGCAATTTCATTAACTCTTTGGAAAGAGAAAAAAATAAAGGCTGAAAAAATATAATTAAAATTTAAATAAAAGATGTTTTCTAGTTTGTACTGGAATTTTGATCATAGATTAATCAGGAAGAATCTTACTCAATGTCCTTCCCTTCATACTTTAATCTAAAAAATTTGCAGCATATATCAGAAACCCTGCACTAGAGTATTTTTTAAACCCAGTCTGCCCCACAATATCCACTCTTGCCCACTCCTGCATTGTCTGTTGCATTTATCCTGCTCCCACCTGCAAAAACCCTTAGATCCCGCAAATCATGCAAGGGAGATAGATTCCCCCATGCTACTAAAAACAAAACAAAACAAAATAAATAAATAAATAGTAATAAAAAGAGTTTGTTAACTTTTTTACACACACACACAATTCAGACACAATTTTTACCACTAAAACAATTTAACAAATCTTGCTTAAACCATGTGGAAAAAAACAAAACTTGAACTTCTGTTATAATAGACATCAAAGCTGCTTCTATCCCTCACCTAAATTTAAGTACTAAAACCTTTATTTAAAAAAAGAAAAACTTGCTTTACATTGCTGAAATTCTATTTATGACAAACGGACGTGAGATTTAGTGTTTTTCCACAAATTTTCTAAGTTCGGTTCCCTCCCTTCCCCCCACCAAATCCCACCTGCAACAAAGAACATTTGACCCACTCCCGCTATTATGGCAGTAGGTCCTGCAGGACCCAAGGGATCCCAGTCCCACTGCAGGGCTTTAGCATTCTATAAAAGTCTAACTATTTGCCATGGGCTCTGTTGATGCAAATTGCTAATTTAAAAAGACACACGCTTTTTAGAAAAGCGTATCTGCCTGAAAAGATCATCCCTATTGTTATTCCATTAGCCTCTAGAAGGACTAACTGAAAGATTAAATCAAAAGATGTCAAATGTAAGCAAACTGAGAAAACTGAACTGTATGTATAGTCAATTTCAGTGTTTTCCCTGTGGGGTCAGTCAATATATTCTATGTAGAGGAAGAAACCCATAGAACAGAAGAGAGCAAAACAATTTTTAAACAGAGGGAAGGTGAATGAAAACAAATTGACAATGGGATTCAGAAGTATATAAAGTACCTGAAACTACTTCTAATAGGTTTGAGAGTAGTAGCTGTGTTAGTCTGTATCCACAAAAGAACGAGGAGTACTTGTGACACCTTAGATACTAACACATAGATTTGGGCATGAAAGCTTATGCCCAAATAAAATTGTTAGTCTCTATGGTGCCACAATTGCTTCTAATAGGCTTGTTTAAATGGACCTGACTTAAGCTGATAGGGACAATGGGGGATCACTATGAAATTATTCAGCATATCTTTAAGTCCCTCTGTACATGAATGCTCTGTAACAGATTTACTGCAGGATGTGAGAACATAACACTGGAGACAGAATAAAAATGCAACTTCAAAGTGCTTGCTTCTAGTGTTGGGATTTAGGCAGCAAATCACAACTAAATCCCTCTTCTGAAAGCCAACTGAATTCTACTAGCATGAAAGAACATTGTTAGAGCAATAATCAAGTTGTATCAACTTAATCTCCCAACATTTAACATGTTTCATTAGTGTTCTACAAGCTTGCAGAAAAAAATTTCAAACATCTTTCTCAACGAAAAACAACAGGTTTTTTTGTGTCTTAATTTTTCAATTCTGAGTTATTCCTCCACTATTTCATAGGTCAGATAATTGTACCACTGACTAACCTCCAACTGGGAATAACTGTTTTCATCATCACTACTATAAACAGCCCCTCCTAACTCACACTGATAGGAATATGGAAACTCATTGTAGCTGCATCCCACCCTACAGCCTCTCAAAACACTACAGAGAAATGAAACTATGTGCTGGAGCAAGAGGAATCCCTGTGCTGAAAAAGTGCTCATGCAATTCCTGAGGAAGTAAAACCAGGTCCTACGTAGACAGGCCAACACATAATAACAGTAACAAATTATTTGGTTTTAAAGGTAGAGAGCGGGGGAAATGTTTTAAACCCAAAATTTAGGGTATCTAAAAACAACTTCTGGTCAAGGCATACTAGTGAAAAAATGTATTTTAAAAATTTCTGTACATACACTTTACTTTTAGAGAAATATTCTTCACCTGAAGTCTACACCGTCCTACCATTGCAGCATTCAGCCAGAGTATGAGAACAAAGATGTGAAACTGACTCTGTTCCAAGTGACAGGATGAAAAAAGTAAATGGCAAAAAGTGAACCAGCTTTACAGAAAGCTTTCAGTTTTAATAATTTCAGGTGCAGCTACTAGATGCCAAAGATAATATTGTATAGCACAGGGACAGGAGAACAATTTCCCAAAGTTTACTTCATACGTTCATTAGGGATTACTAAATTATTAGAAACAACCACACGAGTCATTTTTTTTAAAACATGAGTTTCGACAACTTGAAAACCCATGGCCTTTATTCCTGGAGATGTAGATCAGTGATCTATTGTTACAGATTGTAAATCTGTCACACTTCCATCTGATGAAGTCTTTATTGAATAAACACCCTGAGAACCAGTCTTCCTCTTCGCTTCTGCCTTTTTCATGTCCCCCACTCCCCACCCCGCTGTCAGATCTTTCCAGGAAACAGCATCCCCAGCTCTTTGTATTGATTGTATAATTTTACACAGACCTCAAAAAATAAGAGACAAATATTTCCAACCTATTTTACATGTTTCTTCATACAAACAATCCAAGAGACATTTGCTAAGCACTTACAGAACATGCATTTTTGCCAAAGTACAAAGTCATCACATAACACACCTTCAATTAGAAAAATATCCAAAGGCCAAAGCAACTACTCCAAACACTAAAGGGACCAGATAACAGCTTTCCAGGATCCCTTCACTTAAAAGTTGGGTGTTCCTGCATTTGTCTGGTGCATAGAGCTCTTCTACAAGCTACACAAGAACATAAGAATTGCCGTACTGGGTCAGACCAAAGGTCCATCTAGCCCAGTATCCTGTCTACCGACAGTGGCCAATGCCAGGTGCCTCAGAGTGAGTGAAGCTAATAGGTAATGATCAAGTGATCTCTCTCCTGCCATCCCTCACCACCCTTTGACAAACAGAGGTTCCACTGCAAGACTGGACTTCTGTACATATTAAGTTCCCCCATCTCCACAAATTTTTTAAACACTTTTCTGGGTTCCTTTAACTTTCTTCCCTTAAAGGGTCATATCACAATGATCTTCTCACTTGGATCAAGGCTGACAGGACTCTTCATAGCCCATAAACTTTATTCTTGGATTGGTCATTGCAGAGCAATGTGAAACCCCAGGTCTTGTGGTACTTCCTGTCCCCTGAAACTGAAGTCCAGGGTCCTCACTGCAAGTCTCCCGATTGAGCCGATAATTCTCCTTGCTTATGAATATTCGGTGGCTTCCTGCTCTTGGAGGCGATTGTGCTGCAATAAGGAGTCTCTATTCATTTTTCTAAACTCAAACTGATCAGCTTGAAATGTTTTCCCCCTGGTCAAACACTGTACAATGAAACATTTAACAACCAACGGGTTCTTTCAAAGGTTGCCTGCAGTAGTTCCAATGTAACTATATTAAGCAGAAAATATTCACAGAGTGCCATCCAAAGGACTTCAGCACTAGGGAACACTGGCGGGCTGAACAAGTGCCTCAAGTGGGCCCCAGTCATTTTTTGGAGCTCTTCAGTATGAGCAAGTCTCAGTCACCTGTAGCAATATGAAACACTGGGCCATCAATTCAGCAGCTCAAAATGGAATGACACTACTCAAGACTATATTAGCCACACACGTAAGCATTATTTTTTTTCAGGGAGGAGCGCAGGTGGCCACCTGCAAGTGCAAATGCTTTACTTAAATCAGCAAATCCATTTGGTAAAAACTTGTTCAAGGCATGCAAATAAAAGCACACCACTTCACTGTGCAATCAAGAGCTTTTAGGTCTCCCATCTTCAGATGTGAGGAGCCAAACAGTACATATTGAGGAGATAGTGATTTAGAACAGTGGTTCTCAACCGGGGTAAGCATACCCCGGGGAACATGCAGAGTTCTTCCAGTGGGTACATCAACTCATCAAGATATTTTTCTCGTTTTACAAGCTACATAAAAAGCACTAACGAAGTCAGTACAAACTAAAATTTTATACAATGACTTGTTTCTACTGTTCTATATTCTATGCACTGAAATGTAAGTACAATATTTATATTCCAATTGATTTACTTTATAATTATATGGTAAAATGAGGAAGCACACAATTTTTCAGTAATAGTGTGCTGTGACACACTTGTATTTTTATGTCCGACTTTGTAAGCAACTAGTTTTTAAGTGAGGTGAAACTTGGAGATACACAAGAGAAATCAGACTCCTGAAAGGTATACAGTAGTCTGGAAAGGTTGAGAGACACTGACTTAAAGCACAACAATGAACTATGCAAATACTTTAGTCCACCATAACTCTTTTAATGAAACTAAGCCCTAGATCATGGTTATTAAGAGCTCACACAAAAGGCAAGAGCGTTAAAAAGTTTGCTGTACATAATGGGTGGGGAAAAGCACCATTATCTATCTTGCCCCAGCACTGCACCCTTTCATTTGTAGTTATTACTGCAAGCTGCTTTTTTTCAGACAATGGATGTGCTATTGTAGGTACCTTTATGCCGTGCCAAAGCACATACACACAGCAATTCAGAACAATCAGCCTTGCTTTCATGGGAGCAAAGGTTGCAGCCAAATGAAATGGGTGGAGACCACATTAAACAATCCTGGAATCTGCTAATAGGATATAGGAAAATGTGACCATAATACAGATGCAGCGTTCCCTTTCACTTTCAAATGTTACAGGTGAAATAAAAGCCTCAGAAAACAAATTTAATTATTTGAATACATTAACTAAGCAGAAATTTTCTCACTATGTATACAAGATACAAAGAGTCCAGAAATGGCACACTAGAAAGTCTTAAACTAAAAAGTAAGTTTCTCAGCCAAGAAGGAATTATCCTGTATCTTTTAATCTTTTACCTGTGAAATGTCAGCATATCGATCCTAAGAACGTCCATCCATCCATGCAGAACACTCCCGTCTCTAAGATGTGACCAGATTCATATTTGCCTTTTTAAAGGGGGGACTTTCAAACTGAAACACCTTGCTTCCCCTTGCTTGCTTTCAGGTGTCTGTTAGTCAGCTTTCTCCTTCACAAACCATGCCTCTGCATGATCATGCATTGAAGTCATGTCCTTGAGTCTGTGACATCAGTCTGTTGCCATGGCAATGATGAGGGCTGTCCAAAATTCAGCATTATGGCATCACTGCAGGATCAAGCAGCAGAGAAAGCTAGTGTCTGAAAGTTAACAAGTGTGGCAGGAACAATTATTAAAAGGCCTTTCATTTAAATTTTAGCAATAAGTTAGCCCCAAGAGATAGATTCATTCTGAAAAGTATTTTTAAAAGCCTTCCCTTACACAGATATCCAGGAGTTCACTGACGTGGGAACACCACCAAGGCAGACAGCAAGTACAGTCCAAGATGTGATCTTACCGAGACAACTATAGGGGACGCAGTGTGCCCATACAAACAGAAGGAAGAACATGTCTGCTAGGCCAGTCAGAGTGATAGCTTGGAATAGCGCGTATATTTTTGGGTAGGTGACACTGCATGGGTCACTCATGTTCCCACACAAACGCAGACCCATCCTGCCGCTGTAATTTATCTACGAGGGATGGCTCTCAGGCCTGCTGGCCTGTTATTGTGGAATGACACTTTTTTTGGCCTCAGAGTCCCAGTGGGTCATGAGATAAGGTTACTGTTGTGGAAAAGGTAACGCTCCACATGGCAGGCCCTCCAAAAATCAAAAGGGATCTTGAGTTGGATGCCAAGACTTTGCACTGAGGAGAGGAAATCAGAGAGCAATGATCTGTGCATCTGTAAACAATTCCCATAATAAGTTGCGTGACAATTAAAAAAGTACCTTAGAGTTGTCACTCCGTGTAGGCTTAGACATTACAGTTCTCTAGGGTTTCTTGTACACTCCCGGGAATGACATTTCTGAAGAGCAAAAGAAAGAGGGACATTAGAACCACAGATAATTAATATGAACACTCTCTTTAAACTAAAAAGAGCCACTAGAAACATCAACAAATGCACAGCGGAGAACACACTGACCAGGAAACAGAGCTAGAGGGTTCCATTGTGAAGGGACCATCTGAATCATAGGACTGGAAGGGACCTCGAGAGATCATCTGTTCAGTCCCCTGCACTCATGGCAGGACTAAGTATTATCTAGATCATCCGTGATAGGTGTTGGTCCAACCTGCTCTTAAAAATCTCCAATGATGGCGATTTCACAACCTCCCTAGGTAATTTATTCCAGTGCTTAATCCACCCTAACAGTTAGGACGTTTTTCCTAACGTCCAACCTAAACTGACCTTGCTGCAACTTAAACCCATTAATTCTTCTCCTACCCTCGGCAGTGAAGAACAATTTTCTCCCTCCTCCTTGTAACAATCTTTTATGTACTTGAAAACTGCTATGTCCCCTCTCAGTCTTCGCTTTTCCAGACTAAACAAACCCATTTTTTTCCATCTTCCCTCGTAGCTCATGCTTTCTAGACCTTTAATCATTTTTGTTGCTCTTCTCTGGACTTTCCCCAATTTGTTCAGATCTTTCCTGAAATGTGGCATCTACAGCTGGACACAGTATTCCAGCTGAGGCCTAATCAGCACGGAGTAGAGTGGAAAAATTACTTCTCATGTCTTGCTTACAACATTCCTGCTAATACATCCCAGAATGATGTTTGCTTTTTTTTTTTTTTGCAACAGTATTACACTGTTGACTCATATTTAGCTTCTGATCCACTATGACCCCCAGGTGTCTTTCCGCAGTACTCCTTCCTAGACAGACAGTTCCAATTTTGTATGTGTGCAACTGATTGTTCCTTCCTAAGTGGAGTACTTTGCATTTGGTCTTATTGAATTTCATCCTATTTACTTCAGACCATTTCTCCAGTTTGTCCAGATCTTTTTCAATTTTAATCCTATCCTCCAAAGCACTTGCAACCCCTCCCAGGTTGGTATTATCCACAAATGAATGACAGCCAGAGTCAGCTCAAAGCAGAGAAAAGAGTTGTGACTTTACTGAAATGGGACCTAAACCCAAGGGCAAAGCATTTTGGCAACTGCCTAGCCTTACGCTAGCGGTGGAGCCACACACTATCTGACTGAAAATGGCTATATTATCTTTGTCCCGAGTTTAACTCTTTTCCAAGATACCCACAAAGGCCTAACAGGAGGGATTCTCCCCTCGGCTACAATCCAGGTTCAGGGCTCCAGAAGAGCTTCACAGCCAGCCAGAAGAGACTTTCACCAGCACAGATGGTGTGTTGGACAGACACAGGCTGCCTTGTGCATGCTCCTTGCAAGTACCAGCTTAGGGAGTGGAGCATGGCTATCAACACTCTGCTACAGTCACGCTGGGCATCACAGACAGTTCCCTAAATGCACCACAGACAGCTTTGTTCACTAGGATTCTAGGCTGATTGAAAGCGCAAAGAGAGCTGAAAAGCCACCTCTGCTTTTCCCTCCCTCGGGCTGCACCTGTGCACGCTTTATCTCCACCAAGGAGTGGCACATTTTATTCCCTTAAAACACCAAGGACTGCTACAATGATGGCTGTTCATTGCTCATGGACAAACGTATGCCTTCATTGAGGGCTGCCAAGCACGTGACTCAAGAGATCTAAGTTACCACAGTGAAAGGGTAGCTACCTGCCACCAGGACAAGTTCTACTGGTCAGCCAGGAACCTGGTGAACAGTGTCACCATTGTTTCCAAAACAAGTGTTACAGCTACAGGGAAAGCACAAGAAGTGTGAGCATCTAGGGGCATCCCTGGGTCAGTCTGTGGATGGGATGAATGTCTCCAGAGAAGACTGCAGAGCTTCTATTTTAAAAGATGTTCATCATTTTCCTTGCCTGTTCCTCTGTTTGCACCAAACATATGCCCGTCTTGGGGCCACGCACTGGCTTCCAAACACTTCCCTACCACAATCAGACTCTTCATCCTCACAGCAAAGGCCCTGCACAATGCTGCTCCGGCCTTCTTGGCATCTGCATACCTTTTACACTTTGGAAGTTTCAGCTCACTTTTTGGCTCCCCTGCTTTCTTCCACACCCATCACCTACTGCCCCCAGCCCTTGAACAGCCTTATGACTCTGGGAACCCCTCAATGCCACTGGCAGCGGGCACATTACACCATCACTTACTTCAAGCCTGACACATTCATTGCTCCAAACCACCCTTGTCATAATTTGTATCAAAAAGATGTTGTGCAAAGTACCGTAAGCAAACTGATCCCGAAATTCACTGTATGGTATATGTACAGAAACATGTAATTGCATGCTGGAAATGTGTTCTTAAAATGCAGTTCTTAAAGTCTAGCCTGCCCCCAGACAAAAGGAATGTGTATTTACAAGTCTGAGCAGTTTGATCGCAGAGGCCAACGAAAAGTACATTGACCTATAAGATGAACAAAGCCATGGAGCTAGCAAGCAGGAGAGAAGACCTCCTAACAATCACAACGTGGGATGGAGTCTGCACCCCCAGGAAGCCTTCCAGGCTCTTGAAACAGAGACAGTGAACTCTGAAGTAATGTAAAGAAAGCAAAAAGAGACTTTTGAGTTAAGTCAAGTAAGGGACAAAGGGGAAAAGCAGCCTGTGAGTTCATTAAAAGTGAAGGGAGGCAACAGTAGCTGGAAACTGATTATAGGTGCTCAGACAAATAGTGTAACTTGCTGAATTTAAGCATGGTTTGTGTCGTTTTACTTGTACCATATCTGTCCCTTTCATCCTTGCCTATTAGCATTTAGATCTCATTCTTAATAAGCGCACTCTTGTTTTATTACACAGTACTGAGATGCTTTTGTATTAAACTGGAGAGTGAGTCCTCAACTAACCTAACAGACTGATGAGCACAGTTCCTTTGGAGGCAGAGGATGTAACTTCTGAATATCCAGTGAGAGGGACTGGACGCTGCAGAAACACATCTCTGGAGAACTCAGGCATTGGGGTTTCCTGGTTTTAGGACCCAGAAGTCAAGGTTTGGCCTGACAGAGTCCTGGAGAGCTTGGCTAGCAAGGCAGACAGGCTGCTGTGCTAGGGAGCTGACACCCAGCTTAGCAGCAGCAAAGCTCTCACTTGCTGAGAGGGGTAACAGCGGCTCACGCTTCTAGGTGCCAGAAGAGAAGCATCACAATCCTCCCTGACTCACTCTCAACACTTCCTCTTCCAACACTGACCTACCTCTTTTACCATAATCCTGGACCTGCCCCCAGCTTTTAAAAGAGGAACCAACAAGCAGCATCTCATGATCTAACCTCACCTTCTACTAACCCCTCCACCCACTTCTTGTTTATCAGCATCCTCCCACACTGTGTTATCAAATTTAACACATAAACCGCAGGGCGGGGTCCCATAATTTATTGCCACACACACATATGGTGCTGTAATAAATAAATTCCACAGCCTCTTCAAGTCTAAAGAATCGGCGCTTAGTTCAGCTCCAGTTTATACCAGCTTCTGAATAACTGAACAGTTCAAGTGCCACTATTGACTATTGCACTACCAATCGCTTTAGTGGAAAGACCTAGTACGGGCAATTATCTAGCATCACTGGATGTAATGGCAAATATTAGGACCGTGAATTGTTGCCCAAGAAGTGCTTGGGAAGAAAACAAAAGTCAAATTTCTCCACCTGTAAATGTAACGTCACCTCCACCCATACACAAAAGGATGAGAGAAAGAAGAAATCCATCCTCTCCATCACAAAGCCTCAATTGTCTCCCAATTTCCAAACCCAAACACACCTTCCATGCTTTCCTGGTGCCAAGAAAACCAACTGTCCAAGCCTTCAGCCTTTTCCCGCCCCTTCGGACAGTTGTCACTACAGTAGTCACCTGTTTTCCAACACAGGAATGTGTAGCACAGTGAGAGCTGAAACTCTGGAGCAGCATTAAGTAAACTGAATTTAATATCAAAATTAATCCAAGGCCCTGCTGCATAACTAGAGCCTCTGCTGCATAATGCAGGCTGAATGAGCCCTACAGAACAAGGGCCTTGTCCACACCGGCGCATTTGTTGGTGAAACTTATGTCATTCAGGGCTGTATTTTTCTCACACCCCAACCACCAAAAGTGCTAGTGTAGACATAGCCTGAAGATCTGCAGTGAAAGTAAATCACTAACAAAAGTTACCAGCACAGCCATTTGCATCAGACACATCCCTCATTTTCCTTCACTTCAAGAGCAAACTCAAACTTTAAAATAAAGATGCCCGATGGCAGAATATCATTGTGCTCCTACTACCTCAACCCTAGCGCATTCTCATACCCCACACCGCTGGCTAATGGAGTTCAGAGCCAACAGCACCCTCCACTGAGTCTGAGGCAGGCTCCTCATGCCAAAAGACTCTGACAGGCAGTTTATGAAGGGAAAAGGTAGTTACAAGCAGATGGAATATAGCTCTGAGGATGCTCTAAGTCTAAGTTATGCTGGGGACCAAACTGGAAAACGACATGGAATATACGCTAAGTTTTCCATAGTGATCCAAAAGTCCTAACCACAAGATTCCCATTCAAGTCAAAGCCAGTCAGAGAGAGACAAACACTTGTGCAATGCTTTCAAGATTTATTATGTAAAAAGTCAAGCGGACCTCTGGTCTAGGATGGCGTCTGAGAAATTCAACAGTCATATCACAGCAGAAAGAATTCTCCTGACATGTTTGGGGAATTAGTGCCTATTATGGGAGAACACAGGAACCAGACACTTTTTTTAGTGTTTCTTTGAGGTAACAAGAACTGGCCCATGGGGCAATATTTACCAGTTCCAGAGAAGTATTTTATCAGGAGTTCACAGAGTGATGTAAGTCTGTGAACGGAGCCACCTGCACAAATACACTCTTATTCCATTTCAAAAGCAGACAAAAGCCTCCTCTAGAGCTTGACCCAGTACTCCTCTTTGACCTCATCTCTTGTGTCCAGGGCCATGTCTACACCACAGAATTGAAGTGATAGGGCAGAATCAGTTTAAACACAAAACGTTCAATGCGACCACACTAGTCATGTGAAGTTGAACCATTGGACGTTTCACCCTGCTCCCAAACTAGTGACATTCTAAGCTGTTTCCATTGCAATGCTTTCTCGGTACCAATTCCACAGTTCACAGTACAGTGGGTACAGTAATAAGTCCTATTTGAACTGATTCACTCAAACATTTTAATGCCTCCCACATGGACACGGAACTGGCATTTAGCCTTGCAGAAATCAAATCTAACCCAAACTACATAGGCTTAGGTATAAGCCATTTGGAACTCTTGCAACCATGGGATTCAGGGTGTTTAACAAGCATGCCCAGGCCAAGACATACTTAACACGATACAATTTCTTCAGTGTACTCAATGTTTAAGAGTAGCACTAGCTTTTGAGAACTTTCAAAGAGACCTTCCAGATAAATTGGTGCAGTGTTTTTTTATAGCTTTTCCACATATGCTGGAAGTACTTCTCCATTTTTTAGCATGCAGCCCAGATATGAGTCATGACAGCTGCAAGCAGCTTTGTTCTCTAGCTGACATTCCTAGAATGAGATTACAGTTTATCACTGGGGGGAAAGTGTGTTCAAACTTTGTTCAGATTAAGAGTCACAAGCCACACCTTGTCTGCTGGAGGGCTATCAGAATCCATTGTCATGTCATTACAGTGCTAATCTATTTAGGAATGGAAGTCACTGGAGTTGGAAGATAAATATTTAAGCCCCTAAAAAAAAAGTACACAATATCTCATCTTGTTCTTTGGCTCTTCCTGCCCACCCCAATTTACTTTGAAGAAATCTGAGGATGTTACTTACAAGATACAAAGAAGTCTGGTCTGGAAAACTGATTTTCAGAACACCTGCTTTGGTCTAATTGCCAAAACAGAGAGAAAGATTGCTGGTTTATTTGATCTGATCACTTCCTGTTCTCAGAGTCAGCCCTGGCACACAATAAGGCCAGCATTTTCAGACTTGAGTGCCTAACTTTAGATACTTATATAAAAGAGGCCTGATTTTCAAAAATGCTGTTCCTATTATCTTCCATGTGCAGTTCCTGGTATAAATCACTGCTAAGAGCACATTACATCTCCCCATGCTCAGTTAAAGTGTTACAGCCTCACGCTACAGAATCTGGTCCTTTTGTTTCATCTTGTGCTTACAGCTCTGGAGGTGTCCAGTTCAATTCCCAGTGCTGGCCAAAGTGGCCAGCACACTGGCATTCAGCCTAACTTTGGGCACCTGAGATTTGGCCCACACGCACAAAGAACCAGAATGCACGTCATCCCAAAAAGAAACATTGCATATGTTGTAAAATGGCCCATGTGGACTACATAGATGGTTGAGTGCCGGGCATAAAGGACCAGAAATCTGGCATACCCAGAATCAGATCGCTCCCTCCAGGTGCAATTCTGACAAGAAACATCAATAATAAGTATGTTAAAAACACTCAGATTTATCATCTTACTCTTTAAAGTTTTGGTTTTATTTTTTAAATCTAATATACCCCTATCCCCAACCTCGTATCTATCCTGGAAGATTGATGAGAATCATCTGTAACGGAGACTAATTCATTCTGGTATACACAGATGCGTTACATATATTTTTAAAATCTTAGGACCTTTATTGATGTAATCAGCAACATTTGTACTTTTGAAGCTTTTTTATATAAGGCAACGTTGCAATAAAATATTAACATTATATCATACATTACTTATTATTTATTCAGGCTCATGTTAATATTCAAAGAACCTGACTAAAGATTCTGGCTTGCTGGCTGAGGAGCACTCCTCTTCTGAGTACACTAGAAAGCACGATCAAATTTCTGAAAACCTATGCTCATTTTGGTGCTTCTCACATACTTGATGTAAAGATTTTTCCATTACAAGGACAATCCATATTTTACTAGATCATAATTACATATGAGAAGTCATATTTTTCCCAGTAACGTGCAATACAAAGACTTGCTGCTAACAATAAAGAAAAATGTAGGTCCTTTTCTGGAGTACTAAGTAAGCAGGTCAGAGGATATCTAGGAAGGTTGCATTTTGTCATAAGATGAATCTCTTTAATAATTTCCTCCCCAAACCATCTAATTCCACCACATGCACAAGTATGTTCCCCTTTCCCGGCAGCCCTTCCAACAGAGCATCTGATGTAAAGTGTTACTTGAGCCCAAAACAATTGCTGAAACTTTTGAAAGGAATGCTATGTTGACATGTATACTGTATTGTTATTCTTAACTATTGCTCCAGTGATCAAAGCACGCAAGAAAAGAGAATCACATTAATTGCACAATCTCATTTTGGCATCGTAAGCAGACAGAGCTTGAGAACGTACCACACCCTGAACCACACTAAGCTCTGGCTCATTTAATCTGCTAAATTTTTGTCCTCCTGGAACCAATACTGCACCTGAGAGCTCCCTGCACCAAATACCATGTTTGCATTGTGCTTTGTCAAGGCTGTGGATCATCAAGGCAAGTTGCTATAACCTCCTCTGAAACAGACAAGGGGACACCTGACAAAACTCTTGAGCATTCCTTACAGAACAAGAAGGTCATTCTAAATACAATCCTAGCAAATTGGCAGAAGCCACCGACAATCCTCAAACTTCTAAGATTTCAAGGGAAAGAACAGGTTTACTTAAATTTAAGGATCACATCTACTTGATTTCAAAAGCAAATAAAGGAAAAACCTTCCTCTCTCAAAAAATAAAATCACTCATCCATCTTCTTTAGCTCATTCCCTAATGTAAATGCCTGAAAGATGAACCTTGCACGGCACCCTAAAAATCAAACTCCGGCAACCTCAGAGCAGGTAAGGAAGCTACTGCCAAAGGTGAAGACCTTCCATGGAGAAAGTCCTACACCAACCCTGTTTGTCTCTGTGTAAGTCTCTCTCAAGCACCTCAGTTTATTAGCAGTAATACAGTATTGCCACAAACCCTAGGAGCCCCAGTCATGAAAGGCACCACACAAACCCAGAACTAAAAGATGGTCCCTGCCCCTTGGTTTCTAACCATTATAATAATCCTAATAAAGCCTTCTTACACTGAACTAGCTTGCCCGTGTTGCTACAACTGTATACATGCACTGAACAAAGTCTGGCACAATCAGTCTCTTGCTACAATTGTATAGATGCATCCTATAAAGAGTTTAACACAATCAGTCTCTTGTACAGTGCACCAGTACAGTTGTAGCAACACAGCAGCAAGTTAGTTCTGTATCAGACTACTGAATTATGATTCTTATTTTATTATGTCTCTACCTGACTACACAGGAAAGATTTCACAGATGCTTTAACTGCCGTGAAATACTTGGAGAAAATATATTAATTATGGTTAAATACTTGGTGGCCCTCTCTGAAGCCGCATCCACACCCCGGTCCCGTAGCCTTGAGGAGAGGCCAGCAACCCCATAGTCCTTGATCCTCTCCACACGTCCATCCCCTCCCTCATTATTCTCCATTATAAAAACAGACTTAACACTACAGTAGCTACACGTCATTACAATCAGGTGGGGTGACGCTCTGTACCTCAGGGGAACACCCTACACCTCCATGTTCATCTTTATAAAATGACTGTGTGGTACCTAATGCAAAGTTTGTCATGTTGGGTGTCTTCGGAGGGCTCATGATGCATTGAGCATCATTGTTACAGTGATATTATACTAATTACTACAGTAATGTTATAGTGAGGTTATAGGTTAAAATTTCATGTATATAGTTATGAGGCTGAAAACATAGCCTCCTGGCTTAAAGAAAGCCCATGCAAAGACTCTCCAAGAACAGAGAGGTAGTTCACACCTCATCAGGGCACGGATGGGACAAGCCCAGCCCAACCTCACAGGAACAATGAACACTGGTTTAGGCAGCAACAAAAGAATATGCTAGACACTCAAGGGAGTCACCCCCTTCCTTCGGTCAGTTTGAAACTGTGATGAGGTAATGCTCACCTGACTCTGAAGGGGGGTGCAAAGCCAAGAGGAAAGAAAGGACATGATAAAAGGGAGAGAGATTTTGCCATGCTCTCTCTCTCCCACCTACATCTACAGACACTGACACCACCAAGCGACTGAACCACTGATCAAAGGGGAGAGCTCGGCTGAAGAGTTGGCCTGTGGTGAGAAGCATCTAAGTTTGTAAGGACACTGAAAGTGTTAAGATCAGCTTAGAATGTGTTTTGTTTTCATTTCATTTGACCAAATCTGACTTGTTATGCTGTGACTTATAATCACTTAAATCGACCTTTATAGTTAATAAATCTGTTTTTTATTCTACCTGAAGCAGTGCATTTGGTTTGCAGTGTGTCAGAGGCTCCCCTTGGGAGAATAAGCCTGGTACATATCAATTTCTTTGTTAAATTGATTAAGGTATACAAGCTTGTAGCATTCAGCCGGCATAACTGGACACTGCAAGATGGAGGTTCCCAGAGTTGTTTCTGGAACCAGAGATAATGGCTAGTGTCATTCACTTGTAAATAGCTTGGAGCAGCTTACATGCCAGAGGTTGCGCGTGAAAATCCCAGAAGTGGGGGGTTCTCACAGCAAAGCAGCTGGCTCACAGACTCAAGGATGGGAGTGACCTAGCAGATCACTGGTCCAGACAACACCAGAAGGGAACATCACAGGTGGTATGGACAAAGTTCTGGGAGTTACTTTGAAGTGATGTACCTTAAGTAACAGCAGATGAAAAACTCTTTGCTCACTGGTCATCCTACTCTCATCACAACTGGCTGCTTCAACCTGTTGAGAGGGGATCTAGTACTTAAAAGTGAAAAAGCCTTCCATCTTGCCAGACCTATTAGCACAAAAATGAAACTGTTAAACATCCATTCAAGTGGTAATGAAGCCATTTAACAGGCATTTGCCAGTTACCAGATACATACTGTCAATTTCTGAATTTACTGACAAAAACAGTTGTGCATTAGGGCATGTCTTCATTGGCAACATTAAAGCGCTGCCACGAGCGCTTTAATGTGGCTTATGTAGTCACGGCATAGCATTGTGAGAGAGTTCTCCCAGCGCTCTAAGAAAATCACCTCCACAAGGGGAACAGCTCTCAGCACTGATCCAAAGTCTATACTGGCGCTCAGAGGGGTGTTTTTTCACATCCCTGAGCGAGAAAGTTCCAGCACTGAAAAGTGCCAGTGTAGACAAGCCCTCAATGTAATATTTACTCAGAACATGTTAGTCTATAGAACTTTGGTTTAAAATTTGCTTTAAAAATATTTCATTAGTGTGTTGCTGAAGATTATAAAAATATCTCTAAAAAATCCTTGTATAGATTGTTTAGATGCACAATTTGAGTATTCATCTTCAGCCTTAAATGTTTGGATCTTCAGACATAGTTTTTTTAATACATCTTTCAAAAGACCACTCATCTAAAACACACATGCGAGCCCGGGCTGCCATCGGGCATAGGGCCCCATAAATCCCAAGGACGGCCTTGCCTCCTTGGCAAGGCAAGGCAAGGCAGTGTGTGCACCCATTGAATTGGGAGGTTACGTCCTCCACTTCCAGAGGTACAAAGAGACATGGGTTACAGCAGTGGGGTCTAGATCCAACAAAAGTACTCACTATGCCTAGCTAGACGCAGGCGGCGGGTGGTGCTCCTGATTTCCAGTGCTACCTAAATTCTGGAAGTGGCAGCAGATCAAAAAGGACTCCCAAATGCTAATTTGCTGAGAAAACTCCCATCCTCAACAGATAAGCAGCAGGGAAATGTAAAATCTAAATTTAAAAATGTATTGCTATTTTCTTTTGAAATATGTTAACATGCAGACATAGGAAAAAAATATCTAACCATAGAGAAATCACTATAAACGAGATTTCACATTTGGCATTCTGCGAAGCTAACAGTGAAATAAAATAGTCGAGCAGCACAACAATTTTAAGTGGTTAAGATAAAAATATCAAGAGGAAAACTGAAGAAAAAAGAAAAGAAAAAGAACACTGAAATACTGTAAAGCAGAAGTGACAAACACGGCTACCCCTCTGATTCTTGTAAAGCAGAAGTTACTTGAACAAAATTCTTGACCTGGTGATTAAGAGTAAAGAAGAAGTAAGCTTTGTCCCAGGTTACTAAACTAAAAACATAATACAGAACAAACATACGTTATATTTTAATTATTTTGAGACCCTGGTGTCAAAGAGAAGACTAGTTAATATAAAAGAATTCGCAGTCAAGTAGTTGATTTTCATCCCTTCCCACACTAAAAAAAAAAAAAAAAAAAAAAAAAAGATGTTTTCTGCATTTTTTCCTGCATCATGGCTCTGTCCGACCTGAGAGAATCCATAAGCACCAAAGAACAAGTGAGATGAACACATCACGAAACTAAAAGCCAAGCAATTGAAATGGGAAGGAATTTTCAGCAGGCTTCTTGAAAAACAAAAAAAACTCTGAAATTGAGTAAATGTTGACCTTAGTCATTATTTCTATGTCTAGAGAAGACAATAGGGGCTGGTATACACTATAAAGTTAGTTTTAGCTAGCTAAGTTGCTCAGGGTGTGAAAAATTCACTCCTTTCAGAGATTTAGATAAGCCAACTTAAGCCCCGGAGTAGACACCCCTAGGTCCAAAGGAAGAATTCTTCCATTGTCCTCCCTACTCTCTCTCTTAGGGCAGGTCTCCACTCCGGGATTAAGTAGAACTAAGTTACACAACTCCAGCTACGTGAATAACAGCTGGATTCGACATACTTTAGGTCAACTTACTGCAGTATCCACACCATCCTGGGTTGACTGGAGAGTTTATCCTGTTGACTTACCTTATGCTTCTTGTTCCAGTGAAGTACCCGAGTTGACGGGAGAGTGATCAGTGGTTGAGTTATGGGTCTTCTTCAGTAGACCCGCTAAATCAAACCCCAGTGGATTGATCGAAGCAGCGTCGATCCATGGTAAGTGGAGACAAGCCCTCAGAGAGGTAGATTTACTACAGCAGGAAGAACCTCTTTCATCATCGTAATAAGCATTTACACTACAGCACTGCAGCTGTAGCTTTTCTAGAGTAAACATATCTTCAGGAAAGTTAAGGCTAAAGGCGTGAAGTCAATGTGCATAGTTTAAAAGTTAATTCACCTTAAATTTCCTGAATGTCTTCATGTAAACAAGCCCTAATTCAGTGGCTCTCAAACTTCTCTACTTGTAACTAATTTCACACAGCAAGCCTCTGAGTGCGACATTATTATAAATTATAATTTAAATCTATATAGTTTGAGATCTCCTGCCCTTATTGAATGTTTTGGAGAAAGGATATCTTTAATAGGAATCCAATACACCAAACTCTTTATGCTGCAAAAGCTCACAATATACATGATCAAAGATACCCTAGAACAGGGATTCTCATACGAGGAGTCATGACCCCTCAGGGGATCGTGAGGTTATTACATGAGGGGTCGCCAGTTGTCAGCCTTCACCCCTAAACTCCACTCGCCTCCATCATTTATAATAGTGTTAAATATTTTAAAAGTGTTTTTAATTTATAAAGGGGTGGGGGGGAATTGCACTCAGAGTCTTGCTGTGTAAAAGGGTTCACCAATACAAAATTTGAAAACGTACTCCAACAAAAACAAGGAAGATCAGACTTGACACACTCCATATTCCCAAGGTTAAAGCGATGAGCAGAAAATCAAAACGGCTTTTTATAAAAATATGTCCGGTCTTCTTCACACAGTACTTAAAAGACAAAAAGAGCACAATTCTGTTTTTTTTTTAAAAAAAAAACATTTTGCAGTTCACCTTTAAAAAGACCTAACTTTACACCACACACTTAATATACAATTTAACGTTTGGATTTATTCATTTTTGTATTTTAGCTATTGGACACATTTCTCAAGAGACACTTTGTATTTATATTGGTCTTCACTGTACAGTAACAGTTGCTGAGAGAAAAAAGGCATTTTAGAGCACTTCCCTAATTAAAAGCTAGTAAAATTCTAAGCACAAATCACAAGACAAACCAAAAACAGTTCAGAGCTGCTAGGACCGTTTGAAGGTAACGAAATCCTCAATTACATGCCTATTGCTTAGGCTTGCCAAAAATATGCAAGTCTGTTAATTTCATACACCGTAATCAGATCCCAACAAAGTGATGAAGTTAGTTTGTCCCTCATACTTCCCGCAGACAGAGTCAGCTGTACGTGAAATTATTTTTGTAATATTGAACATATTACCCTGAATGCCAGTGTTGCAGAGTACAGTATATACAATTACTTTAACATGCTACTATGGGCAAGCCAAACGTAATCTGTAAGAGATGTTTAGAAAGGTGGAAAGAGTTTCAGATGTACCCGAGATATCCGCTTAACTTGTCCATAGACAAATAGATTAACTGGAACAAGTGCTGTTAGCAATGGGTATTAAATGTTAACTTTGTCCAAATAGGCTTCTTCAAATAAATATGGTTGCCCTGATTAGAAACTCATCCTCTCACACTGCTGATTAGGCTGAAGTATGTAAACAATATATCTGAAGAGAGATCCAGATAGCTAAAACCCTGAAGCTGAAAGTCTCCATTCCTCTTCCAAAACTGGTTTACAGAGAGGTTTCTGCTGTGTATTCTAGATTCAGTGCACATTCAGTTTTTAAGAATCTTCAGAGTCTAAGAACACAAGAACGGCTATACTGGGTCAGACCAATGGTCAAAATATCCCAGCATCCTGTCTTCCGACAGTGGCCAATGACAGAGGCTTCAGAGGGAATGAACAAGACAGGCAGTCATCAAGTGATCCATCCCCTGTTGTCCAATCTCCGGTTCTGGCAAACAGAATCTAGGAACACAGAGCGTGGTGCTGCATCTCTTCCCATCCTGGCTAATAGCCATTGATGGACCTATCCTCCAATAACTTATCTTGTTTTGGTTTTTTAACCCTGTTAGAGCTTTGGCCTTCACATCATCCCCAGCAAGGAGTTCCACAGGTTGATTATGTGTTGTGTAAAGTACTTCCTTTTGTTTGTTTTAAACCTGCTGCCTATTAATTTCATTGGGTGACCCCTAATTCGTGTTATTTACCCCTTCACATAATATTTCCTTATTCACTTTCTCCACACCAGTCAAGATGTTATAGACTGGTATCATCTCCACCTTTAGCTGTCTATTTTCCAAGCAGAACAGCCCCCCGTCTTTTTAATCTCTCCTCATACGGAAGCTGTTCCATACCCCTAATCATTCTTGATGCCCTTCTCTGTACCTTTTCCAATTCAAATATATATTTTTTGAGATGAGGCAACCAGATCTGTACACAGAATTCAAATGTGGCTATCGGGGTGGCTCTATGGTTTTTGCCGCCCCGAGTGTGGAAGTTCGGCAACAAGCCTGCGGGTGGTCTTGTGTACCGCGGATTCAGTGGCACCTCTGCGGGAGGTCCATGGGTCCTGTGGCCTCGTTGCCGAAATGCCGCCGAATCCACAACAGCCACGGATTTCCCGCAGCCTGACTGCTGGCCTGACGGCGAACGTCAGGCCACCCCCCGCAGCTTGCCCCCCCAGGCACGCGCTTAGAGCACTGGTGCCTGGAGCCGGCCCTGGGAGGCATACCATGCATTAAAAAGAGGCATTATGATATTTTTAGTCTTACTATCTATCCCATCCCTAATGGTTCCTAACATGGTTAGCTTGATTGCTGTTGTGCACTGAGCAGATGTTTTCAGAGAACTATTCACAATGATTCCAAGATCTCTTTCATGAGTGGTAACAGCTAATATAGATCCCACCATTTTGTATGTATAGCTGGGATTATGTTTGCCAATGTGCATTACTTTGCATTTATCACATTGAATTTCATCTGCCCTTTTGTTGCCCAGTCACCCAATTTTGCGAGATCCCTTTGTAACTCTTTGCAATCTGTTTTGGACTAACTGTCTTGACTAGTTTTGTACCATTTGCAAATTTTACCACCTGCTTACTCTTTTTTTCAGATAATTTCTGAATATGTTGAACAGCACTTGTCCCAGTACAGACTCCTGGGGGACACTATTTACCTCTTTGCATTCTGAAAACTAACCCTTTATTCCTACTTTTTATTTCTTATCTTTTAACCAATTACTGATCCATGAGAAGACTTTCCCATGAGTGCTTACTTAGGGCATAGCTACACTGGAACTTCAAAGCGCTGTCACAGGAACGCTTTGAAGTGTGAGTGTGGTCGTGCATGAGTGCTGGGAGAGAGCTCTCAGCGCTCCTGGTAATCTAGCTCCATGAGGGGATTAGCTCAGACCGCTGGGAGCACGCTGGGAGCCTGTCCACACTAGCACTTTAAAGCACTCAGACTTGCTGTGCTGGGGCGGGGGGGGGGGGGGGCGGATTTTCCCACTCCCGAGCCAGCAAGTTAGAGCACTATAAAATGTAAGTGTAGACAAGCCCTTAGCCTAAGAGCCTTTGGTGAGGGCTCTTGTCAAAGGCTTTTTGAAAGTCTAAGTACACTATATCAACTGAATCCCCCTTTTCCACAGGTTTTTTGACCCCCCCTCCCACATTCAAAGAATTCTAATAGATTGGTGAGGCATAATTTCCCTTTACAAAAACCATGTTGACTCTTCCCCAACAAATAGTGTTCATCTATGTGCCTGATAATTCTGCTCTTTACTGTAGTTTCGATCAATTTGCCTGGTACTAAAATTAGTCTCACTGGCCTGTAATTACCAGGATCACCTCTGCAGCTTTTAAAAAAAATTGGTGTCACATTAGCTATCACTCAGTCATCCGGTACAGAAGCTGATTTAAATGATAGGTTACACACCACAGCTAGTAGTGCTGCAATTTCATATTTGAGTTCTTTCAGAATGCTTGGATGAATACCATCTGGTCCTGGCAACTTATTACTGTTTGAATTAAACAATTTGTTCCAAAACCTCCTCAATCTGGAACAGTGCCTCATATTCATCACCTAAAAAGAATGGCTCAGGTGTGGGAATCTCCCTCACATCCTCTGCAGTGAAGACTGATGCAAAGAATTCATTTAGTTTCTCCGCAATGGCCTTATCGTCCTTGAATGCTCCTTTAGCACCACAGTCATGCAGTGGCCCCATTCATTGTTTAGCAGGCTTCCTCCTACTCATGTACTTCAAAAAATAACAGCATTTTTTTTTAATCTTTGCCAAATTGTTCTTCAAATTCTTTTTTGGCTTGCCTAATTATACTTCTGCACTTGACTTGCAAAGTTTATGTTTCTTTCTATTTTCCTCAATAGGATTTAACTTCCAGTTTTTAAAAGATGCCTTTTTGCTTCTAGGTGCTTCTTTTACTTTGTTGTTTTGCCATGGTGGCACTTTTTTGGTCCTCTTCCTATGTTTTTTAATGTGGGGCCTTCAGTCTCACTATTGATCTGTCACTGTTGCCTCACAACCTTATATTATACAGCCTTGTTTTAAGCCAAAAGCCCCTCGACAGCCCTTCTGTGGCACTGCTCTGGATGATGACTGCCACTTTCTTCATTACCTCTGTCAAGATACTTGCTCTACATTCTACATCCTGAATTCAATTTCTCTGAGACAAGCTTT
>ML677332.1:87749852-87841786 GCA_007922305.1 Dermatemys mawii
AGTGCCAGGCACCAGCCAGTACCAGGTGCTCAGAACTGCCAGTCCCTGCCCCCCACCCTCACCCCAGTGCCAGGTACCAGGATAAATCAACCCTCTTCCTCCCCCATGCTAGGCACCAGGAACTGTTAGTCCCCCTAGCCAGTGCCAGGTAAAACCGATCCCCCAAGCGAGTGCCAGGCACCAGGAGCCTCAGTGGTCACCAAACACCCCCACACACATAGTCATGCACTGGCAGCCCTAGGGGCACCAGTCCACTAACACCCTGAGAAATACTTGCTCCCCAGCATAGGGCTCTCACTACCTCCACAGGAGTGTTGGGCATTAAGAGACACAGGGGACTTACCCTCCCCGCCCCCCTGCCTGGTGCTTTGTATAAATAATTAAATATTCATTGGGCTAGAGAGAGCAAGCCAGAGGTTAGCTCTATAACTTGGTGATTAAGTAGGCCAAGAGTCAGCTTCAGCTTCTTACTCTCCTACATCCTGAATTATTTATACCAAGTGGGACAGCTTCAGGGAAAGACAGAACAACCCATCCCACAGGCAGCTGATTAGGATACTAACCTAGAACATGTGAGTTCAAGTCTTTGCCCCAAATCAGGGGGTGGAGATTCAAACCTGTGGCACTCACCTTGCAGGTGAGGGCCCTAACCATAGGGCTCTGGGGATACTGACAAATACTTTCAAAAATGTGTTTTCCAGTTTGATTATGCTGCTGGTTAGCTCCTGTTTTCCTGCAGTTGCTGTACTGCTTGTGATAGCTTTAGGTTGTAACTCAGAGAAAGATTTAATGGTTTATGATTCTTGGAAGTAACTACAATCTTAGGCTTTGTCAAGACTAGAAAAAGTGGTTAGTTTAGGCTAGGTTTAACTAACATATTCTAGTTAAAACAAATCTAAACTCAACCTTTCTCCTAATGTAGGTCAAGAGTGCTACAGGAGTTGGGCATAGCCAGGTTTTTAAGATCAGGCTTGACAAAGCCCTGGCTGGGATGATCTAGTTGGGGTTGGTCCTGCTTTGAGCAGGGGGTTGGACTAGATGACCTCCTGAGGTCCCTTCCAACCCTGATATTCTATGATTCTATGCCTGTGCCTAATTATTCAGCACCAAGGGACAGATTTTGGCTTGGTTCTGCAGTCTGAGATGACCAGTTACTCTTTTCCCTGCTCCAGGTGCCTCCTAGCCAAAGCACTAAGTGTTTGTGCCTTTCCCGGGCACAGCCCTCTCAGCCACACTAAGGCCAACTCCCACCCTGGCAGAAATCTGTGGGGGAATGTGACCCCTCATGCCCCTACTTCCTGAGTTGTCTCTGTCTGTAGTTGTCAGTTGACCAGGATAACCTGATGGTAGCCTAGGTGTGTGGGCTTCCTATAAGAGCCAGCCGAGCTCCCTCAGAGAAAGGAAGCTTGGGTGAGGACTGGTAGTTGATTCCTACAACGAGCTTAGTAGATAGTAGTGGACTGTAGACTTAGACTGTTTAAAGGAGCTGGGGAGGAAAACTTCTATAAGGGATCCAGAGATGATCTAGGATCAGAAAAGAGAGGAAAAAGGGTTCTCCACACCAGGCAGTTGAAAAGGCCTGGTTGGAATAAGATTCAGGAGCAGAGGCTTGAAGCTTTGAAAAGAACTATTGAGTCTGGCAAGGGGGTGAAGAAACTGTGGAGTGGGGGAAAGGTTTGTTTTAGGTATAAATTGCCATCTGAATTATAATGTCTTAATGAACCAGGCCCTACTAGTCAGAGGAGACATGCAGGGCAGTTATGTGTCCTCCCCTTTAGACTGTGTGTGTGTCCCCTCTCCCCAGTATGGGGAGGTAGTATCTACATTGCAGTGCTGCAACAGCATAGCTGTGCTGCTGAGGTGTTTTAAGTGTAGACGAGCCCATTGTCTAGGAGAAAAGGTGCTTTTTTCTTCTTCAGACAATTCTTCTGTGAAGTTAACGCTATCGTAAATTCCATTTGGTACCAATACAGTCACATTTTAACACTGGGAGGGTGATTAATCATGGGAACAATTTACCAAGGGTCATGATGGATTCTCCATCACTGACGCTTTTTAAATCGAGACTGGATGTTCTTGTAAAAGATCTGTTGTAGAAATTATTTTGGGGAAGTTTTATGGCCTGTGTTATACAGGAGGTCAGACTAGATGATTACAGTTGTCCCTTCTGGCCTTGTAATATATGAGCGTATGAAAACACCTAGCTATCACTCGATGGGCTAAAATTGACCTATAGGTTTTAAACTGTGTCTAGGTTGGTGTTAAGTGGGGTTTTCAATCAAGTTAAACTAGATTATATTCTATGTATAAAACCAACAGGGAGTCTGGTGGCACCTTAAAGACTAACAGATTTATTTGGGCAAAGATGCACAGTTTACATTAACGTAATCCTCTTCAAAAAGGACTATGGTAACGCAAACTAGGTACCTATTGTTCATGCTGGCAGCAACCCCAGAGAGCAGTTGGAGTGCAAGGTCTTGGTGTGTTCTTCAAACCATTCCACCGGGCAGCACCATGCAGACAAGTCCTTTGTTCAGATAAATGTTTTGTTGGTGAGTGCAGCATTTGTTCCTGGGGTTAATTCCTGCATCTCCAACAGTTGTGGAAAGGAACCAAGGGGGGCTGGGCTTAGCTGGAGGCAAGGAGGGTTTTCTCAGGCACAGGGTTTGGGATCCATTTAGCCAATCTTTGGCTGCCCTACCACAATTGCAACAAAGGTGTGCTTTTTACATCAAGATAACTGAATCGAGATAATTCTCACTGTAAACTTCTAGTGGAGATAAGACACTGCAGCCTTCGCCTCAGTGTAGGGTGATCAGATAACAACTGTGAAAAACAGGACACGGGGTCGGGGGATAATAGGCACCTATATAAGAAAAAGTCCCCCAAAATGGGACTGTCCCTTTAAAAACAGGACATCTGGTCACCCTCTTTCAATGGAACTAATCAAGGCTAGCCAGCTGTGGGCTGTAAAATTGACTTTGACTAGTTACACTGAGATAAAAACTACAAGTCACATCTCCTCTGGAGTCGTATATTGAAAAATAATTTTATGTTAAAAAAAAAACCCACATTTTTTTGCAGTAAAGACAGCCACAAAGCTTAAATGATTTAGGAGCCTAAAGTCCCATTGACTTTCAAGTCACTTAAACACTTCTGAAAATTTTACCCAGAGTCTCTTTGGCCTGGTGTACACTACAGAGTTAGGTCGATGTACGTCTGGAAGCATCTGCATTATAATGTTCTTCCTGCCAATGTAAGTCACCTACTATGCCAACCTAATAACTACACCTCCGCGAGAGGCATGGGGCTTAGCTTGATGTAATCAGGTTGACGCGGTGTCTGTGTAGACACTGTGTTGCTTATGTTGTCTTACCCGCGCTTGGGGGTGACCACCAGAGCCCCGCTGACCCAGGCTGACTGCTGGAGTTCCACAATGGCCTACTTATGTCAGAGCAAGCACCCTTAGTGAGGACCTGCAGCACTGGCAGAGAAGGAGCATAGTGTGGACATGAACAGCTGATTTAACTACTGCAGTGGCTGTAAGTCAACCTAACGTAAGTCAACTTAATTTTGTAGTTGAGACATGTCCTTTCTATGCTGCTGCTGTCTCTTTTAGTGTTTTGTTTTTCCTTGACTGATCTATTTGAGGAGGAAAGGAGAACTGGTTTCAAGATCAGTCACATAAAATGAGCAATTTTATAGACAAGCCAATCTCTTTCAATAAACCTGAGTATATAAAAGACACATCTGACTCACAACTTGTTGACATTTTAAGTTATGCGCTTCCTGTTTCCAAAATTGGTCAGATCTGCCTCATCATGCTAACAGGGAGAGTAACTGTCAGTCAGATAAATATTAAAGCTCTCACTTATTTTAGACACTGACTGCAATTTTGACAAATTACTTTCTTACCCACATCACAAGGTGTAATTTGAAGGTCAGTTCATTCCAAATTACCAGATACTTTTTTTTTAATTCATCATACAAGATGTACTGGACTTACCAGATATAGGCTCTGAACCCCCAAACACTTATGCACATGCTCAACTTTAAATATGTGAGTAGGCCAACTGACTTCAATAAACAACTCTCATGATTAATGTAGGATTAGGTCCTGAAATCAGTGGATTTACTACATGATGAATGTGGGCGATTGGGAGTTTTGACTGAGTTAGGACTTGACAGATCCTTTGAATTAACAAAAAGAAGTATTTGCCAGCATATATCATTATTCAACTCATGTTTTATCTTATCTGTGTGGGAGCAGGAATTTGCCTCTAGTTATGAAATTTCACTGATCATGCTGTCTGTAAAGGTTAAAAAGTATTGTGGTATATCAAACTGGTTCAGGTTGATTTGCAAAGATATTTTGATGAGGATTGCAGCAACATGTGGTTCTACATGCTGTTGCATAAAACAATTATAATTTCATAGTGAGCTGTATATACTGATTTGTATTTAAAAAGTCTGCATGAGGATTATATTTTCAAGGGACTTCTATCATCACATGCACTAGTTTGGGGGTGGGGGTGGGGGATAGCTCAGGGGTTTGAGCATTGGTCTGCTAAACCCAGGGTTGTGAGTTTATAGATCCGGGGCAGAACTCTGTCAGGGACAGTGAGATTGGCCCTGCTTTGAGGAGGGGGTTGGACTAGATGATTTCCTGAGGTCCCTTTCAGTCCTGATATTCTATGATTCTAAAAACTGCTCAGAATGTGTTTACACTAGAGTTATTAATCTCAGACTAATTGATCCTCAGATCACATTTGTGGAGGCTAGTGTGGACACTCCACAATATTTGTCACCTAGATCAAATGTGTGAGGCTTACCGTGGGGTGAGCTATATACAGTGTTTTTGCTTATAGATCATCAGTTTGAATCCAAACGTGGCCAAAAGTTGTGGAATATAAGAAATAAGCTTGAGTCCACTTCCTTGTAGGCATACATCCCCCCTCAAAAGAGACCTTCATTGGCACTCTCAGCAAAAGGGATCAAAGAATGGATGTCCAAACATACTGGAGTTTCCTCTTCTAGAGATAGTCTTTGCAGGTACAAGTAAGGTGCATTCATAGGTGTGTGTATATATAAGGAACACAGACACTTTAAAATCATAGAAGTGTAGGGCTGGAAGTGACCGCAACGTAATGTCCATTCCTCCCATGTGGAGGCAGGATTAAGATTACTAGATGTGTCAATGGTGTGGACAGGCTAAAGACACTCCACCTCATTTCTTCAGCTCTCTTCTGAGGTGTCTATTGTCTAAAAAACTTACTGAAAGTTGTGCTAACTTCAGAACCTTCTCAGACATATTAATAAAAGTGCACCTAAACTGTTCCAAGTGGACAGAGAGATTATAATACGGCAGCCCGGCCCAAAGCACTGTCCTGCAGGAAGCCACAGCATGAGGGGCATCCCTGCCTCAGTTTCCTCTCTGTAGTAACAATAACTTCACTTTAGGCTCTCTTGTTGCTATACTTTCCCTCCTTAAGGCTGGTTTATTACAACGATCGAGTCCAAGTACTTCATAACAAGAGGCCGAAATGTGCAGTCCATTTTTCACCCCACAGCAAGCAGTCATTAAAACGCAAGATATCTCATCCATTGACACCCCACATACCAGCACCTTTGACCACACCTAGACTCTATCAGTCATATCCTGTCCTTGTACCAGGCCAGCCATCCCAACCCTTCCAACTGGAGTGCAGCCCCACCCTCTTCCTAATCCTAACAGGAATGCCTGCCTATCTGCTGGGAGCATCCCTCACCCCCTCAACCCTCAGTTCCTCTGAGTCGAGCTATCCAACCCTGGAGATGTCAGCAGGTAAGCTTCTCATTTGGCCCCCTGCCTTCAGTCTCTCTAGTGCTTTACTCCAACTCTCCAGCTTAGAACAAATAGGCAACACATCCTGCTGCCACCTCCACCACCTTCAGCTTCTCCAGACACGGCTCCTTGGCTTGGGGACACCGGACAGCAAACCGCTCTTCAGCCTTCTCCCAGGAACCACATTATGTTTCCTTTCAGCACTCACTGAATCCTCTTGACTTTAGCAGTTATCATCTACCCTTCCTGACTGACCTACTCTGCTCTGACTCATTGAAACTCCCCCCACTATAGTGTTCCCTGGTCCTTTATAATCCTGCCCTCTTAACTGGCTACATGGGAGTACCTGTCCTGGCATGGGGCACTGGACCTACTTCATGTACAGAAGCCAGCCACCCTGTGACTGGGAACACACAGGATGAACTATGCCCAGAACATAGGATGCAGGCTTTGTACCCTCTGCACTGAGGAGCTGAGTTGAGCTCTATGCACACAAATGGTCCATCATGGAGAGGCAGGTGTATGTGAGCCTGGTGAGTGGCGAGCATGGGGCCACTTGGGCTGCAGTTATACAGTTCCAGTGGGCAGAGATCCCACGTAGGTGTGCAGAAATTGTAGCAACTATTTCAGACCAGAGATTAATGCTATAGCATTGGATTCTGCAAGGCTGTCCTGCACCTTGCCCCTGGTGTGAGGTTAGACCCTCTCCCCACAAAAAAATCCATATTGTTACACATGTAGGGCCTGCTTATAAAAAATTTGTGCAGGGGAAGGGTGAAGTTTGCTTCAAATGAACAAGGTAAGGGTGTAACGGGGTCTCTGCAGAGTCCTCTTGGCTCCTGCCCCCGCTTGACCTAGAAAGTCATTCAGAGCCTTTGTTACTGTGCTCACCTGGTGCTTTATTTACAAGGAGTGTTCCTACCACCTTTAGTCACACCCATAGTCCCCTTTTTGCAGTCTATGAGCAAGAGGGAGGGGGCAAAGTTTTTTCCAAAGTAACACTGCAGTACTTTAAAATCACGGCTCTCATTCAAATATTTTATGGAACCTAGGTGTGATCTTGACATTCAGTGAACTTTAATACATCAAATGCTTTAGCCAAAACACTTTTGGGAGCAAAAATGTCTGTAATTTGAAAAACAAGGCACACCTCAGCTTCAAGTATAGCACATCCAAGAAAATCTTGAAATTATTTTTGGTTGGAAGGAAGAAATCCTTAAAGCCATGTATATCAGAGTTAATGGCCCACCATAGCCCAAATGCATCTGAACATAGCCTGAAGTTAGCAAGGAACTCCCATGGAAGTCTCTGGGCCAAATTCAGTGGTCATCTAAACAGTATTGTAACTTGCATGTCAGGTGTAAATGGCCAAGTACCAGAACCTGCATCAATTTTTTTTAGCCTTCAGTGATTAGCAACTGAATGTAACTTTGAATGTGGGGATGACAGCTGCAGAATAACTGGGTGCAGCTCTCATTGACTCTTGTCTCTCCTCAGATGAGAGCCATGCTAGCCATGACAGGAGATCCAACATATGATATTGAAACATGCCGGGCACTTTATATGAGGTTCTGGGTGCCTTCATCTTCCACCAAATGGGGAAGTAAGGATGCTGAGACGCTCAGGACCTCACAGGATTGGATTCTGTGGGCCAGATTCTCTGCTAGTGCAAATTAGCATAACTCCATTGATTTAATCAGAGCTAAACCAATTTCCACCATGTGAGAACCTGGCCATGTGATTGGTGATTCAAGGGTGGATGTGGTCAAAGTAACTTAGTTAGTGTTGCATAGCGAGGCAGTGGCTCTTCTGATTATAGCCAGGATTTTTCTTGCTCCCAAGCCTTTGCTCTAATCAAAAGTAGTCTATACAGTCAGGTACATCTATACTACCCACTGGATCAGCGGGTAGTGTTCAATGTATTGGGGATCGATTTATTGCGTCTTGTCTAGACATGATAAATTGATCCCCGAATGCGCTCCCTGTCGACTCCAGAACTCCAGCTCCGCAAGAGGAGTAAGCTGAGTTGACGGGGGAGCCACCGCGGTCGACTCACCGCCATGAGGACAGCCAGGTAAGTCGAACTAAGATACTTTGACTTCAGCTACGCGAATAGCATAGCTGAAGTTGCGAATCTGAATTCAAACCTCCCTCCCACAGTGTAGCCCAGGCCTCAGACAAATAATTTGAAACTTCTTCAGATTTTACATTGTGAGGTAAGTAGAAACAAGCTAAAGTGATGCAATATAACTTTTTCTATGGGAGGCAGCTCTATAGCTCAGCACAGTAATTGGTGTCTAATCCATATATTGCTGTTTCCATTCACTGTACCCAAGTGCAGCTAAAAATATGCTCATCCATTATAAAAATGTGTAGGGCTAAATACCTTCAGAACTTCTTACAACTTTCTTGTGGTGTGAAAGCTGAAATTATAAAGCCTGATGGCATGCTGGACTGAGATGCTAAAAGGAACATTCTTATATTGCCTGCAAAAGATGCCTATGTTCCTATACTTATTAATGTGTCTTAAATTTAGCAATATCCTATTTGTCAATATTGTGTTGTTTTCAATCCATGGGCTACATTTTTGCGATGCCACCATGTGGCTGATTTTTGAACGGCTACTTTTATCTTTGTTGCATGGCTCACTTTTTTTTTGTTGATACATTTTCCATATGTAAGAATCGTATTAAAACACAAACCAGTTTTTCACAATTTAACATCATTTTTTTCTGGATATTGTTACAGGGAAAAAATAGGGGATCTGGCCTGGGGTATATGTGTGGAGTGGGAAATCAGAAATGTGGAGGACACATAACATGCTACAGGTGGGATTTTCAAAAGACTTCAGCAGAGTTAGGCCAATGCTGGCCACTTCTGAAAAGCCTACCTTTGCTTTGTTGTTTACAAAATTAAGCCCAACTATAGTATGTATTGTTGCCCTAGTGTTGAACAGGAGCAGAATTTAGGCTCTTAAAGGTCAGTGTCCTGCTTGTTGTTTTTATCTGTATTGCTGAAGCATCTAGGACCCTATTGTTCTGTGTGTACAGCACCTAGCACACAAAGAAAGTCACTGCTCCAAAGAGTTTATTGCTTTCTCACCCAATTCACACCTACCCTTTGGATCCTCTATTGTTCTTAAAGGGGATACTATTGATTTCAGGCAAAATTCACCCTTCCCCTCCACAAAACTTTTATAAACATATTATGCAGAACAATATGGAGTTTGGAGGTGAGAGAATCTAATTTCAAACCCTGCGCAAGGTGCAGGATAGCCATGCAGTTCCAAGGCCATGACACCAGCTTCTCCCCAAATGCTACACACAAGATTGCTGTGAGCAGAAACAGTGCAGCACAAGCAGTGCCAGGCAGTGGCCAAGGCCCCACGGGGATGGCACAGCTGGGTAGTGCCGGGCGGTGGCCAAGGCTGTGCAGGAATGACAAGGCTAGATAATGCCCAATGGCAAAGGCCACCCAGTCCCCTAAGGTTACAGTGCCCGGTGGCATGAAGCCTCTATGGATGCAGAGTGGGGGCTGGTGCCAGGACCATCTGTGGCCCAGCAGCTCTGCAGCGCCCCCTGGGCACACCAGAGCCACCTAACACTGCCCCGCCCCCCCTTCTCGGGCTGGCGCTGAGGCACCGCCTCACAGCTCCCGACAGCGGCGTCAGGGGGCGCTGCTCACCCAGACCATTCCCCCTTCCCACGGCCTCCTGACGCGACCAATCACAGACCGCTCCCTGCTCCCCTCCTCCTCCATCCCCCAAGCGCTTCTGCGGCGGGAACGCGCCGGCTAACCAATGACCGACAGAGGGCGGAGGGGCTCAGGACAGCCAGTGAACAGTGGGCGCGGAGCTCGCGGTGTCCAATGAGCGGCCGTTGGGAGCCTCGGCGAGGCCAATGAGCGGCCGCCGGCGGGCTGGGCTCAGCCAATGAGGTGTGCGGGGTGAGGTTTGAATTGAGCGAAAGGGGAGGTTGGTCCGCGCGCCGCTGGGTCGTGCCCGCGTCGGGGACTCGGGGTCTCTCTGGGCCCAGCACAGGTATGAAGGGCGGGGTGTGGCGCGGCGCCCCTCGCCTGTAGCGCTGGTCCCTGCCGTCTCGAGGGGCCAACCCCCGCCACACGGGCCCTGCCCCTCCTGACAGTCCCGGCGGGCGGCCTCTGCCCCACAGCCCCAGCGGCGGCACGGGACGGGCTCTGTTCCCTGGCAGTGCCCCCCCTCGGCTGGCATCTGCCTGAGGCAGAAGAGCCGCTCGTGGGGGGGGAGCGCAAAATCCAGCGCGGAGCGAAGCCGTTAACGCCGGGGGGGCGGGAGGCGCTGCCCAGCCCTGAGGGAGGTGACCCGGGCTGCAGGGCAGGAGCCGCTCTATGGCTCTTTCCCACCCCTGACTGACTGACTGTCGTTAAACCGACCTGATCTTCTAGCCTAGACCTGCTCTCACCATCCTTTGTTCTACCCCCGCTGAGGTACGAGTTGCCTGCTTCACCCTAAATGGTCTCTTGGAGCATGTTTATCCCTTATGCTAAACCATTTGCCCTTGTATTTAGCTGTGACACTCCGACTACCTTCTCCAGACCTGAAGATCTCTGTAGCTCAAAAGCTTGTCTCTTTCTCCTGGTCCGATAAAAGATATTGCCTCATCCACTTAGTCTCTCTACAATGATGGTAGTTGTTATTTGTATTGCAGTAGCATTTATGGGCCCCAATCAGCTGTGGTCCCATTGTGCTAGGAACACTCACAACATAAAAGGTCCCTGCCCCAACAAGTTCATAATCCAGATTGTCAATGACAGAATGGCTTCTAAGTAGCTTCTACAGTGTTTTGGTTTACTGAGCATCAGTGGGTGTGATTGCATAGGACATCACCTAGTAAGCATTGCAAGTACCAGTCTGGTTGGAAAAGCCTACCCTACCAGAACAGTAGGATGCCAGTGGCTTATGATTCACTGGTTAAAAGTATTTTAGCATCTGATGCATATGTTTGTAGTGAAGGGCCATTACTGAAATGCTAACAAAAATGTGGTACTTGGAAGCTTTCAGTGACTACTTCAAAAAAGCTTTAATGTAAAATTACAATAAAACAGAACATGATCATTTGTCTTATTTCCTAATTTCTTATAAACTTGTTGTAGGATAGTGAAGATGGCGGCTACATCCCAGTTTGTCAATCGATATAGAAAGGATCTGAGCACAGAAACGCTTAGAACAAAAGTTGCACGCAGAAAGTCACTGATTCAAAAGGAGAACAGACACAAGCAATTTGAAAGGAGCAGACAGTTTGGACTGGCAGATGTCAATGTCCAGTTATCGAAAGAGAGGGGACTTCCTAAGCTGGACGAGACAAATGAAGTTTGCTCTCAGGAAAAGACCACAGCTAAACGTAGTGAGTAAAAGTTTATAATATTGTTCAGCATTAAAATATTTCTTAAATTTCTTTAAGCTGGTTTTATGGCTAAAGAAGCTGTAGTTGCAGCCGTAGGGATTTAACTGTCTGTGGAGGTGAGCATTATAAATTGAATAATGGGCTATTTGAGTCCTTTGGCTACCAGTCCAGTTCTACTGACTATAAATTGGATTGATAGATAAAAGACTAATATACAGTTCTTCCCTTTTTGCCCCCATGTCAGTGATCATGATTCGTTCTTCAACCTCCTTTGGATTTCATGCATATCTTATTGTGGGCACATTTTACTGATTCCATTTATAAGCTGCCTATGATTAGGAGATGGTTTTAATAAATGATTAATGACTGCTATAAATTGTCTAGCCAGCAGCTCAATCGTTTGCTAATATCTCTGGCTTACAATCACCTGTAACATCTTCCAATGTGCATAACACATACTAATGTCTATAAAATGCTGTGGACAATGCAGGAATATTTTGGTATTTTTTTTATTGACAATACGAGTGACTCAGTTTACTCACTGAGTGGTGGTACTTGCATCTCCACTACAGGGTGGTGCTGGTTATGAGTGTAGAAAAGAATCATACACTGCTAGCTGACATAGCTGTGCTGGCAGAATTCCTAGTTTAGATGGAACTGGGTCAACAGAAGAATGCTTCTGTTGGCTTAGCTAATGTTGTTTGGGGAGATGGTGTTTGTATGCCAGCAGAACTCCTTCTGCTGGCTTACTGTATCTCAACCAGGAGCTGCTGCTGGCATAACTATACTGCCAAAGGCTCAATAGTGTAGACAAGCCCTTACTGGAGGGTTGATTCCTGCTCTGGATGTGTCACAGGGTACATCTACACTGCAATAAAAAACATGTGGCACTGAGACTCAGAGCTTAGATCAATAGACTCAGGCTCATAGAACTTGGGCTGCAGGGCTGAAAATTTCAGTGTATATGTTTGGAACCTCACTTTCTCTCGCATGGTTTTGTCCAGGTTCCAGCCTGAATGTCTGCTTTGTAATTTTTAGTCACCACAATCTGAGCCCAAGGCAACTGACACAGGCTAGCCACAGCCATGGGTTGGAACAAGGTATCTTAACAAGAACTGGCTGGAATTAACACACATGTGAATGGCAGACCCAGCAACTGGACCATTAACTCCTAATGACTAGCAGCCAAGAGCAAGTTACTTTCTCCAACTCTGCAGGGAAGCAGAGTGGAAAAGTTCTAAGAAGGAGAATAAAGGGGAGAAGATATTGTGTTATGTGTACTGCTGCAGACATACAGGAACTCAGATACAAAACAGATTCCAGGAAGGAATAGCATATTGCAGCCATAGGCACCAACTCTGTAGGTTAGGGGTGTGCAAACTTTTTGACCCAAGGGCCACATCTGTGAATAGAAATTGTATGGTGGGCGAAGAATGCTCACAAAATTGGGGTTGGGGTGCAGGCTTTGGGATGAGGCCAGAAATTAGGAGTTCAGGGTACAGGACGGGGCTCTGGGCTTTGGTGTGTGTGTGAGGGCTCCAGTGGGGGTGTGAGCTCGGGGTGGCGATGGGGATGAGGTTTTTGGGGTGCAGGAGGATGCTCTAGGCTGGGATTCAGGGGTTTAGTGGGTGGGAGGGATCAGAGCTGGGACAAGGGGTTGGGGTGCAGAGAGAAGCTCAGGGGTACAGGCTCCGGGTGATGCTTACCTCAAGAGGTCCCGGAAGCAGCAGCATGTCTCTTCTCCAGATCCTGCGTGGCCAGGCGACTCTGCACACTGCCCAGTCTACAGGCACTGCCCCTGCAGCTCTCATTAGCTGTGGTTCCCAGCCAATGGGAGCTACCAAGGCGGCACTTAGGGTAGGGGCAGTGTGCACAGTGGAGCCCCCTGCCTGCCCCATGAGTAGGAGCCAGAATGGGGGCATTGCTGCTGCTTCCGACCCTCTCATAAAGCAGTATTATCAATCTGAACTTGTTGAAAGAGTATTTAAATAAAAAAGACATTCTAATAAATACCTTTTTAAAAACTGTGACTTGCTGTTCTGACTTTCTTAAGGGTCTTTTTAACCAGGGAGAAATTGACTAGAACAATGTACAAAGTAAACTGAAAAACAAAAAAAAATCTTTCATTTAGTCATCGTAGGTGATACTTATATCAGTAAGTACAAACTTTTCAGGTGAAAGTGTGATTTATTTTTTTTTTTCCCAAGTTGTCATAAGTATTAAATCTCTCACATAATCATTATCTGATTCTTTCTCCGCAGTCACAGAACATTTCAAGTTTTTGGCTGCTTTTAGTCTGACTTGCTGTGAGCTGTACAGATTCTGTGATTTGCTCCTCATTAGCCTTAGGTTTGCACCTGAATTTTACCAGATGGATACAAGTTTCACTTTTATACTATCCATATCCATCTGTTGTCTCTTGTCTTGTACTTAGATTGTAAGCTCTTTGGGGCAGAGATTGTCTTTCTTTCATGCTTGTACAGTGCAATGCACAATCAAGGCCCTAGTCCATGACAGGGTTCCTAGCACTAATATGCAAATAATAATTAATAATAAGCAAACCCTTAGCCGAAACTTGTAATGCATGCACAATCTCGAAGTAAACGGTGAGAGCTTCTTTCTTTCGCATTTCAGCATCATCCTCTTGTATCTTAAATAGGAGAATTCTAAATATTTATCCACTGATTTATGTAACCTTCCAGGCAACATTAGTATTCTGGTCATGTCATACTGTACACTTTCAAATTTTGCTGAAGTCTATTTCTGTCTTTTTACAGAACAAACTACAAATGCAGCAGTCAAGAAAAGTGACAATGAGCGCAAGGAAATGCTTCAGCGCTACAAAGAGGAAAAAGAACTTCGAAAACTAAAGGAACAAAGAGAGAAAGCTAAACGGGGAGTGTTTAAAGTTGGGCTCTACAGACCTAATGCACCTGGCTTTCTTCCGTTTATACCACAGAACCCAGTGATAGTCAAGCCAAAGGAGAAGGTAATAAAGAGTAAAATTTGTATTGGTCTTCAATGGCTCATGTTAAATAATGCTTTATAAGGGTTTTTTCATTATTTTATTACAGTAAGAAATTAATAGAACTTATATCATTTTTACTAATTCAGAGACAGTGGCCTAACTTATCACTGGTGTAACATTAATGGAGTCAATGTTATACCAATGGTCACTGGCCTGTTTGTTTATAAACAAAGTGGAATAGATTTCTGTGGTGTGTAAACTTGCATTCTTGAACTAGGACAGAAGCAGCTAGAGCTAGTCTACACTACAAAAGCTTTGCTGGCATATCTGTATCTCTTAACTGAGTGGAGGCATATATCAGCAAAAGTAATTCTTTTGTCAGTATAGCTAAACCACGTTCCCAAACAACATAAGCTATAATGCAAAAGGAGTCTCTTGATAGTAAAAGCTGCATCTAGATGAGGTTAGTGGTACATAATGCTTTCAGAAGTGTGATTAACTAGCATAGCACTGAATGCAAATCTTTGTAGTATACGCGTGTCCTTAGTATGTCAAAGCCTTTTCTTAATTGCTGCAACTGGGGAGAGGGGAAAGGAAAATGCTAACTTCTGTTTTTTGGGGATGTCTAGGTTGCTCCCACTTCTGCAAGGATTACGAGATCAAAGGCAAAGAGCCAAGCAGAACAAACTGTTATGTCAGCTAGATCTCAGCAGTCCATGGTTTGTCTTCTGTTTTTTTGTTTACAAATGGGGAGAATTAGGTATGTGTAATAACTGTGAAGGTTGTAATTCCTTTTTAAAATCCCTAGTTTTGGGTCATGTGTACTTACATCGAAACTTTGTCGAGCTGACAGTTCTGACTATTGTAAACAAGCTTTACAGATAAGGGTATAAGCACTTGCTTACAGTCTCAGGGAGCTGACTGATCACATGGTGCTGCCTGTTCTTGCTTTCACCTGCTAAACAGTAGTAAGGAAAACTAACTTAGTTCTGTATAAATCAAAAGTAATTTCTTAATGTTTTTTCATAGAAAACAATTGCTCACAAAGGAGAGGTGGTTCACAAGACAATCCAATATCTGGTTCTCACTATGGAATTTTTTTTGAAAACGGCTGTACTAGCAAATAACATAGCTTACAAATATGTAGGATTTTCTTTCTGTATGCAGTGTAGTTGTAGCCAGATCAGTCCTAGGATATTAGAGAGAGACAAGGTGGGAGAGGTAATATCTTTTATTGGACTAACTTCTGTTGTCGAGACAGAAGTTTTTGAGCCACACAGAGCTTTTTGTCACAGACCTGCAGCTCAAAAGCTTGTCTCTCACCAGCAGATGTTGGTCCAATAAAAGAGATTACCTCTCCCACCTTCTCTCTCCAGCTTCTTTCTGCTCAGTTCATCTTTCCATGTGTTAAATTCCTCCTTCTCCAACCAAGTTTTTCAGTAGCCATTACTTTGGCTTGGAGAATTGGTGAACTATGATGAGCCTTGCGTACAGATCTTTGAAGATAAATACCATTTTCTAACCTGTATTTTCTCATTCTACGTTACTTTCTGGCTTCATGGCATAAATAGTTTGAGGAGCATGAGCACTAGGTGCACCACAGGTGTTTACTTCTACAAAACAGGCCATGGATTTTTGTTATACAGTGGAACAAGATCTCTTGATTTTGAATGTCTCATTTGAAAGATCCTCACATGTTAGATTGCATATTACTCATTTAACTTTCTAAGGATGAGGGATTGAGTTAGCCATAGGTCTAGATCCTAGCCGGGCCCCAGGGAGTCTAAAATAGCAAATCTGATGCTTAGAATGCTAACCATTCCTTTCTTTATTCTGCATATTGCTTTGATGATGGTCAGTGATGAAACTAGCAAATGTGTCAACTGAGCAGTTGTACAACCTGAAATAAAAACCCCATTCAAGAATTTTTAAAGACTGACCATATGCAAGTATCCCACGGCAGCACTGGACCTTTGGAGTGCTGGGTCCAGGACCCAGTTCCATTTTATTTTGTCAGCAAGAATGAGTTCAGAGTTGTTTTTGTCTTGCACCTTTCATACCTAACGTGATTGTCACTTAATTTTTTGTTGTTAACATCAAAGGCTAAACACTCTCTAAGTTGTGCTGTTTACTTGACACCACAATCTGCTTCGTTATGACTTGCTTTTTTATGGACTAGAGTACTTTGTGTATTTCAGATTCAGTTAGTTCTGGCATCTTTCATGACTCACTTTCTCTGCTTTGAACAATCCTGCAAGGTTTAAACATTACAATGCTGTCTTGCTGTTGGTTTAATTGAATGTAGTATTTGGACTATCTACCTCTTTGGGGCACTATCTGTATACTTTTGTGGGCAACTTAATTTGAAATAATCTTTGAAAGAGGTCACACTTTGACTTTCTAACAATCTTGTCTTGCATAATATGAACCTACATTTGAAGGATCTTTACTTATAACTTTTAGTACATAGAGTGAAACTTTTTTGAGAATTGGCATCTAACTTGCATTACATGTTAATAAAGGTCCAGCAAAAATCAGTACCCACTTCTAAAGTAATTTAGAAACCCAGTTCAAGGACTCACTTCACTCTTTACCCATTCAGCTGAGAAAGGGTCAGAAGTATAATGTAAAATTGAGAGCAGTGTCTATAATGAGCTGTTTTAGTTACCTTAATTTCTCATTTTAAACACTTAAAAACAGAGTGATACTAATCAGGGCTTTCTAGAAGAGGTGCAAAGAAAGTATGAAAAAAGGGGAAAGAATTAGTCGTCTTTATTTTTAGAAAGGTGAAGTTTCACAAAACATACCTTCTTTGTAGATCTACGCTGACCATGCTACCAATGGGCATAGTGTATGCCCTACCCAAACTGGACGCAGACAGACATGTGCAGACAAAGTGATTGAAAAAAAGAAAGGTAGGAATGTAAAATGGTTTGGAATGCGAAAGGGGACACTGGGTTAAAAGGTTATAGCACTGGGACATGGATTGCCTAGCATACTACTAGCTGTGAAAGAGTAAATTTTCAGTCTAATTTACTTTTTTCCTATTTGCGTTTTATTTTTTTACACTTCCCTCTGCTTGAGCAAAATGGACTGCTCACTTTCACTTTGTGAATACTGCCAGGAATGTTGTTTTCAGATTGTCTTGTTAAATCTAACGGAAAAACGTTGCTTATGATTTGTAAAAGCCTGTGCTCCAAAAATAACTCATCCGCCTGATTTCCATTTGAGTCCATACTTCCAGCACAACCTAGGCAGGAGTTTCCATAGCTCTTGATATTTCAATTGAGCTACCTGTAGGTGTGTACCCTCTCCATACCAGTAGAACCTATTCTGTCCCGTTGTTTAAAGGTTAGATTTTTTTTTTTCCCCTAACTACGGTCAATGAAGTAGTGCCAATTGGACTGACTTCAGCCATGCCTGATCTCCTGCAAAGCACTCCAGCATCCCAGCTCCTCTTTCTATATCCTTTGGCCATTTTTCTTTCCTTGGTTGTGCCTTCAGAAGGTTTTCAGTTTAAGGCTGTCTTTCAGTTTTACATAGGCTGTAGCTTGCTGCATGTTTTCATGCCTCTAGGGTTTCATTCTCTTTCCTTATGTCCTGTTATACCTTCTCTTGCCCCGTGTTATGGTTCCATTGTATAGTTAGTGCATCTCTACCCAAATCATAGTTTGCCTTCATGGTTTTGGAGCAAAGCTGAAAGTTCTGATTATTATGAACAGTCAGTGTGCAAAATATGCTGACCATTGCTAGTGATCAGGATAGGTTTGGCAGAAGGCTTTAATACAGCCAGATTGCTTTTATCCAGTCCAGAGTTGGTTGCAAACGAGCCTGGCAAAAAAAGTGAAATTTTTAGCAAAAAAAGCTGCTCAAACCAAGATAATATGTAAATACAGGGGTTTTTATTTAGTAGTATACAAAAAATCTGTCCATAGAACATCTTTTGATTGAAACTGAAAAGCTTTAGACAACACAGATGTTAATGTAGAGACCATGTTTTACAAGTGTCACACATCCAGTGTAGTCCTTTCTTGAAAGAGATGTTATAATATGTGAATGAGTTTGTTCAAACTGAAGTTCCTAAAGTATCTCAACACTCAGAAAAATAATTCTGAAGGGAGCAGGCTAAATGGCTTACAGATAAAACAGTTTGTCTTGCATGCCAGAGGTAGGAGTTCATGCCCCCTGTGAGATATCAGGCCAGTTAGATAGATGTGGCTGTATTTGGTACTGGTTGCACTGGTCAGTGGTGTAATGTGACCCTAAGCAGCCACATGCATTAAGAAATGGTTCTTTCCGACAGTATCTATCTAGTTATTGGACTTCCTGTGTGATGGCTCTGTACACTTTTAAAACATGCAACATATATTTTTAGAGAGAGTGATTTCAGAGTAGGCACTAGTCCTTAAATATCACTGATATAGGTGCCTTAAATACCTGAGATAATTTGAGTATAATTTTCAAACTCACTTAAAAATCTTAGTAGTTTCCAGCATGGACTATTTTAAATCACTGGTTTTAATTATTTAAATCAGCAAGTAGCAATTGGTTTAAATAAGTGATTTTAGTCATGCTTTCTATTAGTACTTTAGTTATTTTCTTAAAAGGGTCATAATTTATTAGATGACAATCTGAGTAAAAAGTCAGTTGTTAAGCTGCAATTGGAAATTGTAATTAAACTAAAAACATGCACAAACAGCATTTTAACATTTTATTTCATTAAATAAAACTACCGTAACTGTGTTGGATACACACGGAAAAAGTGAAACTAAAAGTATTCCTAATAAGCTTTTCTGAACAACAGAGGTGGGGGAAAGTACTATTATTTGGGAAAACAAAATACCAACATTGACTCCATTATAAAGATAGAAAATGATATAGATACTTGGTGCAGTACATGATCTATATTATGTTGTTTTTTAAAGCTTGACCTCAAAAGTTACCATGTTTTTCCTTGATTCTGCTTATAAAAAGGAGGCTTTAACTTGTTAAAGCGTGTAGTAGAAAGGCCATGTAGATTCAGCATATTTTTATTTATTTAATTGATTTTAATAGGTGATAGTAAATATAGGCCTTAGCATAGTTTGTCATATATTTAATTGTAAACAGATTTATTTTTGTTAAAAAGCATATAATTTATTTTTAAATAAATCAATAACTTTTATCCACTCAGATCCTAGGCTAAAGCTTTTTGCCTGAAAACTGTATTCAAAGACTTACTCTTAAAGGAAAGATGGTTGTGTGGTTAAGGCACAAGTTTGGGACTTGGGAGGTCTGGGTTTAATTCCGAGCTCTGCCATGTATTTCCTGTGTAAGACTGGGTAAATCACTCTTTGTCAATTCCGTGTCTGTAAAATGGGGATAATATTCACTTTTTCTTACTTTGTCTGGTCTATTTGGATTGCAAAGTTTCAGGTCCAGGGACACCCATGTACTGTGTCTAGTGCAATGGGCTCTGATTTCTGCCCTCAGTGCTCTGGGAGCACTAGCTGCATTAGCATGGAGAAAAGTGACAATCTGCATCTGGTGCTGATGCCAATGCATTTAACACTGGCTTTTATAAAATCAGAATTCTGGGCCTATATTGACTGATACCGTTTTAATGTTGCCTCCCTGCAAATTATGGTAAAATAGCCTTGGGAATTATGATATTTCTTGCAGTGGTGGTGCAACCCGAAGTCCCTACAGCCTCAAATGTAAGACTCACCAGAGCAACCTCCTCTACTCTGACCAGACAGATGTCAAAGCCAGCTACTACCATGAGTAAGTGAAGCAGTAATAGTAATATAATAGTAATAGTAATATAACACCTATATTCTTGGTGTTCATAGAAAAACTGTTTCAGCTTGTACAGCTAAGATTTAGTGTTCAGAAGTGGCACAGAAAACTTAGTACCAAACTGACAGAAAGGAAGGGTCTAAATGTTGAAATCAGTAATTTCTCCTTTGAAAGAGAACCTTGTAACTGCAGCCTCTATTTCAGTGTTTAACTTAATATGCAAGTCAATGTTAGAGAGAGTTGGGGGCAAATACAGTAATATGGAATTATTTATATTTTGTTAATTAAAGGCTGGCACATGTGTACTTTTTCTTATCTGGCTTAATGTCCTACTAGTTGGTTGTATAACCATTAAAAGATTTAGGTTATAAATTCTGTCTAGTAACAGAAGTCAGAAGAAATACATTGTCGAGAGTGGGGGCTGCTCTCCATCTGTGTACATTGCCCAGAAGAGTGGGACCCCAATCTTCGGGGCCCAGAGAAATGTTTAATAATGTTATCCCTTCTTGTCCTCAAAGATAGCTGTCAGCATGTAACACTTTCTTTCACTCTGCCCATTACACATGGAATTTACTCCCGAATTAAACCGGCCACTACCATTGTTGTGATCATATTAATGACTAGCATCAAGTAATCATGCACAACTTTAATCCTAATTTGTCCGTGCGGCAAGAGGAAAGTAGATCAAATTCTGCACTCAGAACTGTTTGACAATGTCACTTCAGTCTTTAAGGAAATATTGCAGTGTTTGTTTTTAGTGTTCTGTCGTTTTATCTGGGGGAAGCTGGAGTAGTATATTCCTTAAATATTTCAGTATTAGCCCTGTGGGGAGCTAAAAGTCCTTTTAAAGACTAACATCTTGTATTTTGGAGGGAAAAAATCTGATATCAGTTCTTGGTAGCATGGCTCTTGTCATGCTGCAAAATCCTAGACTCTAGAGCATCTTTTTGTATAAACTGTACAACTTTTTTTTTTTAACTGCTCCCTGTCTTTAACTGTTGTGATAGGCCATTATTTTTTTGTTGTGTTTTCATGGTTATATAATAATTTTAAACCTTCTGATGAAAGATGCTGTATAAATAATCTGTTCTAATGGTATGGAATCTGTTCAGCCTTAGGTAATCAACAACAAAAAAAGACAGCAAGTAAAGGAAAACAGCAAAAAGAGGTCAAAGCTGAGAATGTAGAGGTATGTTACTTGATAAAGTGTAAATATGACAATTGAGCAAAAGGTATTAACAGATTCAGGAGTGTCTACAAGAACCAACTGTAGGTACACGAGCTGAAATAACGACCACCGCTTTGACTCGTGTCTTCATTGGTCAGCTTGCAACTTGCAAGTTAATTTGTGTACCAAAAAAAAAACAAAAACCCGAAACAATGCAACAGTAGTTAATTTTCATATTAATATATTTAGTCTTAATTTTTCACATTATGAAGTTTCAGAACTTTCTGCTTACAGCCAAACTTTAAATATTCGATGTGAGCAATATTAATCCAATTTTAGTATTCTTATTTAAGAGACCAGTGCCCTTGCTACTCTGACCAGAAAATTCTTTACCATAAACATGGTCTTGATGTGATGTATTTAAGTAGACATGGAAACTTTGTGTGGAATAGGGTCTCTAGTTTTTTCATGAGGAAAATGTATATACTTCCAAAACAGTTTCTCAGAATTGGCATATGTAGTTTATAGCAATGTACAGATTACAAGTTTGGCCTTCTGCTTTTATAGAAGAGCACATGTATCCTTACATGAGCTTTATATATGCACATCAGTAGTTTTTTAGACAAGATGGATTGCCTATGAAAGTATTCTGCAAATATCCTAGACATCAAGTGTTTGTGCATGGAATTTGTGAACAAAACTGCATGTACACTTTTTTAAAAATAAATGGGCCTAACTTTTTGTTATAGGCCAAGCCTTTTTGGGAGTCTTAGTTAATGTATATTTTTGAGTGTCATACTGTTATATGGCTTTTAATTGGTATCTGCATGATACTTGACTGTATTACACAAATGTAGCTATAGAAATGGAATGTTGAAGTAGTTTTTATGTAATGTACAGTGTAATCATGCTTTTTACAAAACTCATGAAATTCCAAAATGTTTTGGAAATGTTGTCTGGTTCAGATACTCCTGTGCATTTTCAACCCCTCTGGCCAAATCCTGCTTGCTTAACCATGTCTAACCACAGTGACTTATTTACTGGTCATCAGCCCTAATTTAAATTAGTACAGAGGCATTTATCAGGAATATGCAGATATTCACTTTCAATATGCACACACAAAACTTCACTTGCTGCATCATAAGGAAACAGCATGCAGAGTCCCTTGTTTCTTAACTATCACTTCAAAATTTAGCATAATACTCCATTTCTCACTGAAGACTGTGCTGAGTCGAGTAAAACTGTCTTTGAATTGAGTGAGCAAGTGTGTGAACAAGCTTTTCACACTTAGATAACTGAACAGAATTTCAGAAGTTGCAAAAAATCATCTTCAGATTGAGTATCTCAAAAAAATCTGTAAGCTTTCTGTGCCAAAAATTTAACCCACAGACTATAGGGACTAGAATAAGTCATCCCAGCTATAACACACATTCTTTTTAGGGTGGGTGCAGATGTGTATTCCACTCGGGTGTGCTGGAGAACTTTGCCTACTGATACCTTTATGGGTGGTACTTTAGTCCCTCCCTGGCTTATTTAAGGGTGGTGCTGCTGGACTCCCCTCAGTTCCTTTTCACCGTCTCACTAGAGTTGGAGCATTCGATGTGGTAGTTTACATCACTCTGTTTGTTTTTTGGGGCCTTTATTGTATATGGTTTAGTAGTATGCTTAGATTGATTCATAGTAGTTAGGATAGACAGAGTATGTCTACACAGCAAAGAAAAACCCATGGCTGGCCCATGCCAGCTGGCTCCAGCTCGCAGGGCTCATGCTGCAGGGCTCTTTCATTGCTGGATAGACTTCTGGGCTTGGGCTGAAGCCTGAACTCTTGGACCCTCCCGCCCCGCAGGGCTCTAGGGTTTTTCTTTTCCATGTAAGACATACCCATAGTTTGACAAAGATTAATCCTTGGGTTAGTCATGTGGATTGGCTGTCCTCACGAGTGACCCCCCTACACACACACAGTGTTGTTTGTTCCTGGGGAAACAGCACATCTAAAGAAGGTTGTTCTGTCTTCCAAGTTATTTAAAAAGGTGGGATCACCCCCAAGTATCATGCCCAGCTCTTTGTAGAACTTGCGGGTTGCAGGAGCAGCACTGGAGCAGCTGTTTGCCTCGCAGGCTTTGTGGTACACATTCCACAGCAACTTTCCTTTAACCCGACACTGCTCTGTGTCCCGGTCATTGCCCCTTACCTTTGGGCACATATCAATGGCCATACAGAATCATAATTCCTACAGCGGGAGCGCAACTGGGACTGCACAGCTTCCTCCCCCTAAACACTGAGGTCCAGCACCTCGCCATTGTTCCAAACTGGGGATTGCCTGTCGAGTGGAGGCATGGTAACCTGGAAAGATCACCTGGCTGAGCAAACAGGAAGGGGATTTTCAAAATTCCCAGGGAATTTAAAAGGCGGGTCTGATAGTTAGTCACCTGAGGACAGGGCAGCAGAGTTAAAAAGTGATAACCAGAGTGGCTAGAACAGACATTGTGGGATACTATTGGAGGCCAGTCAGTGCGCATTAGGTGTCCACATTGGCGCCGTGGCGCTCCAGTGAGAGCGCAGCAAACATTATTTCTCTCAGAGGTGGACTACCAGGAGCACTCCAGCTGCGGAGTGCTTTACGTGCCTCGCCAGTGTGGGCGAGTAGTAAGGTAGAGCGTTCCTGGCGGCTTTGTTGTGCTATAAAGTGCCAGTGTAGCCAAGTCCCTAGATGAGTTAATGTGCCCTTTTAGAAGACTTCTGTGTACCCTCAGGGGTACGATTATCCTGGCTGAGAATACTTGATAGAATTTCTTTCCACAAATGATCTTGATTTATAGATGACTCCAACTACTGGTCACTTCTTTTAACATATGTATTTGTCCCAAAAATGTGTTCTGTATTGTTATCTAATGACTAAAGTCCTGTAGTACTTGCAGTAATATGGACTAAAGTTGAAATAGAAGTGACAATAACCTTAACTTTATTTCCACTGTAAGACCTGGTTTAAATGTTTGCTTTGTCTACTTTTTGCTGTTACAGGCACATAAACATGAAGTGCAAGGAAATACTTCGATGGATCAACTAACTGAAGTCTCTGTCAGTAACTCTAAATATCCAATATCAGAAGCCCATGAGGAAGAGACCCTGCTGGAAAAAGAAAACGTACTGATGAGACACATTCCAGTTCCAGTGAGACAGAGAACACATTCTTTTGCTCCTCAGAACTTTGTGTTTCAGCCCCTAGATGGCTTAACAAATTATAAAGTTACACCCATGACTCCTTCCAGGGCAAATGCATTTTTGACACCCAGTCTCTCCTGGAGCCCTATGAAAATTGAAGCGTAAGAATGCCGTCTTCTAATGACTTTGCTTCCATTACAACTTAAACCTTGTTGATGAAAAGGCGTTCAAATTACAATGGCAGTTCTGCTGTGGAAACTTGTCTAATATTAAACTGTAGCAGTATGTCAGTTGAAGGATATCTGACATTTAATGAAATTTTGTCTGACCACTACCCACCAAGCCTATATTTGACTGTGTAGGGGTAAAGGAAACCATGGTCTATAATCATATGCCTTTAGAAGTCGAGCTCTCTGCAATCTCTTAAGTGTGTATTTCATAGCATATATTGTTGCTTTTTAGTAAAAATAGTTTGAATTCTCAAGGCACAAAAGTTTAACATTTAGATTTGATTAACTGCACTTAAAAATGCCTTGTTTCTGTAATGTAATATTTTATTGGCCATGTTAGCCAATTTTAAGACATGCCAAGTAACACTTTCTATCTTTTCTATTCATTAGTAATGCTTCTAAAGAAGAATCAAGAGAAGAATGTTTGTTAAAAAGTCAAGCTTCACCTGCTCAGGAAGGGACTGATAAAGGCTCTCAAGAACAGCAAATTGGTACAAATTCACTGAAAGTGAAGAACGGTATAGTATTGTAATTCACATTTAATGTCATCTTCTCTTCCTTGTTTGGCAAATGCAGTGTCCTGGTGAGCAAGTACCTTCATATGTTTTTTCAGAATGTGCCTCAACTAAGATGGAAGATGCTATGCAGAGTTCAAATGACACTAGTCCAGTACCTGCAGATATCCCAGCAATTGAAACCAAAGCAGGAGAAACGGATCATGATGTACCCTATTTCAGGTTTGCGTTAAGATTAGCTTCTTACTTGGCTAACAAGACTTCAGAACAGAGCACTGAAAACTTGAATATCCATAAAACGCAGTCTCAAAGTCACTGTAAATTCTAATAACATAAACAGTAAGAGGGTTTTCTTGGTAGCTGGATAATCTGAGTCATGTTTAACTCTCTTACTGGCCTTTCCTAGAGTTCTTAAAGCCAGTGACAAACCATCTCTTAAGTGTTAATTTGTAATAGATCAATGTCTGCCTCTTCGTATATGTACCAAGCAGATATTAATTACTATTCTTTGTGCTTTGTTTGTATTATGTACATGTAGAATCAAAACAACATTTAAAGTGATGAAGACTAATGCCTTCTTAACCCTAGGGGAGCGAGCTGAGAAAATTCCTCTTTATCAGTCTCCAAGACTGGCTGCTTAGGCTTTATAGCTTGTTGGTATATTTTGTATCAAACCATTCCTAGAGCAGAAAGAAGAAATGTTTCCCTTCTAGTAAGAGACTAAAAGAACTCCAGCAGCTGCAAGAGTACTAATGGCAGTTAGGGGGAATCAAATTTTACTCTAAAATATAACAGAGGTTGGGTGTATCGCTACTTTTTTTTTTTTTTTCTTTTTAGAAACGTTCTTGCCTCTGAGACTGAGAGGCTGATGTCTCACTGTCTCCAGTGGGATGGAAAGTTTGAACTGGACATATCAGAGGATGGTAAGAGAACAAACAGGTAGTAGGCCACGGAATGGGTTTCATCACAACCCCATGTTTTCTCCCCTCCACCAGTGATCAGACAAGCATAATATATTTTGACTGTATGGACCTAAATGCCTTGGTTGGGACACATGAAAAAACTGTATTGGGCAAAGTTTAGAGTTTATCCAAAATATTTTTAAATGTTAGCATTAAAGCTCACATAGTGTCAGAGTTTCAGGCCAGGAGGGACCAGTGGGTAATCTAGTCTCACTTCCTCTATAGCACAGGCCACCAACCCTACCTAGCACCCACACATTAACCAACAACCGAAATGAGACCAAAGTCTTAAAACCCACAGGACATTAGACTATTATGAGCCACAGGAGAGACTGAGGTTCATGAGTGACCGAGGCCCTCACAATGGCAAGAAAATGATTAAGTGAGATACACCCAGATAAGCCTGGGAAGTGGTCTGCACCCACATGCTGCAGAGGAAGATGAAAAATCCTCAAGATCTCTGCCAGTCTGATGTGGGGGGAAAATTCCTTCCCAACCCCACATATGGTGACTAGTTATATGACGAACATTTAACCCAGAACCAGCAGTCCAAGCACCTGAGAGAGAGAGTGAGTGCTTGGCACCATCTCAGAGACCTGGTCACCTCCAAGTGTCCTATCTCCAGCCATGGCCATCTCCTGATACTTAAGAGGAAGGAGATAAATAAAACCCCTCCCAGAATAGCTGGGAGGTGGAGAGAATCTCTTCCTGCCCCCTTCTGGTAGACAGCTGAAACCCTGAAGCATAAGATTTAGGATGCAGCTTGCTGACACTAACAAAGTAAATGAAGCTGTCTTCCAAAATAACTTGTCATTTTCAAACTTTGCCCATTCTGTGCTCTTTTGTGACTTTTACCTAAATAAATAAATGCATGAAATGTAGCCAAGCTATAGAATAGCTTTTAAACCAAATTTAAGACTTAACATAGAGTAACTTCTTGTTTGGAACATGAGTCCAATGCTGTGGTCAGACCTCATCTTTAAAGAGCTCTGGAGGTAGTGCTACTTCTAAAAGTACCTAGCATGCCTAGAAGAGTTGCATATGGTGGTTGACTGCTGCTCTATATGAGCTGTTTTGAAACATTGCTCTGGATACAGTGAATCTGAAGTCAGGTTATACAAGAAGTCTACACTATTAGGCATCATACCACCATAATTATAGAATGAATTTTTCTTTAATGCAGTGGTGGACAAACTTTTTGGCCCGAGGGTCACATCAGGGTTGCAAAATTGTATGGAGGGCCAGTTAGGGAAGGTTGTGCCTCTCCAAACAGTCTGGTCCTGCTCCCTATCCAACTCTCTTCCACTTCCTGCCCTCCTCAGAACACCTGACCCATCCAACCTCCCCTGCTTCTTGTCCCCAGACCACCCTCTCCAGAGACCCCTGTCCTTCACCATGCCCCCCAGAACTGCACCCCCTACCCAACCCCCCTTGCTCCCTGTCCCTTGACTACCCTGATCCCTATTCAACACCCCCATCCCCTGACTGCCCACCCTGAGAACCTCCGCCCCATCCAACACTTCCTGTCCCCTGACTGCCCTCCGGGACCCCCTGCCCCTTACCCAACCCCCCGGCCCCCTTCCATACCACTCAGAACAGTGTGTCTGGCAGCCACGCGGCTGGAGCTAGACACACTGCCACAGTGTCCAGCAGGAGCGCGCAGTCCAACCCTCCAGAGCACTGCCCACACAGCCACATGGCTGCGGGGAAATGGGGACTGCAGGAGAGCGAGGAGGGGGCTAGCCTCCCCGGCCAGGCGCTCAGGAAAGGGGCAGTATGGTAGTTTGCCCACCCCTGTTCTAATGTGTGTCTTCAACTGTTAACTCGTTGTCATCAGCAAAAGATCTCATTCGGACAACAGTTGGTCAAACGAGACTGCTCATAGCAGAGAGGTTTAAACAGTTCGAAGGACTGGTGGATAATTGTGAATTGAAACGGGGTGATAAGGAGACGACATGCACTGATCTGGATGGATTTTGGGATATGGTTACTTTTCAGGTATGCATTTAAATTGTTAAACCACCACAAAACACAGAACCTCTACAGAATTCATGTGAAACTTTTTCCAGTCCACTGTGTTCATTTTATGGAGATCGCATTTATAGATGTTCAGACCCCAATGCACTGTATTTTGTGTACACAGAGCAAAACTGTAGGTCCTGGTTTAGTAGTCTAACGGTAACCTGTAGACTGTAGCACAGCTGTGTATGATCCCGAAATGGAAGTACTACAGAAGCTAAACGATTTGCTCTGTTTTGAGAGACGTGGGGAAGAGCATTTACGACTCCCCTCTATCTGTTTCAGAGAGCAGTAGTGAAATGCATTTGAGCCTGGGGGGAAATGAGCCTTTCCTAAACTGGAATCGATTAGTGCTGCTTGTATCTTTTTTTTAATCCAGCAAATTTGTAACTAGTCAAATCAAAAGGCAAAAATGTATTTAGCTTGCAATGCCCACCCAAAGGAACCAGACTTTGTCCTTGGATTTTCTCAGGGAAGTGGGTGGGGCTGCCTCCTGGAAAGTCACAAGCACTTGGGAAGAAACCTTTGGCTAATGCAGCCAACTTTGTATATGCTGAAAGAATGGAATATGCTACACACACCTACTCAGTTTCTGAAAAGGCAGCAGAAAACCTTTACCTAGGAGGAAACATGAGAGTACTGTGGAGACAAACTTGGTGTAAAAAAAATAGCCCAGCTCTGCCCAGTTCTCCCTCACACTCACACATGTTGTGAGTGAGAGGAGAACTGGTGGAATCAGGTATACGTTACCTTGGAGAACCAGTTCACCAGGGATGGACCAAGTGTTGTAACTCCAGACCCTCAGGGGATAGCAAACTCCTTATCACATTCAAAGGCAAGCCAGGGAGATGGTACTATTGCAGTACAACTTTGTGTCCATAGTCTCAGGATGTCAAGAGCAGAGACTGACCAGTCTAGGAGAAGGAATCTAGGAAAGGAAGCAGAGGAATAGCAAATCGTGCGACAACTCTATACTAAGAATGTTTCCTGCCTAGCGGAGAGCCTGCACTTCTGGTGTTGCCATTGTAGATACTGTTGTACAATAATGTGGTCCACATAGCCCTTAAACCTAATGATTTCTAAGAACATTTCTTTAACACAACTTAATTTCTCACTCTTTATTTCTAATTCAGCATGTGAACAGTAGGCTGTAAGCAGACTACTTTAATTCTAGGTGCTGGATTTCCTGAAGGTGATCCAATGTTTCATTTCATTGAATCATCCAGTGTGACAAGAACTGTTCTGAATAATTCCAAGTATCTTTTTAAATCTAATGTGTGTATATTAGAGTTAGTCACATCAGCTACATTAACTGGGAGCCAGTGATTCATTTCTCCTACTAGAATCTGTTGGTAGTTCAGTCCACTTCTATACTTAATTGGAAAAGGTACAGAAAAGGGTAACAAAATTATCAGAGGTATGGAACAGCTTCCATATGAGGAGAAATTAATAAGACTGGGACTTCTCAGATTGGAAAAAAGGAAAACTAAGGGGGATATGATGGAGGGTATAAAATCATGACTGGTGTGGAGAAAATAAATGTTATTTACTACTTCTCATAACACACAAACTAGGGGTCACTAAATGAAATTAATAGGCAGCAGGTTTAAAGCAAACAAAAGAAGTATTTCTTCACACAGCGCAGTCAACCTGTGGAAGTCTTTGCCAGAGGATGTTGTGAAGGCCAAGACTACAGCAGGGTTCAAAGAAACTAGATAAATTCATGGAGGATAGGTCCATCAGTGACCGTTAGCCAGGATGAAAAGGGATGATGTCCTTGGCCTCTGTTTGCCAGAAGCTGGGTATGGGCAACAGGAGATGGATCACTTGATTACTTGTTCTGTTCATTCCCTCTGAAGCACCTGACATTGGCCACTATCAGAAGACAGGATACTGGGCTAGATGGACCTTTGGTCTGACCCAGTATGGCCGTTCTTCTTAATATAAAGGTACCTAAATACACAATAAATCACCTGTTTTATGCTTAAAGAATATTTGATTGAAATAAGTTACACTAGATTTACAGCTGCATCTCTCGACCATAACCTAGTTCTGCAGTCTTTTCTTGGATCTTCAACAGATAGAAGATGTCAATAAAAAATTTGATAACCTGAGTAAACTTCAAGAGAATGGTTGGCAGCCAGTTAACATCCCAAGCAAAAGAGCCATCAAGGTATGTGGGAGTCCTAAAAATCTTCTCTAAGACTTATTATGTAACATTTTTGAACAGTTCTAAAAAACTGGTAGAATTTTTGTAGTATAAGGGTACTATGCTTCCTAAAACCCTGCTCATTCAGGTTTTCCTCTCTAAATACAATCAGTAACATTACAGAAGTGACGAAGAGTCCTGTGGCACCTTAAAGACTCTCTAAAGTTTTAGAGCATAAGCTTTCGTGGGCTAGTACCCACTTCGTCGGATGCAACCTTCGTCTTGCATCCGATGAAGTGGGTACTAGCCCACGAAAGCTTATGCTCTAAAACTTTAGTTAGTCTTTAAGGTGCCACAGGACTCTTCGTCACTTCTGCAATTCCAGACTAACACGGCTACCCCCCTGATTCTTAGTAACATTACAGAACTCCTTCAAAAAACAGTCTTCACCCTTTCCCCCTATCCCCCCACAATTAACTGGTAGTAGTTACCTATAGTTTTAGCCTTTTCTGGCCCAAGGAATTGGGACTAAGAATTGAAATCGTGACTCTTGCACAGAGAACCACAACAAAGGCATACCATCTCTTAAAGCTTGTTTACACTACAGTTATGTTGGTATAACTTATGTCGCTCTGAGGTGTGAATAAGCCATGCACCTGAGTGACATAAATTACACAGAGCTAAGCACCAGTGTGGATAGCACTACGTTGGCAGGGGCTATCACCGCTTGCTGAGGTGGTTTTATTATGCCAACAGGAGAGCGCGCTCCCATTGGCGTATCGTGTCTTCACCTGACATGCTACTGCATCAGTGATGTAGCGGTTCTAGTGTAGGTTAAGTCTCAGAATTAAAGTAGGTAGAGAGCCTGTAGTGAGCCAGAGTGGCTTCCTCAGGACCTGACAAGGAGGGACCATTATACTCCCCGTGGTGGGTGCAGGCAAACCTGCCCCACCTCCTCACAGGAAATGTAGGGGTGGGGCAGGAGGTATAAGAGGAGGGCTCTGCCGCGAAGTTGCAGGTGGACTGGGGAAGGGAGTTGAAGACTGCGCAAGAGGCAAGACCCAGGACTAGCCACTGAGTAGACTGGTGCCCTACTGACCCAAGAGGCAAAAGGCCCTGGGGAGACTTTGGGGGAAACACTGCAAGGCTGAAGGACAGAGCCTGCTGGCGATGGAGCAAAGCTGACAGAGTTGGGTAGGAAGTAGTTGGGAAACCAGATGTTGGAAACACCCAAGGCAGTGTTTCCCTACTGACCCAGTTATGGGACTGTCTGCCACTGCTAGGGCCCTGAGCTAGCATCTGATGGAGTAGGATGGGTGTGGGTACCTCTACACCCTGCCCTGCATACTCACTCTAGGTCACAAGGCCTGCATCAGAGCTCAGAGACTGCTGCATGATTGTTTGCCCAAGTCAGGGGGCTGAAGGCTATAAACTATTGACTATTCCATCCATACTCAGTGCCAGAGACCAGACCTACTGCTGTTTGCCCCTGCCAGAAGCGGGTGCCACAGACCCAGAGAGGGAAGGCGGCTACAAAGCCACAAACTTCAAGTGTAGTAGCTAACATCTCGGTTGTGGCCTAGAGGAAGGACTCTCAGTGCAATATTAATTGTTTGCTTTTTCAGGTGAGGTCTTTGCAATCATGCCAGTGGCAAAAGTAAGAAGTTATGTGTGACTTTGCTAAACATGTGCTGTAAATACTAAACTAATGTAGGACAGTTCCACTATTGGGGTTAGAATACTTCTGATTTTTTGGGTATGAAACAGTCTAACACTTTAACATACACTTGTGTTTTTGGAGCATATTTAATACATTCTGCCAAGCGGAAGGTAGGTAATAGTTTCCAGTGACTCACTGGACTAAAAGTCAGGGCTGTGTACATTCCACAGTTTGGCCGTAGAATCCATTCTTTGCTGCAGAACTATGCACAAAAATTTAAGCTTCAGTTTAAAAAACTGTTGGACCCTTGTGGTTAGGAAGAGAAACTTTGCAGGTAAATACAAGGATGGAGACTTGTGGCACCTTAGAAACTAACCAGTTTATTTCAGCATAAGCTTTCGTGGGCTATAGCCCACTTCATCGGATGAATTGAATTCTTTGAATGAATTGCATCCGATGAAGTGGGCTATATTTATGCTGAAATAAACTGGTTAGTCTCTAAGGTGCCGCAAGTCTCCATTGTCTTATTTACGGATACAGACTAACACGGCTGCTAATCTTAAACCTTTACAGGTAAGCTAGTAGCCTTATCTTTGGCATAGTCCAGGATGTCCTGCATCTCCATCTCCTGGCCACTAGGAGTCTCTGCAGCCCACTGCTTACAAGCAAAAGAAACTGCCATGAGCAAGGTGTTGAGAAAAGTTTTGAACTCCTAGGCTTTTACTTCAACACTCCTTGAAAAGAAATTGCTCTTCTCTTTGTCCATTCCCAAAACCCTGAAATAGTTGAATGACAGTGCAAGAGGTCAAGGACATGAACAGGGATGACCTCTCCAGCAATTAGATTCCCAATCACCACCTTTGTATAGGCACTATTTACAGTGGCCAGCAGCTCCAAAGATGTTCTTGTATAAATGCCTTTTGTCTCTGAGCTTTAAGATGTGAGATGGATTCTCTTTTACAACTTTCAGAAGAAACCTGTCCCAAGTGGGATATCTAAACCGAAACAGGGGGCTGCTGGAAGAACTGCTGCCCGAAACCGTATTGCTGCCATAAGAGCAGCCATGAAGGAGAAAATGAAGCAGGGAGACACAGCAACTGACTCTACAGCCCAAGAGATGCCCAAAGAAGAAGAAAAAGTGGTGTTTGAGGCAGGATTTTTCAGAATTGAAAGTCCTCTAAAATCTTTTCCAGGTCAGTGAAGTTCTTCCCCCTGTGCTCCAGTTTGAACTTTGCTGTTCAAATATAATGCTGTTGTCTCACTTCTTTATCAGGTGGAATGGTATTTCACCTCACTCAAAGTCCATTACAAAAGGGAACTGAAGGCAATTGTTTTGCATGGATAAAGTTCTTTGAATGAATTCACTCAATCGAGATGCCTGCTGAAGTAAATCAGGCAGTAATGTGACAATGGGGTTTGTATATAATTTTCAGCACCTGGTTACCTACAAAGTTTTATGTTGTATATTCTTGCTTTACTCAGGGCTTGATTACACTGGCACATTATAGCACTATACAGCCGCCAGGTGTGCTATAACTCAGTACCCGTCCACACTGGCAAGGCACATAGAGCGCTATAAGTCCACATTTATACCGGTCCTGGTAATCCTTCCTTCCCAGAGGATTAACAGCTATAGCGTATTGAGTGCTCCGTATTATCTCCAGTGTGAATGGGTATTAACAATACATCGCTTTGAATGATCTCTGGAGATGCCCCTAAGCCATTTAAGGCAATTGACGTCTCTTCCCTTTGTTCTGAACTCTGCTGGAGGAATGCAGAAGTATGTTTTCAGAGCTTATCTCTTAACTTGGCAAATAAGCAATGCAAATGTTTACAGAGTGAGTCTGCGTGAAATAGAAGACTAGCAGACTCTGTGTATTTCAAAGGGAATTTGCTGACACACTGTCAGCATGCCAAAATTCCACTCGCTCTCTCCGTCCGTGTACACACAATACGTTCCCCCTCACCCATCTCGTTTGAAAAGCATGTTGCACCCAGCTGAATGCTGGGATAGCTGCCCATAATGCACCACTCCCTGTGCTGCTGCAAATGTGGCCACGCTATACTGCTGGCAGGTCTCAGTGTGGACATGCTATAGCACTATCCCTTTAGCTGTATATGAGGACAGGTATAACCAAAACCGCTTTAAAGCTGTAAGTGTAACCAAGCCCTCAGGATGACTAAAAAGCCTCTAGATCTCTCTAAATAGGTTATGCCCTTTGTTACTGTGCTAGACATGTAGTCGAGAGCAAAAGAGTACACAAGATTTCTTCTACTACAATCTAATTATGAAATCATTTTTCTCAATAGCCCTTGTTCTGAGTTGGCTCTGAGCCCTTAGGAGCAGTGTTCAGCTTCTTTTCTCTACCATCTTTCTAGGTGTTCAGTCTGATTCTAAGTGTGTGTTCTAAACTCCTGTTTTTCGGTATAGATTCTTGCTAAAACTAGCAGAATTCTTTTAATGCACATGATTAATACCTTGAGGTCATTGAATTAAAAAGATTCAGCAACATTGGCTTTAAATACCAAGATGATGTCTACTAACAAATCTGAATCTGTCAGATGAAACAAAATGGATGACAGAGTATCCTACTGGACCTACTTCTATTGGTGAAAGAGACAAACTGTCAGGCTTACACAGAGCTCCTCTTCAGGTCTGGGACATGTACTCCAAGTGTCACAGGGAAATACAAGGTGGAGCAGATTGTTTAGCATAAGTAATTAACACATCAAGGCCTGGTCTGCACTAGGGGCTGTCGACCTAAGATACGCAACTTCAGCTACGCGAATAGCGTAGCTGAAGTTGGCGTATCTTTGGACGGCTAGGTAAATTGACCTCATGGCAGCGAGTCGACCGCTGCTGCTCCCCATCAACTGTGCTTCCGCCTCTTGCAGAGGTGGAGTACAGGAGTCGACTGGGAGCGTGCTCAGGGATCGATTTATTGCTTCTACACTAGATGTGATAAATCTGTCCCCAATAGAGCGATCACTACTCACCGGATCGGCGGGTAGTGGATGTATTCCAAAGGACCATTCAAGGTGAAGTGGCCCATTAACACGTCTCCAGTCATGGGAGGGAAGAGGTAGAGGGAGGCTGGGGCAGGGGGTTAAGTTGATTACAGATTGCTGTAATAAGTCAGAAATCCAGTGTCTCTGTTCAGTCCAGGATTTTTAGTATCTAGTAAAGTTATGAATTTAAGCTCCCAGGCTTGTCTTTTGATGGTGTTGTGCAGGTTTCCTTTCAGGATGAGGACTGAGAGGTCAAATACAGTGATCACTTTTTGAACAGTGTTTGCCATTGGTTATAGTGTGTTTGTCTTTTATCATTTCTCTGTGTGAGTTCATATGAGAGCATAGTGATTGATTGTTTCACCTACATAGTTGTCATTGGGATATTTAGGGTTTGTCTACACTGCCCTCGCGGCTGGCCTGTACTAGCTGACTCAGGTTCACAGGGCTCAAGCCCTGGGGCTGTTCACTTTTGGTGTAGATGTTCTGGCTCTGGCTGCAGCCTGAGCTCTGGGACCCTTCCACCTTGCAGGGTCATAGAGCTCGAACCTGGATGTCTACATGCAGCTAAACAGCCCCGCAGTCCGAGCCCAAGTCACCTTGTGTTGTGCTGGGGGTGTTGATCATTGTAGCAATGGAAATATTTCTACAGGTTTTGCATCTGTTGTTCTTTCAGGGGTCTGGTGCTGCTTGAATTGTTGTGTTCTAGCCTGTGGGGGGCTTGCTTCTGTCATGAAGCAGTTAAGACTATGAACATGACAGTGTCCTTTTAAACCTTAAGTTTCAAAAATTTCCATTTTTAATAATACTAGAGATAAAAGTTGAAATTAGTCAATACAAAAGTGTATTCTGTATAACTTGTGCTGTTTATGCTTCAGCTGGTATGTATAGTAAAACTGACTAGAGTGCTGTGTTCTTATTCCTATTCAGATTCTGATTCTCCTGTACTAGCGCAGCTGTGAACTTCAAGGGAATATTAAAATCCAAGATGTTTACTAGACACTTGAAAGATTTTTTTTACATAGTTTAAATAAAAAAATTACAAACTAAGTTCATGCTTGTCACCTTTGTCCATAATACCTGGTAGAATTCACAAAAAATTATTCTTAACTTGCCATCTGAATAAACCACTTAAGTGGAACAAATGGGGGGGGGGAAAAGCAAATTAGTGTTTCTAATCAGAATATTGGTCACTGAATTTGTCCATTTTATAGAAACATCTCCCATCTAATGAAACTTTAAACACTTTTTTTTCAGCTTTGCCTTCCAAAACACCTGGCAGATCTTCCCACCGGATTTCTAAACAGCTGACAACTCCAAGATCAGCCAGTAGAGCTTTGCTCCAAAGCAGTCTTGACATTCTCTGCAGTTCTGAGGACACTGTTGCACAACAGAGGACGCCAGCAGCCAGTGGCTTTTGTGTTTCACAAAATCCTAACGGACTCCAGGCTCCTTCTAGAAAAACTCTGTTTGGCAGCACACTTGATCAAAGGTAGACACTTGAATACAGCTTCTTTCTAACTTCAGTTGCAGTAGAAGTTGTCAGTTAACTTTTAAATGGGAAAATTTAGACTCCTCTCAGCACATACAATTGTGAATATTCATGTTTGCTAAATCTTATCATTAATTCTGCATGGGTAAAAGATGTCAAGTCCTTGTTTTCCTCCTTCCACTGACCTAAAGTGAATCTTAAGGCTTTGCATCTCAAATGGAACTTCATTGTGCATAAGTATACATTTAATTTCTGTCCAGAAAATGAGTTGTGTAGTGAGCAGTGACATGACCATGATGGTAGGAGGGAGAATAGCACAATAAAGACAATGGATTTCAAGAAGGCAGACTGTAGCAAACTCAGGGAGTTGGTAGGTAAAATCCCATCGGAAGCAAATCAAAGGGGAAAAACAATTGAAGAAAGTTGGTAGTTTTTCAAAGAGACATTATTACAGGCACAAGAGCAAACTATCCCTCTGCATAGGAAAGATAGGAAGTATGGCAAGAGACCACCCTGGCTTAACCAGGAGATCAATGACCTAAAACTCAAAAAAGAGACCTACAAAAAGTGGAAACTCATTTAAATTACAAAGGATGAATATAAACAAATAACACAAGTATGGGTAGGGACAAAATTAGAAAGGCAAAGCCACAAAATGTGATCAAACTAGCTAGGGACATAAAAGGAAACAAGAAAACATTCTACAAATACATTAGAAGCAAGAGGAAGACCAAGGACAGAGTAGGCCCATTACTCAATGAGTGGGGGAGACAATGACAGAAAATGTGGAAATGGCAGAGGTGCTTAATGACTTCTTCGTTTCGATTTTCACCAAGAAGTTTGGTGGCGATTGGATGTCTAACATAGTGAATGCCAGTGAAAGTGAGGTAGGATCAGAGTCTAAAAAACGGAAAGAACAAGTCAAAAATAACTTAGATAAGTTAGATGTCTTAAAATCACCAGGGCTTGATGAAATGCATCTAGAATACTTAAGGAGCTGACGGAGGAGATACGTGAGCCATTAGCAATTATCTTTGAAAAGTCATGGGAGACATTCCAGAAGACTGGAAAAGGGCAAATAGAGAGAGTGCCCATCTGTAAAAAGGGAAATAAGGACAACCTGGGAAATTACAGACAGTTTAACTTCTGAACCCAGAAAGATAATGTTTGCAAATTGATTGGTTAATTATTTGCTCCACTTAGAAGATAATAAGGTGACAAAATAACAGTCAGCGTGGATTTGTCAAGAACAAATAATGTCAAACCAACCTGATAGGCTTCTTTGACAGGATAACAAACCTTGTGGATGAGAGGAAGCGGTAGATGTGGTATATCTTGACTTTAGTAATGCTTCTGATAACGTCTCGCATGACTGTGTCATAATCAAACTAGGGAAATACAATCTAGATGGAGCTACTATAAGATGGGTGCACAACTGATTGGAAAACCGTTCCCAGAGAGTAGTTATCAATGGTTCGCAGTCATGCTGGAAGGGAATAATGAGTGGGGTCCTGCAGGGATCGGTTCTGGGTCCGGTTCTGTTCAATATCTTCATCAATGATTTAGATAATGACATAGAGACTATACTTATAAAGTTTTTGGACGATACCAAGCTGGGAGAGGTTGCAAGTGCTTTAGAGGGTAGGATTAAAATTCAAAATGATCTGGACAAACTGGAGAAATACTCTGAACCAAATAGGATGAAATTCAATAAGGACAAATGCAAAGTACTCCATTTAGGAAGGAGCAATCAGTTGCACACACAAAATGGGAAATGACTGCTTAGGAAGGGATTTGGGGATCATAGTGGAACACAAGCTAAATATGAGTCAACAGTGTAACACTATTGCAAAAAAAGCAAGCATCATTCTGGGATGTATTAGCAGGAGTACTGTAAGCAAGACACAAGAAGTAATTCTTCAGCACATAGTAAAGCAGATTAGGCCTCAGCTGGAGTATTGTATCCAGTTCTGGGTGCCACATTTCGGTAAAGATGTGGACAAATTGGAGAGGGTCCAGAGAAGAGCAACAAGAATGATTAAAGGTCTAGAAGACATGAGCTATGATGGAAGATGGGGGGGAAAAATGGGTTTGTTTAGTTTGGAGAAGGGAAGACTGAGAGGGGACATAACAGTTTTCAAGTACATAGAAGGTTGTTACAAGGAGGAGAGAGAAAAATTGTTCTTGACCTCTGAGGATAGGACAAGAAGCAATGGGCTTAAATTTCAGCAAGGGAGGTTTAGGTTGGACATTAGGAAAAACTTCCTAACTGTCAGAGTGGTTAAGCACTGGAATAAATTACCTATAGAAGTTATGGAATCTCCGTCATTGGGGATTTAAGCAGGTTGGACAAACACCTGTTAGGAATGGTCTAGATAATACTTAATCCTACCTTAAGTGCAGGGCACTGGACTAGAAGACCTCTAAAGGTCAATTCTAATTTTCTGATTCTATGACTACTGCAGAACAAACTATGTAATGGGGTCAAGGTTGGCTATGTCAAAAGCTGAGAATGGTTAGAGAAGACTGAATGTTCAGGTTTCTCTTTCAGTGGCTCCCCACTTGCAGAAGAACAACGCTCTATGACAGATGGCACAGCAGAGAGAACTAATGTGAGTTATATCTTTGACTAGTGTATGTATGTGTTTTAAAGATCTATCTTTCTGTATACAAGAAACTGTTAATGTTTACCCCATAAAGCAGTGAATACCATGGATTCTAAATCAGGAGAATGTACTTTCCAGTTCCTTCAGAGTGTCTGAGAGTTCGGAGAGGTTTGCATAGGATCACTAGTATTGAATGGCCGATTATCTTAAACTTGTTTCTTGTTTATATGGATCACATTTAATCCTTTTTGGGCCCAGTTGAGTCCATCAGTTTAAAGCCATTCTCTTACAAACTGCTAAAAATCTGCATTGACTTTTATCCTCATAATCTACTACACTTAAAAGAGCAAGCAAAGAATTTTCTTGCTGTTCGCTTGTTTCACCTCTGAGAACGTTTAGCTGCTATATTAACTTTACCTGCATCTAACTTCTCCATGCACTTATTCCGCATCACTGTCTGCAGATGGGATCTTGTATATGAAACATTTGTTCAGTTATGACTGCCCCTCTTCTCTTCCTCCAAGAAGTTTCTAGTAGCTTTCCTCAGGGAGATAGCCTTGCCTATGGGACTTTTCAAGCTTCAGTATTGCTCAGTAGTAGTTCTGTGCTTTGAGGAAACAATGTAGGAAGAGAACTAATTGGTTACCTAAAATACTTTTTCAGGCACCTCAGTTGTAAATTGTAAATTCATCATTTGCTTCCAGGAGGGAGAATTGACCTTGCATTTTCCTCTTTAAAAGCTTGTCAAAGAAACACCAAAGAAACTAGCTTAAATACATCACAGCAATGGATTTACAGATGCCACCTTTTTTTTGGTCTGTCTTTTGAAGAGTCTTTTGTGTAAATCTAAACTCTAAGAAATTATCCATAGATTAACTCCAACCCACAACGCTTGTGTCTTAACAATACACGTGGAGTGCCAACTTCCATGATCTCTTGGCCTGCACGTGTTCTGGCCCTTGTGTACACTTTTTGTGCTTTCTTTCCATTTCTAAAGTTATACATTTTTCACTGAAAACAAAACAGAACTAAGTGCAAGAGACACAAATCAGCAATCTTACTGTCTACTTTTCTTTTAATTCTCCAGGAAACAAATGTAGCTGTCTTTGAGGTATGTTTACACTCACAAGAAAGGAGCAGTTCAGGTCCTGTTGATTCTCAAGCATTGGAAGATCCTGACACTAAAACAGAAATGCCAGATGTTACAGAAGAGATGGAACTGTCTGCTACAGATCTTACGGGTCAAGACATTGTCATGCACAGCCCGGAAAAGAATGCCCAGTCAGAAACTGATTCCATTCAGGCTGAAAAACCAAACCCACCAGAATATAAATCAGGTGGGTTTCTTTATGGCTATTTCACATGGTTTGTGTTTTATTATTAGGATTTTACAATCAAAATGCCTTATCTGACAATCTTATTAATGGACCTTGTTAACATGTGAACTTATTGGTGCAGGACTATTAATCTCTCTAAATGGGATGTAGTGCCAATGTCTATTTGATATTTGCACTGACATCCTTATATTATACTGGACACACAACAGCAAACAACCATATTAATCAAGAGGGTTTTTTATTGCATAATCTTCAATAGGATGTGTAATCCACTATAAAAGCGGAAGCAAAGGTTGATAGACACTATGAAAACAAACTGAAGTCAGGAATAAGTGAAGAAAATGTATAGCTTTTCCAGCATGATCAAGCAATGGAGTGTAACTTTTAAAATATTGACATGTGGTCTTCTTTTTTCCAGATCTTTTGCACAGCGATTTTATCTCCAGTGAGGGAACTCCTTTTGACGCGGTAGGTTCACCTTTAGTCTTATTTGACTAAAAGAATCCATTTACATGGCAACACCATTAAACTTTCACACTAAATGGCTTTTGTAAAATTTCCTGAACTACTGCAATGAATTCAACTCCATAAAAAGTCAGTATCAAAGACCTTTGTGGTGACTCAGGAACCGCTTAGGTGGAATCAGGATACAATAGCTCACGATTTTTGTAGAACAGTTGTCTAACTCCTGTCAAACTGCTGAGTCCTTAACTTGGTCAAACTGCCAAATATCCAGAAAATCCAATTATCTGAAGCCTTAGTGCTCTTCTCCCTCATGAAAAGTTTAGGCATGATAGCTAACCAGGTGAAGGCTTATTTCCTTCCATTTTTAGCAGGTATTAACAGATCATATGCTCCTTGCTTTCTGCCTTCATCTGTCCTTTTCCTTCCCTCTTTCATACTAGAATGCTTCAGGTCTTTATTCTATCTCTGCCTTGGTAGCACTAATATTTTCTAGGGCTGAAGTTGTCAAAAGAGCCCAAGAGGAAAGTTGGTGTCTAGATCTAGGGGATTTGGGTACCCTGCTCCCTTGGCTCCTCCGAAGATCCCACCTTCCATGTGGATTGCTACTGCCACTGATCCCATTTTCTCCAAAACTGAGCTGATATTTAAACTCTCCTTATGATTGGAAACACAAGCCAGCAAAGTGCTGGACCAAAGGGGGGCCCCACTAGCATTGGTAAGTTGGTTTAGGGAGGGTGTTGCTCTGGAAAAATGTACAGCACAACAGCTATTACCACATTTGAGTCAAGCATTCCATCCAAAACTTAATATTTCTAGTAATTTGGCAGCTTTCAGCACTCTTACAGATTCTGCTAGCAAGACCAACGTTTTACCTTTAAACGTGTATTTTAAAGCTGTGATGATTAGTGCCCATAGTACTGAATGAGGAGATGAGATAATTCCCTTAATAAAATCCCTTTGTCAAAATATTGTCGTCCACCTCTTGTCCTAACGGCTTATACATGTATACTATTCATAGACACCTATGGCATGCATAAACCATTGATTGACCAGGACAGTTCCAGTCAGTCTGGCATTTAAATCGCTGTGCTAATCAGTAGAGTAATCTGCTGCTGTAATGTAAATTAGTGAATTTTGTTATGTGCTGTAGACTGGATAACTGTTGCTTGAACACTTACCTCACATTTTAATTTCCCCTACAGCCAAGCTTGAATTGCAGCCTCCCCTTCACGCCGGTCAGGAATGAAGCACAGAAGTTTACAGCAGCTGAAATATGCAATGATCTAATTGTGTTTTCTCCTTTGTCTCTCCCCTCTGTGGAAAAATGAAGACTGACTTTGAATTCAGAATGTGTATATTATGCTATTTGAATACGTAGAGGAACATCTGAAGTAGCAAGATATTACCCTTAAGAACAACTGAATAAATGTGTCTAACCTGGTATTTAGATAGTAGAACTACTTATTAAAAACGTTTTATAACATTTTATGAAGCAGATGACATTGCAATTTGAGAACTGCTGTACAGTAATAGCTAGGGAGGATAAGAATCCATAGTGACTTGCTGTATCCATAGTGACTTGCATGATGACTTCCCTATTTAGGGATAATATATCATGTCTAAGCTTTCACGCATGTCCTATCCACTTCAAGATATAAACTTTTTATTTTATTCAGTTTTTGCTTTTCTCTTTCATTTCTTTCCTTACGTCAAAAAATAATTTAATGTGTAAAAGATGGGGCCTACTGTGTGCTAGCTGCACCTCTCTCTCTCCTTTCTGGTCTCTGAGTGCACCCATTTGGGCCCATTGTCTTTACCTACACTCTGGAATTTCACAATTCTCCCACACTTGCACTGAGCCCTGTGTACTGACTGTGCTTACTCAGCAGGTCTGACACAGGTTCTTTTTAGTCAGTGATCAGTGATATCCAGTGACCAAACAGGTTTCTTAAAGCAATATGTTGGTTTTAACACTAGGAACCAAGCATTTAAAGAGGATTTGAAAATGTGGGTGTGTGTGGTGTGTGTTCTGATGGTACCTTAGGCAAGTTTTCTTCAGCAAGTTCTTGTATATCACCCAGGTTTTCCCAGATTCCACCACCACCTTGAGAGAGAGAGACTCCTTAAACTTGCCACAGTTCTTTGATCTCCTCTGTTCCTGAATCTTTGCCTGCCTCGGCATGGTCTCTTAACAACCCACAAGTGGTTATTGAAAAGTGGCTTATTCTAAACGCTTCCTTTTCCTTATGGCCCGCTGTTGAACTAGATCAATATATTCATACAGCAAATATCCCAGTAACCAAGGCAACATCCAGTATTCATAAATTATTATAGATCAGCTCCAATTGTCACGTTTTTCAAAAAGTGACGTAGCCTCTTCATTGTCTAATAGTCAGTTTTGTATAATAAAATACCAATTCTCCCCTAGCTTTACTTCAGACCAACTCCTTAGTCTGATACCTTGTATCTTTCCATGGTTACAATGTTTTCTGCTGCACCTCACCTCTGACAGGGGCATCTTGTTTCAGAATGCTAAGCTGAAAGTGCTGTATTCATGTGTTGAAACAAAGATGAGGCGCTAACCTGTTTCACCTGCTGCACTCAGTCTCCATCTCTATTAGTCTTTTACAGAGGACAGACTTCTTGTTTAGCTGTATTCTTAAAAAGCCTATGTAGTAAGGAGTGTTGGAGAATTGTATGTGAAATGCTAGTCTGTATATAACAGTGCTAAATGGTGGAGGGGTTCTGATGACACTGTCCTTCTGGGCTAGTACATCTCACTTACTGGCAACTCAAACTAGCTGCTCCTTTCTATGTAATGTCACAATTAAGGCATATCTGTTAGTTGCCTTAAGTGTACAACTCGTATATTACATAGGACTCATTCTTGATAACCTTGTAAATAGGCTCCCTAAGGGTTTCTTTTAAAATAATGTCTGTCCTGATGTTCTTCATGTGACTTCAGATTGCAGCCTTCCTGGGGAGTGTTGCATGTGAATGGAATCAGATCCCGAAAATGGACTCTTAAGAGTGAAGGGAACGTACAACTTTAACAGATCCCCTCAAAGAAATGAACGGACCTGTGAGCCTCTTCTTCCAGCAGGGTGTAGGAGGAATTTGTTTAGCTAAACTTTGTGGTAAAAGCACCTGGAGATGAAGGATAGTCTAGTGTCTAGGGCACTCTGCCACTGACTTTCTCTGTGACCTTAGGTAAGTTGCTTAGCCTTTCCATGCTTTAGTTTCTGATTTATAAAATAAGGATAATAGTCTTATTTCACAGGGGGGTTTTGAAGTGCTCAGTAGCAAGGTAATGGAAGATCTGAGTACACAGATAATGCTAACTATGTTGCTCACACCTTCAGCTCTCTTCTTCTCAGGCTTCAGAGTTCTAACCTTGAAGTAGTTGTGGCAGAACTTGCCATGCCTTCCCCTTAGAAAAGGTTGCCTCTGTATATTCTAGGAGCTTGGCCTGGCCTGGCCAGATACTTCTCTTTTTAGTAACCTAACTGCTCTCTGCTCCAAAACCTACTTAGTATATTAACTTCAAGTAATTACAGTTAGTCTTAGAAACATGAAGGGTGCAAGACCCGCCATTCCAGCTCCTTCCCATTTGGGGTGATCAGTGTATTCTGTCCTCCGATCCCCACCTCTTCATGCAAGCCTTCCTCTCGAAGTTGGAGGTTGCTAACAGCCCCATCTCACTGTCAATAAACTTAGAGAAGGAAGGAAAATCCGCTTGTCTGTACTGTGTAGATAGCTACATCACAGAAAATACATTTCCATGGTGCTGGAGTAATCTCAGGGTGGATAAAAATCAATGATTTTTTTTAAAAAAAAGGATTTTTTTAATTGGATTTTTTTAGTAAAAAGCAGTTTTTTTCCCTCAAAATATATAAAGATAGTTTTAATTAAAATACATTATAGCTCAAAGATATCTCATCATGGAATAAGGATTATAAATTCTAATTCTATAGAATGAGACAATATATTCATGTAATGCTTAAGAAAAGTTTTGTAAATGAGTTCCAATAGTTCATGGATTAGGGACTCAATTTTATGGGGTCCCACAGGCTTCTGTATAGATTATTTATGTTAATATTTCTATCTACCCAATGGGACTCAATGCTCAGTTGAGAAGATACAATCAGGGATGCTTAGTTTTGCAGTTCTCAAACAGTGGATTTGTGTCTCCAGAGATAACATGCTTGTTAACAGCAAAAATGTTTTAAAATACATAATATATAGAGGTGAGAATTGTTAAGACCTCAACTCTATTGTCCCTCTGCAAATTTGGGTACACAGTGTCCCAATCCCTTACCTCTCTAAAGGTGTAAAGTTTCAAAAAGTTCATTGAATAGAAGGCGGGGGGGGGGGGGGAAAAAAATTGGGAAGGGGAAGAAAACTTGGGGATATATGAGAAGTGAGGGACGTATGCTTGTTTTGTTAAAAAATTATGGGTTTCCTGTTGAAGAAAAAAATCCAGAATACTTAACGTTGTTTTTAGTTAAATAACACAATTTAAATGTCCGGTAATGTTCTCCTCTTTATACAGCCTGGCAAGAAAATCTGCCAAATATTAATGGTTAATCTGTTGAATTGGAGATAGTTCACCTCCCAAATGACTTAATAAATATGTGCTTCAATTACCTTTGGTAAATGAAATAATCAAAACAATCATTCATTTTCTGATATAGCTGTAAAACTAATCTGAAAAGTTTTCAAAATCATTGTTTAAAAATGTATAGTGTGTACCTTCTAAAAATGAAACCTACACCTATGTGAGTCGTGAAGAATATGTATTAAGATTATAAAAACCAACAAGAATGCACTTTTATGTAGAAAACCTTGATTAAATCAAGACAGGTTTAAGATTAGCAGCTGTGTTAGTCTGTATCCGTAAATAAAATGAGGAATACTTGTGGCACCTTAGAGACTAACCAATTTATTTTTTTATGCTGAAATAAACTGCTTAGTCTCTAAGGCAGTGGTCATCAAAGTGGGGTGCACGAGACCCCAGCGCCACTGCCGAATCCTCCCAGGAGACCGCCGAATTCAACAGAGGTCTATTTTTGTACTGCCGAAATGCCACTGCAGAAAGCAAAAGCTTTCTGCTCAGCAGCATTTTGGCGGACATACCCTGAGGGGCCATGAGTGGACACCGCTCCGCGGAAGGGGGCCGTGGCCAAAAATGTTCGAGGACTGCTGCTCTAAGGTACTACAATTATTCCTCTAAAAGGTCTTTCCTGATTTGATTTTCACACACACACCCCCGCCCCCCAAATAACTGCAATTCTAGAGTAACTTCTTGAGCCTCATTTATTCCTAATATCTTCAGCTAACAGGTGTAAGTGGAGAGCTGTATTGTGCTTTACAGGGTCAAGACATTGGAGCACATCTTGCTGTAGGCTTCCTTCTGAATTGAGTTCCAGTAGGGGTTGGTGAATGCTCTAGGCTCCAGCTGTGCTTCCTGTAGAAGCACAGAAAGTGGCTGCTTTGCAGTATCTCTAAAGGTGAAAGAATGTGGAAGAAAAGTGAGCCTAGTGCCATCCCTCCGAGTTGGTGACCAATATTGATACCATGAGCATGGTTGAGCTTTACTTCTGTCTGAGTTAGGGGGGAGTCAGATTCTGCCCAGAGCCAGCGTAAAACATGAAGATTCACATCCCAGCCAGGAGTCTGACAGAGAAACCCTGACCTGGCTGTTCCTTTTACTCATGGGACCAATGGTTGAATGCGTCAGGCTGCTCTCCTAATGAGGTCCACATTTCTTTTCTCAGTAGAACCATGCAAAAGTCTTTCTAGGAGACACCACTTCTGGCCTTTAAGCTGCATTAACTAAATTCTTGCCATATTTAAACTTCTGTGGCTTGCTAGGGAAGCTTTTTGTACCCATTTTCTGGTACCCATTTAAAATAACATGGCAGCAAATTTCACTTCTAGTACAAGTGTTTTTATTACATTTATTATACAAAGGATAATACGTTCTTATATAGCTGTATATCCTTTATTATACAAAGGATAAATGAAGCCAGCAATTTTTTTTTTTAAGGTTAACTACTATTCAAGAAATGGCCAAAGTATGTTTCCTGGTGTGAAGGTTACACTACACAACACCACTCATATCATAGTAGGCGTAACACTGGTGAGAGAGAGGTCCCCAGCAATGCTGAGTTTGGTGATTTCATTCAGGTTCCTCATCCGGTAATTGAACTGCAGCAAGTGAGCATCATTCACAGCTACCTTAAAATGATCCGTCTCGCACAGAACGTGGATCTGAAAAATGTGAGGCAAGCAGAGGAGTTTAACATGGCATTTGTTCCAGGGACTGTCTCTCAGGCTACAGGGACTATGGATGCTATTCTGAATGAAGCCTAGGCACTATTTCACCAGCCAGCAAAGGGAAACAAACACTCCAGGCTTCAGGGCCTTAGAAAGACTTTCTTCAGGGCTCATTTTTTAATCCACAAAACCAAATAGCAAATCAATGGCATTAGAAAGAGTTTAACATGCATGTGGCTTTTGAATTTAGTGCTGTTGAAAGATACCAGCATGGCAGCCCTGGAGATTTAAGTTCTCTATCCACCATAAAGGACAATACCCATGTGAGCCTCCCAGGGCTGCTGGGTGAATGTGCTGGAAGGACCAGCTGTAAGGCTGAATGGGCATAAACAAGAAGCTGTCCTTTCACCTAGATTGCTAAAGACAAGGGTCAGTACCAGGTGGTGCCCTTTTTGCAATGGGGCACTGGAGTTTGTGAACTATATGGCATTGAGGAGCAGATCTGTAGAAAACACACATTTAAAGATTGTGTAGCAGCAGGTATCCCAATCACCAGACCTGCTGCATAAAGTTTATACCTTAAAAGGTTTGCCAGCTTCAAATGGAAACCTGGGAGAGGTTCTCTCCTCCTTTCCCCAGGTATTCTGAATCATTGCATTACAGACAATGACTTGTCTGTGGTCCTCGTTGAAGCGGGGATTAAAGTGGAAGGCGATATCATGCCCTTTCTTGAAATCCAGTGAAAATCTGCAAGAGATGGCGATAGATAGACAATGGCTCTTTCCATGACACCTGACCGGTATTGTGGCACAACTCGTAGGCTATTTCTTACAGTGTTTGCCTTTAGTCATAGAAAGCAGAGGAGTAAGTCATGAAAACAAGGAAATACATTTCCAGCTGCACTGACTCTCGTACAGCTTTGGCAACGTTCAAAAGCAGAAAGCCAAGAACCTGCTGTCCTGACAAAAAGCGCATTCCTCTTTCACGAGGGTGGTGCCTGAAGGGGAAGTACCACAATTATAGCGAAACAGGCAGCCCTGGGTCCTGCTTTCACTGACTGAGCATGTCAGTGACTCCCCGTGTCTCTAAACCACGCTGACTATTCCTGCCCCAGACTCAGGGCTTCCCCTGTGGACCCCGCATCTGAATTACAACTGCTATAGCACCTGCCACACGCCAATGTGCATTTTATAATGGAGACTGTGAGAAACTTCTGCTTGCTGAAAGGACACAGTGCTTCCTGCTGCACTGACTTAGCATAAACCAGCAAACAGGGAGGTGTAGTTCAGATTACAGATGACTGGTCCCCACCCAAAGGGGAGGATACGTGACCTCCCCCGTGACTCCGTACCATCCCATCCCCGTCCCACATTATCTGGGGGAGGGAGGGGGTGGTTCTGTCCTTCTGGTCAGCCAGCTCCCCGCAGCATGTTCAGCTGCTCTTCCTAGCAGCCAGGCCCCAGAGCTGTGCCCGGCTGCTGCCTGGGAGAGCACCTGGCTGCCTCCCGCCCGGGCCTGGCTTCCAGGACAGTGGCTGAGTGACTTGGAGCCTCTCCAGCAAGCTGAGTCGTCTCCTGTCCCCAGAAGCTGAGCCTGGGCAGGGGGTAACCTGCTGCTGCTCCAGCCAGGTGCTCTCCCAGGCAGCTGCTGCACTGCACTGGGCAGAGTCTGGAGCCACATGGCTGGAAGAGGCTCTGACTCTGCCCTTTCCTCTCCCCGTGGGGGCCGGCTGGAGCAGCACTTGACCCTTCGTGCACCTCCCATGAGGGGCCTCTCTGATCTGATCAGCCTGTCCGGGGGGGAGGGGGAGCAGTATTACACCCGAGTGCTGCAGATGGGGCCCTGTCGTGTCTGTGTGATGCTCCCCAGTGGGGTGTTAGGGGAGCCGCTCTGGGGCACAAAGGTCATCTGGAGAGTTGGTCACACCAAACGAGTTCAAATGCCACTACTACAGCCCCTGCTTCTCCACCGCTAACCCAAACCCAGCTGCAGAAGGGTTTAGCTACAGCTAGAACGACAGTTCCACTCGGAATCGTCATAGCAACACCTTCAAACCCCTGGAGCGTGTGGACAGGGCTGCCTGGAGCAAGGGCTGTGGAGTAGGCATGGCAGCCTCAGAGGCTCAGTCGTCTGTCCCTGCCCATAGAGTGGGACAGTAATTCAATGCTGGCCTGCACCAGCAGGAGATAGAGGCAGCCCTTATGCCAGCTCAGCTGCACTGGCCTCCACCTCGGTGAGGACAGAGACACGGTTGCACCCAGTGACTCCTGCACCCTCACACGCACGCCCCCTGTCAGCTGGCCGAGGGATTCTTACTGCCCTTTCTGCTCCTGCACGCAGCACAGAGCAAGACACACGCTAGCCCATCGTTAACGCAGCGCTGGCCTCCTGCCATCCTCACCCTGGCTCAGCTTGGGACACGCGTTGCTCCGTCTCACTTTACCTGTAGGGGTTTGGATTCACTGTCCCCACGATGGTTATCAACAAGCGAGGCACGAGGCCGGTCTGCAAGGGCAGGTCAAAGGGGACGCTCTGTGAAAGAACATGGACTTTTCGTGAGCCAGAACCAGACTCGGCGCCGACATTTAAACCCACTCAGATAAATCCTAAGTTCTCAGAACTTGATAGTAATCGGAAGAACACAACAGGCTCCTCGGGAGACTGTTGGACACCGGGCTGTCTGACCCACTACCCCCGGGCTCCTCTCGCTCCTAGCTAGTGTTAAAGGGACACTGACTGAAGACTTCCCTGGTCCTGGTTCTTTACAATACAAACAGAGCTGGGAGCTAATGACTTTAGAACTCTGTCAAGGAAACAAGTTTGCCTGGAATTAAAGGGAATAACTGATATTTTCTGGGACGTTTGCTTTAGAAATCGCAATAGTGGAGCGTTTTAATTCCCAAGGAACATTCAGGGATAATTTAGATGCGAGGTGACAAGGAGCATGGTGTTTTTCAGAGCCATCAGCTTCTTCCAGCAAGATCCCAGCTTGTGACATCTCCTTCCTCACCACGAAGGACCAGGGACGCAGGCTGGCATTTTCACCTCCCCGGCAGTAACATCATCGCTCTAAAGGGGTGGGTGGCAGCACTATGGGTCTGATCCTGTAGGGGCCTGAGCACACTCAATGCCTACTGATGCTGGGAGATGGGAGGGCATGTTGCACCTTCTGGGAAGGATTCTGCACCTTGCAAGATTGAGCCCATCTGCTTTGGTTCCTAATTCATACTCTACGGCTGCATTCTCAGCCAGTCAGATCTCGCTTGTTCTCAACCTATCAGACACTGTGGATTGGCTAAGAACTGGAAGCTATTCAAAAATGATTATATAGCTGTCACCAGTGGAGCAGTGGGGCCCACTGGAGATCCAAATCCAAACTGTGGGGCAGTAGGAGGTGCTCCAGGTCCACTTGGCGGTTGTCCAGGGGCAAGAGGTGCTCCGGGATAGGCCCCGGGTGCTCCAGGATAGGCCCCCGGTGCTCCAGGATAGGCCCCAGGATAGGCCCCTGGTGGTCCAGGATATGCCCCCGGTGCTCCAGGATATGCCCCAGGACCAGCAGGTTGATTTCCCCAGGGACCAGCAGGTTGATTTCCCCAGGGACCAGTAGGCCAGCCTTGGTTTGGAGGAGCATTTGGGTTTGTGTTACCGGGTCCGGATAAGGCATCAGATAACTGGATGGAAGAGAAAACATCATCAGCATGCTGCCATTGCATCCTGCTAGCCCACGTGCATCTCTTCTGATTCCTTACATGCTTGTGTCTCTTGGTGCTTTACGGGGAGAAAGGACATCGACCAGTAGGGTCATTATCATTCACCTCTTGACCAGGAGAGGAAGGTTCGGAATGTGCTTCACAAACTACAGGATCTGGCCTCTCACTCAACAGAGCCTTGAGATCCAGGCTGGCATGGAGTGGGATTGTAGAGAGACCGCTAGGGAGGTTAGAAAGAAGGGGACATTGGCTTGGAGCCAAGGAGGGGCAGAGATTGGATAAGTACAGGCTAGTCTGGAGTGTCTCCATATGACCCAAGGACTCTGGATGCCAACTGGCAGAGGGCACAGGGATTCCCTGGATTCACCAAAATAATGTCATGTAAGGTCTCTAATGAAAAGTCTGTGGCACACATGTCATCATCATCATCGTGAGATGTATGTGTGGAAAATGTGAAGAATTACACATATATGCAGCAAATTATGTTCTCTGGGCCTTATAGTTAAAGGCAGAGCACTCAAAGGTAGCATCTCTTGAGGCAAATTTCTCTAGACAGGAAGAGGAGATGTTTATCTCCCTGCTGGACCATTGTGTGTCTTACATCAGAAGTCTATTAACACACTGAATCAAATGCTAATGAAGAGACTTCAGAAGGAAATTAACAGGAAGAGTAGGGTGACCAGACAGCAAGTGTGGTCATCAGGACAGGGGGTGGGGATAACAGGAGCCTATAAAAGAAAAAGACCCAAAAATTAGGGCTGTCCCTATAAAATCGGGACATCTGGTCACCCTAAGGAAGAGGCAAATTGAGGGGGGACCCCAGTTTTCAGATGAATCTCAAAGCTCTGTTCTGGTATATTTGGGGGTGAGAGGGTGCAGAGAGATGCTCTGTCACCCTTCAATCTGTGAAGGCACGTTTTCATCTTTTGAAACGGGATCTCACTCATCCTGGCTGAAAACAGTGGGAAAAGGGCTTGGAGTGAGCTACCCTGCTGAGACTGGAAAAGTCTTGTGAGTTAAATTTAAGCTCTAGAAAGCATGTTATAATTTTGTTTTATATGTAACCGTTTGTTTCCAATATTCTTACTTACTATCTGCTCTTTGATGATAAACTCATCCTTGTTTTCACTATAAATATATCTAAGTGCTGCGTTTTAAGCAGCCTGATGATCCTGAGTTTAATCTTGTAATCTGGTGTGTGCTATTCCCTTGGGAGCAGAGGACGTGAGAGTTGTGTGAGTGTTCAGTGGATCAGGAACTGGACACTTCAGAGGGACACTTTGAGAAGTCGGGGGGTTGCTAACCTGTCCAGAAAGCATGAGGCCTGCAGAGGCCTGGAAGGCAGCTTGTGTTACAAAGAGGCCAGTGGAGTCAGGGAGCTGATCCAGAGTAGGCACAGACAAGGGCACGCTAAGGGCAGGTGGTAACAAGGTGCCTCACAACCCTGCGAAGCTGCACTGTGTTATGTTTACGGTCATAAACATACAACTGAAAGCCAGAATAATGGCCATTAGTCTGGTCCTGCTCCCACTGACTCCAACGAGAATCTTCTCATTGAAGTCAACGAGAGTAGGGACCGTGCACACAACCCTAAATATTCATGAGCAGCCGGTGATTTTGGGTGCCCAACCTGAGATGCCCAAGAGGGATTATTTCAGCACTAAATGCACAGATTAAGAGTTGAATTTAGTTTTGAGAAGTTCTACACAGCTTAGAAAAGATGAGAAATTCTAGCTTCCACACACAAACTGTACACTTTAGTACAAAGCAACATCATTAATAATGCTCAAAGATCATGAATGTTTTTTAAAAAGTCGGGACTTACAGAAAAACCGTCTGCCATTTTCCTGAAACAAAGACAAAGGAGACCGTTAATACTTATTTTTCCCACATTCCATCTACAAGATACAGATCTTAGCATTGCACTTTTAAAAGTCACACGGGTTTGTATTTAATACGTGCTGAAGAATATATCCCCTATGTCTTGCTTGCCAACTTTTCACCTCAGAGTATTGCTTCTTCCAGAGTGAATGTCTCTTAACTACACCAAGGACTAATGACATCTATTTGAAACGTTATCTAAATATTAAACATGAAGATATCTGTACCATACTAGATATTACACTGCTGGTACCTGGACCAATTTAAAATTAGTGCCTCTTTACTTAGATGACGTTATTCTCTATATTATTCTCTATATTAACCCCGAGGCTTGAGACTTTAATGGGAAGGAGGCTAATAATCAGTGGAATCTTCAGTGTTCAAGGACTGCAAATTAAATGGATAGTTGCTACATTCTGAAATATGCATGCAAGGGCCATTATCTTGGCAAGGGTTTTGCTGTATGGGACTTGAATCAATATGGTAATCTTTCCTGGACAGATGGACAGCAATCTGAAGTGTATCATCTGCGGGGGCTTAAAATCCAGTTAAGAAAATACTGCTTAAACACAAAGCAGTCATGTACAGCAATTTAGTCAGTTATACATGTCCTGATTCAGCATATCCTTAAACACAAGAGTAATCCCAATTATCTCAAAATTAAGTACATGTACATTGCTGCATCAGGGCCACAGTGAGAGAACAAGCATGGCTGAATTTCTGTCTTTTCCACAGAATTGAGTCCTTTTAATGAACGGATCTCAGATAGACAGTATGGAAAAAATCTGACAGACCGTAATATCTGTGTTTCTATTGTCTGTCATTTTCCAAATAACTATAATTTGTACCTGAGATGATTTTTTTTACTGACAGTTTCTTACTGAATCTTTGTTAGGTAACAAATTTCAGCCTTTCCACAAACTGTGTTCTGACTGATTGATTGATTTTTTTGAATGGCTACCACTTCTGATAAAGTGCATCCTAGACACCCAAATCTGTGACACTGACGTAAGTTCAAAGTACCGCCACTGAAGTTACTCTGGCTCTACATCAGTGTTACAGAAATCAGAATCTGGCCCTGCACAGTGCATAAGAATAATAGAATATCAGGGTTGGAAGGGACCTCAGAAGGTCATCTAGTCCAACCTCCTGCTCAAAACAGGACCAACCCCCAACTAAATCATCCAACAGATTTTTTGCCCCAGATCCCTAAATGGCCCCCTCAAGGATTGAACTCACAACCCAATGCTCAAACCACTGAGCTATCCCTCCCCTCAAGCAAAAGATAGAGCTGCACTTAGAGTAGTGAGCTTTAAATTCTCCTTTTTCTCAAATATTTTTCATCACAATGTTTTCCTCTGGCCATAACAGTTGGAAATATATTTGTATCAATAAGTGGTAACACACAGTTATAGTTACAGACATGACTATAAATAGCATCAGAGTTCCATATTCAGTCTGGAAATAAGGACCACATCAAGTTTGTTATCTTTGCAAATCAAGACTTCTGCCACATTGAAAACTCAACAGGAAGAAAGGAAAGAGAAGCCCCACCGTCTCTGTTCTTCCTTCTTCTAGGAATGAAGATTTTGCAACCAGAGATTTGCTAGCACTCTAACTGTTATTTCTAGTGCTATAGAAATGCAGGACACTTTACAGTCACATAGCAAGACAAAGTCTCTGCCTGGAGGAATTGCAAGTGTCTGGTTTAGACCAATATGAACAAGTAAGGTTCAGGAACCGGAGCAAACAGCGTGTGAGAGGAATTCAGCGTCGTGCATTAGGCCGTGAGCTGTAGAAACTGGTTTGTGTTAGTGAAGTGGGCAGACCTGCCTCAGAGACACAGCAGCTTTGTGCAATAAGAAGGTTCAGTTTTATTTCGTTCTTTCCCCCGACTGTAGCTGCATTTTAAGCCGCACAACGGCTGGTTTCAATAACTCAGACGCACAACAAGTTTTCATCTACATTTGTCACGGGAGTGGTTGTGACTCTTATCCTAGGAGACCCCAGTACAAAACCCAGAGACTGTTCACCTCCCATCCCCCACAGTGGATGTTTCGACATACTAAATAAAAAAGGCAGCCCAAAGTTTCTGGAACTAAAACCACAAACTATGTAATGGATTTAAAAACTTTTTTTAAAAAAAAAGTTTAGAGATATCACCATAGTAACCTCTCTTGGAAAAATGCTTGGCTGATCTGTGTAGCCTTCAGCTAAGGCGTGGCACAAATATGAGTCAGGACTTCACCCATTTTGATCAACTGCTCTCAACTGGAGTAGGATTCTCCTTCATTAATAATAAAGTTTAGTTATGGCATACGACTAGCTTATCTCAGTGTATCAGATAATGCTATAACAGTGATAAAATTCCCAAGTTTATCTTGTGCTTTTAATCAAAAGTGCTTTACAAAGGAGGTATCATTATCCCCATTTTACAGATGGGGGAAACTGAGGCACATAATCTTTGCCCAAAGTTACCTGGCAGGACAGTGCCAGAGCCAGGAATAAACTTAGATCCTTTGAGTCCCAGGCCAGTGCTCTAGCCACTAGGATACACTAGAATCAGAGAGGTAGCCGTGTTAGTCTGGAATTGCAGAAGTGACAAAGAGTCTTGTGGCACCTTGAAGACTAACTAAAGTATTAGAGCATAAGCTTTCGTGGGCTAATACCCACTTTGTCGGATGCATGCAGTGGAAGTATCCAGGGGCATGTAGGATACACTGCTTCTCTAGCTGTGTACTAGCTGCAAAACTCCCACTGACTTCAGTGAGAGCAGGGTCGGCCCCTAGGTTGTTAATAGAGCATCAGTCATCATTGTATGTTCCTGCCACTCAAAACTGCACCTGCTTTTTAGGTGAACAAGTCTATCAAAGGGAACCAAAATCGGGCTCTAAACACAATTCAGACTCTAAACACGACCAGCACTGAGGCCAGCAAAGGAAAGAATTAAATTTATCCAGCAACAGAAAGAGTTACACTGGCACTGAGCTCAGATGGAGAACATCTTCATTAGCTGCTTGTCTGAACTGCACATACATCCTCTGCCGTAAGCAGGAATCACTGTATCACAGCCAGTAACGTGGGGGCAGTTCTTTTGTTTTGTCCAGACTGTCTTTTTGTTCTGTGTTTGGACAGCACCTAGCACACTGGAGTCCAGGTCCTACTGTAACACAAACAACAACAATGCAGTAGACCTGGCCTCACTGCACGTGCCTTGAAGATTGCTGTCTAAATGAACATAAACAGGGATATGCAGTAACGCTGATTTCCCCTCCCCAGAAACTGATCCCATCACTGTATCCATAGGAGAGTTGATAATTATGCAAGTCAGTGTTTAAGAGTACTTCTATTACAGCCACAATAGTGCAACTAATGCAGGGATCTCAAAGTCGAATCACCAGGAGGCCACATGAGGACTAGTACATTGGCCCGAGGATCGCATCACTGACACCCCCGTCACCCTGCTCCCAGCCCCGCCCCTTCCCACCCCTTCCACGAGACCCCACCCCTTCCCAGCCCCCATTCCAACTCCTTCCCCAAATTCCCACCCCTGCCCCACTTCCTCCCTGGGCGCACAGCTCCCCACTCCTCCCCCTTCCCTCCTAGAAAGTGCTAAGTGACGCCAAACTGCTGTTTGGCATCAGGAAGCACCTGGAGGTAAGCAGAGGAACTGGGACACGGGGCACTTGTGGGGAGAGGGAGCAGGGGAAGAAGAGCTTGGGGACTGGGGGAAATAACTCCGAGGTGGCAGGGAGGCATGAGGAGCTTGGTGGCCGCAGGAAATAACCCCACAGGCCGTGTGTTTGAGACCCCTGAACTAATGGAATACGATAGCCTCTACTTCTCAGTGTGCACACACCGAGGTCTGCAATTTTTGCACTCTCACAGCTGCTAGAAATTCACCATGCAAAACACATTTGAACGCATTAATTCAATCAACTGGAAGCACAAGCCTGCATGGAAAAAAATGCCCTATGAGCAACTGTGCATACACAATTATTGATCTGTATTATGGTAAGCACCGGGGAGATCCAAATGATATTGGGGGCCCCAAGTGCTAGATCTGGGGTGGGCAAACGTTTTGGCCCAAGGGCCACATCTGGGTATGGAAATTGTATAGAGGGCCATGAATGCTCACGAAATTGAATGTTGGGGTGCAGGAGGGGGCCAGGGGTCTGGCTGGGGGTGTAGGCTTAGAGGTGGGGCCAGAAATGAGTTCAGGGTGTGGGAGGGGGGCTCCAGACTGGGGCAGCGCATTATATGGGGTGAGGGTTCCATGGAGAGGGGTGCGGACTCTGAGGTGGAGCTCAGATGGAGAGTTGGGGGTGCAGGAGGGTGCTCTGGGCTGGGACTGAGAGGTTCAGAGGGTGGGAGGGGGATCAGGGCTGGGACAGAGGGGTGGGGCACTGAAGGGAGTCAGAGGTACATGCTCCTGGCAGTGCTTACCTCAAGCAGCTCCCCGAAGCAGCAGCATGTCCCCCCTCCAGCTCCTATACAGAGGCACGGCCAAGTGGCTCTACACACTGTCCTGTCCACAGGTGCCGCCCCGCAGCTCCCACTGGCTGCAGTTCCTGGCCAATGGGAGCTGCGGGGGCAGTGCTTGGGGTAGGGGCAGCGTGTGGAGCCCCCTGGCTGCCCCTGTGCATAGGAGCCAGAGGGGTGACATGTCGCTGCTTCCGGGAACCATGCAGACCAGGGCAAGCCCCTGACCCCGCTCCCTGACTGGAGTGCTGGAGCAGGGCAAGCCCTGGACCCTGCTCCCCAGCAGGAGCTCAAGGGCCAGATCAAAATGTCTGCAGGGCCAGATGTGGACCCCAGGCTATAGTTTGCCCATCCCTGTGCTAGGTACTGTACACAACCTAGAGTGAGTCTACGCTAGAATAATGGGTACATGTGGCCCTACTCTGGGAAGGCTGGGTTAGTGAACACACTCCAACCTAAACTCAGCCCACTTTTCTAGCACAGAGAAGCCCATAGTAAGAAACAATTCCTATCTGCAACCAAAACAGCTAAGAGAGCCAAAAGATGGGAGGGGAAACTGAGGCCTGGTGGGGGGGAGGGGAGAAGTGACTTGTCCAAGGTCACACAGCAGATCCAGTCCTTTTGGGATGAGCTGGCTCATGATGTGCTGCTAACAGATGAGCTGATGGGAGAGCAGCCTCAGAATGAGGAGGGGAAGTCAGAGCTGCAGTGGAACAAAACCCAGCAGCGCAGCCGGTTCAGAGTGGGGCTCCCTTTTCGCTTGGCCTGGACACACAGGGACATCCAAACACTCTCAGGATGGCTCGGGGGTGAACGATGCACAAAGGACAATTCCTTCCCCCGGGCCAAAGCATGAGCCAAAGCGCTACTGAAAGGGGCACAAACTATTTAGGTCCCAATTTCTTCCCCTCCCTCCTGGAAGTTTGCATGAAGCTCTCCAGCTCTGCTGTGTTGTTGCTGAGACTGGAAGACTCCTCCTACTGAACACTGCAAGTTACACAACACAGCCGGAGGCGGGACATCCAGCCTGTAGGTCGAGTTTGCTGTGGGTGCTGTTAATCCAGCCCAGGTGGGGTTTGTCTGTCTGCCCCATGCCGCGCTGAACTGGCTGCGCTGGGAGTGGTGTTTTATCTCAGACAAATCAATACCATGTGGCCTGGCTGTCTGATCCAAAGCCCACTGAAGTCAGCACAAGCCCTTTGGGCCCTATCTTGCAAGCCTGCACTGCAAGGTGTCAAGCTACCGCTGGACGCACTAGCAGTAGTAAACTCCCACTAAAGTCCATGAGGATTCCATGTGCAGAGGATTGGGGCCTTACATTTTGCATGTCAAGGTTTGGGGGAGGGAGAAGAGTCTTGAGGAAAGGAGAAAAGCAGTGTGAACAAGATTCCCATCCTGAGAGGCAGCACTTTAATGATGGCACTGGAGATCTGGCCCATCTGCTACACAGATTAGGAGAATTTTTGCCCTTATGAGTACTGCTAGCCTGAGTGTTCCTAAGCCAATGATCAGGGCCCCTAAAATCAGGACACGTTTTTTTTAATCTCAATTTTTAAGCCAAATATTCCTTTTTGGGTTTTTTGTATTTGCCTTCTGCTTTTTGCATCTTTAGTATTCACGTTTTCAGGATTTTCTCTGCAGCTGTAAGGGCTAGAAGCTTCCTGTTTCAAATGGAATCCGTTTCTCGCATCGTCACGTGACTCCCAGAGCTGAGGCTTTAGGTGGAGACTCCAAATATCTTGAAACTCGTGATAAAGCTGAGAGAGTTGGCAACATCCCTTCCTTGTGCTCTGTGCAGACCAACAACTCCTCACATCTCATTGCTACAAGAATCATAGAATATCAGGTTTGGAAGGGACCTCAGGAGGTATCTAGTCCAACCCCCTGCTCAAAGCAGGACCAATCCCCAGCTAAATCATCCCAGCCAGGGCTTTTGTTTGATATTTGAACAATAGCTCTGTATAGATAATACTGTTTTGTCAGCAAAGGCTATTGTGGTTTTCAGAGCCAGGGCAAAAGCTCTGATTAACCCTCGGGTTTCAATGTACCATGAGCAAGGCACTGTTGTCAGTAACTACCGGTGTGGTGCTCTGCTCTTGTTCGATGATGGTATCAGTTGGCTGCGTGCGTGTTCCCTCTGTGTGCTGCCTCAGCTCTGCGCAGATCGCTGACACAGTAGACCCAAGAGAAACCCCAAAGACCACGGACTCTAGTAAGGTATGAAGGCACCCAGGCCAGGTTTATTGCCAAACTAAGCACAGTGATAGTTCCCCGTCGACTCTACGGGACATACTGCGAATTTGTGCCCCCTGACAATGGACTCAGCTCAGTCGGCAGCAGGACCGCCGGACAAGGACACTGCCCCCAGGGTCATATTCTTATACACAGGTACAAACAAGTTACACATCACTCTTGACGTAGTAAGGTGCATCCCCTCTAAGTAGAAAGGTGCCGCCTCTCACCTTGTACAAGTTGGTTCGATCAAAACAACTCTATCCATCATGTTACCCTTTTGCCCCTGTCTTTAGGATGGGTCGGCCTGTTCCTTGTTATCTGTGTGGAATGTGCCAGTGTTTTAGTACCTCTTAGCTCTGTGTACTTGTGCAACATCAGCCCTTTTCTTGCCAATTTCTGTGAGCAGGGCCTGCCTCTAGCTCACAGCTTAACTTTGCTTTATATTAGCAAAGTCTTGACCATTACTTTAGCTCAGGCCTTAGGCCTCATACTGGGCCTCTGATACAAGGGTTTATGTTTCAGGGCCTCATCCTCCTTCAGGCACCATCAGAAGCACCGGCAATCCTCTGGTAATAGAACCCCACCCCCACAGATGGCTCCACAGCAACTCCACCATCAGCACCCCAGGCCTTCCCCCCGTTTCATGCTGTGACAAGTAGCTGCCACTCTGCCCGCTGGCTGCCTGGCACAGCTGCCGCTGCAGGAAGCAGGACACCAGACTGTGGCCCTTTGAGATCCCTCACCGGGCGGGCTGCTTTCCCGCCCACTCACTGCTCCAGCTCTGCGTGTACACGCACACACCCACGAGAGGGGGAAGATTCGGAAGCACTGGGATTGAAGTCACATGGCAGTGTTCATTACAACCACTTTTGCCACTCAGAGCTCCCCCCAAATCTCCCCGTATGGGCTGACCTGAGGGTCAGGTACACCCAATCACCCAGTTGCCCTGCAAGGTGCCCACCCGCCTACCTCTGTCTTTAAAGACGAGAATTCAATACAAAACCCTCCATTAGTACGGCAGTCAGGCCGCAGTGAACACAGGAACACCAGGAAATGAAACGACCAGCGTTCCTGGCATTCACATCGCACGCTCATAGCGTCGAGTACTATCTAAGCTCCTGCTTACTATACGGCACTCGCAACGTGGGCAAGTTAATACTGACTTAAGAACCTTTGAAAGCGCCAGCTTGTGTGCTTAGATCTACACCCCTGGGTGTGACACTAGCAGATGTCTTCAGTTTTAGGACACATGCATTAATTTCCAGTTTGTGTCTTAGGGCCCGAATTCTCCGCCTGGGTGGGCAAGACCACCCTGCCAGGAGGGATCCCAGCTAGAGGGCAGGGGATTGCCGTGTTGAAAGGGGGAGCCTGGTATGGAAAAAGTTGAGAACCCCCGTCCTAGACTACACATCTCCCAACCAAACCTAACCATGAATATAAATGTTCGGTCCTGCTCCTGCTGGAAGGCACAGGAATTTTGCCATTGAAGTTAGTACAAGCAGGACCGTAGCCAGCTCAACAGGAGTTAGTGCTTCTGAACAGGCAACACCTACCCCTCGGCCTGATTAAGGAATGAATTGGCCATTTTAATATTCCTGAATCTCCTCAGCTAAAAGTCTTGTGTAGCTATCGGGAGTGGAGGAGTGGAAAAGCAGAGAGGGATGCACAATGCATAGGGAGCCATACACACCTACTACACACACACACCACACAGGGAGGGACACACACACCTACTACACATAATACACAGGGATTATTATACAGCCCCTTCTATTTCCAAGCAAGGCAGAGCATAAGGGGCACCTTTCATTACTCCAACAGATCGACCAGAACTGTTGACTCTGGATGGAAACAAACCCCCAGTGACCGCCACAAACCCCAGCCAGGTGGCTGGTTCCTAATGCTCCTCCTCTGTGCTAGTCCCACTCACAGAAGCGGGGACGAACAAGGGGGAAAGGGAGGATTTACATCCACCCCACACGAGAGGCAGAGTCCATGGACTAGACACAGGGCCCGGGCTGATTCTAATCCTGTCACAGGCAAGTCTCTTACCCCGCCCCCGTGCCTCAGTTTCCCCATGTGAGAAATGGGCGGATGGGGTCACAGAGCAGCGGCGGGGCGTCCGGGGATCCCTCGCTCCCCACATCGGCTGCAGGGTCGGTGGGGGCTACCGGGTGCTTCGCTCACCTGCCGGCCGCTGCGGACCGCGGGCTGGCACCGGCCGGCCGGGCTGCTCAGGGAGCTGCCAGGGGGAGCAGGGGCGGCCCGGCTCCGCCCCGCGTCCGCCGAACCAGACCGCCTTCTGCCCCGGCACCCGCTGGAAGAACCGGAGCCGGAGCCAGTGGGGCGGGGAGATACCGGGGCCAGCGAAAGCGGGATCGCGGGGACTTCGGGGAGCCTCCTTGGGACCAGGTGGGAGAGCGAAGAGCCCAGGTCGGTGCGGGAAAGCGGCCGCCCGGCCGGCGGGGGGTTGGGAAGGATCCCCCCCCCCCCACGCCTGCAGCTCTCTGCCGGGGCAGGAAAGGGGGGACCCCGGCTCTGGTCTCCCCCGTTCCAGCTTTGCGGAGACCCGGGGACGGAGCCTTGAAAAATCATCTACAAAGAGGGGCAGGAGCAGGATCCCCGCCCGCTCTTGGCTCCTCTGTGCGGGGTAAAGAGCCCGAGAGCGCGGTTACCTTTCAGTCCGCTTCGCTTCGCTTCCCTTGGGAGTATCCGACCCTCCCGCCGGCCCGGCCCTGTCCTGTCCTCTCTGGAGCCTCCCTCCCTCCTTAGCTCTTAGAGACGGGGCAGGGCTCAGCCTTCCCGGGCCTATGGGTGGAGCAGAGGGGGTGGGACCCGGGGAAGGCCCCAAACCAGGGACTCGCGAAGGAAACTGCCGGGGCTGTTGCTATGGGAGGCCCCCACCCTGCCCTGGAAATGCCTCCAACTTCGTATTGCTGGGGCTATCAATAAGGGTCACCAGCCAAAGGGAGGGGTTTGGGGACTCGAAATGGGAGCTGCCCCGGGGTCTGAAGAGCACTTGAGGTAGAGGAATGGCTGGAGCAGGGATAGACCCTGTGCCAAGGGGAGTTTTCCTTCCCCACTGTTCATTAAGCATCTGTGTGAAAGAGTGAATAAAAATCACTTTCCCTCTGAATTATCCAGCTCTGGGTAGCTGTGGGCTCCTCTTCCCATGGATAGGAGAGAACCTGAGCTAATGACGCTGCCTTCAGCATTGTGCCAGCGAACTCAAGCACTCCCAGCCAGGTTCAAACCCAGGAACGTTTCCTAATGTAAATGCAAAGCTCTGTGGGGTCAGAGAACCCAGCTGCTCCACCAGCTGCCCACAAAAACAGGCTCCCCCAGGCCTGAATTTCTCATATCAAAAACTAACCTGAAAACCAACACCTTTCAGCCCTCCCATCCCTCATCAGAAAGAATGGAGGGGAAAAGGGGGGGACCAAATCCATTTTTTCCCCATCGCAGGTCACCGTCCATGTTGTACAAGCCAAACTGGCTGTGCCCAAGCATTGCTACTGAGTAATAAAACCAATATGCCCACATGACTGTCCTGCTTCTCAGCTGCAACCGATAACTCACTGACTGTGTGTCAAGAGACCTTCCGCCCTAAGTCAGGGAGCTCAAAGACTATGGGCAGGGGGGCATCCATATCAACGCCTTGAGTGATAAAAGTCTTTTGTGACAACTGGGTCTAGAAGTTTTTGCCTGCTTGGCAATTGACCATGACAATAAAGAATGTTATAAAGAGACACAAAAGAAAGGCAGAGAAAAAAACTGAATTAGTCCAAACAAAAAAGCCTACTCATCTAACTGAAGGGCTGTGTTAAGATCATGCTTGGTAAATAAGGAAATGTTTGGAAATTAATAAACTAGAATCCTAGAATATCAGGGTTGGAAGGGACCTCAGGAGGTATCTAGTCCAGCGGTCCTCAAAGTTTTTTGGTCATGACCCCTTTCCACAGTGTGGCGTCTGCTCACGGCCCCCAGGATATGTCCACCGAAGTGCCACCGAACAGAAAGCTTCCGCTTTCTGCGGCGACATTTCAGCAGTACAAAAATAGACCACTGCTGAGTTCATCAGTCTCCCGGGCAAGATCCGCGGTGGCGGTGGTGTCTTGCGCACCCCTGGGGGTGGTCTCGCACACCCCAATTTGAAGACCACTGATCTAGTCCAACCCCCTGCTCAAAGCAGGACCAATCCCCACCTAAATCATCCTGAAAGTACAGTATTGTGTTGGAAACAAGGTCTAATTTGTGGCCAAAATAATGAGGGGATGGGTTATTCCACTAAGGATTAAAATTCAAAATGATCTGGACAAACTGGAGAAATGGTCTGAAGTAAATAGGATGAAATTCAATAAGGACAAATGCAAAGTACCCCATTTAGGAAGGAACAATCAGTTGCACACATACAAAATGGGAAATGACTGTCTAGGAAGGAGTACTGCGGAAAGGGATCTGGGGATCATAGTGGAACATAAACTAAATATGAGTCAACAGTGTAACACTGTTGCAAAAAAAGCAAACATCACTCTGGGCTGTGTTAGCAAGAGTGTTGTAAGCAAGACATGAGAAGTAATTCTTCCACTCTACTCTGCACTGATTAGGCCTCAACTGGAGTATGGTGTCCAGTTCTGGGTGCCACATTTCAGGAAAGATGTGAACAAACTGGAGAAAGTCCAGAGAAGAGCAACAAAAGTGATTAAAGATCCAGAAAAAATGACCTATGAGAGAAGATTGAAAAAAATGGGTTTGTTTAGTCTGGAGAAGAGAAGACTGAGAGGGGACATAACAGGTTTCAAGTACATAAAGGCTGTTACAAGGAGGAGGGAGAATTTTTTTTTTTAAACCTCTGAGGATAGGATAAGAAGCAATGGGCTTAAATTGCAGCAAGGGCGGTTTAGGTTGGACATTAGGAAAAACTTCCCAACTATCAGAGTGGTTAAGCACTGGAATAAATTGCCTAGGGAAGTTATAGAAGTTTAGAAGTTTAAGAGTAGCTTGGACAAACACCTATCAGGAATGGTCTAGATAATATTTAGTCCTACCCTGAGTGCAGGAGACTGGACTAGATGACCTCTCGAGGTCCCTTCCAGTCCTGTGATTCCATGATTACCCCAAAGACTTTGAACCTTTTAACTATATCTATTTGTTCTCCATACAGATACATTCCTTTGTAACTTTCCTTTTTGTAAAGATCAGTCCTTCGGTTTTAGCAATGGAAAACTTGAAACCCCAGGCATTTCCCCTCTCAGAGGTCTCTCGTAATGCTTTGTTGATTCTCTTTTCTGCCATCTCAATATTCCTGCTCCTAAACCACAGAGCACAATCATCTGTGAACAGAGTGACACTACTCTGACACTTATTTGTTTTGCGAGATCACTTATAATCACAGAAGGGAAGGGACCCCCAAAGGTCATCTAGTCCAGTCCTCTGCACTCAAGGCAGGCCTAAGTAATAACTAGACCATAATATTAAATAAGGTCAGGCTGATAACACTTCCCTGTAGTGTACCATTTTTAATATTATATATATATTTGACATAACTTTCCCACCTCAGACCTGCATGGGCCTTTTCCTGAAAAATTCTCTAATCTACCCATACATTCTTCCCCTTATCCCTAGTGCACCTACTCTATACAAAATACCTTCCCTCCATCACATATCTTATGCCTTTTCAGTATCTAGAACAGGCCTGCACAACTCGGAAAGCAGCGAGGGCCATATTACTGGAAAAACACCAGCTGCAGGCCGAAAAGCCCTGCCCTCGCCCCGCCCCCATCAGCTTCCCCCCACCTCACCATTTGGCTTGCCCCACCCCTATTTACTCCCCACGGGCCGCACAGTGAGCCCGTGTGGGCCGCATGTGGCCCCGGGCCGCATGTTGTGCAGGCCTGATCTAGAAGATCACTATCATGTAGCCCTTGTGCCTCATACTTTTTGGTATTCCCACTTAGCAATAAAGCATCTTCCTCTCCTAAAACCACTCTGCACCTCATCCATAATGCTATTATTTTCCAAATAGGCCACCAATCTTTCTGTCACTATTCTTGTCATAATTTTAGCCAGATAGAACATAAGTGCAATTGGCCTATACCACTCCTTCCTGCTCTCAGCTAATAGGCTTTATACAGGCCCATCCTGTTCCTCCACAACTGAACTTCATCTCTAATTAGTCCTCATTGCTTCCTGGTGCCTCCTCCTCCTCCATGTGCAGCCTAGGCAGTTAATTGGCCCACCTAGCCACCTTAACCCCTCCAGGCCTGATGTGGTGCAGACACCCCACCGCAGGTCCTGAAAGAAAGAGACTTTGGAGGGACAATAAGAGAGAACAGACAGAAGCTACTGAACCATGCTTCTCCATTGTGGCTGCCTCCCCCACCTCTTCTGAGACCCCGGGCCTTCGTCATTCTAATCCTGAGAGACATCCTGACCAAACCAGGCCAGAGAGAGATCCAAATAACATCACTACCTGGGATGAAATGGACTTGTTTTTAACAACAACAGCTGCAGCTCCAGCCATAGGCACTGGAACTCATGGTGTGGTCGCACGCCCCTGGCTTGAAGTCATTTCCATCCAGAGTTTTCAGTTTGATTCAATGACTTTCAGTGCCCCCACTATGCAAATTGTTCCAACACCCCTGGCTCCAGCTCATCTCAACGAACTTCCCCTCAGTAGAGAGTTATTACCATCTATGATACCCATGAAGAGATTGTCAAAGAAAGGGATTTTTACTTTGAAAACTTCTCTCCAGATAAAGGGAAAGGGAACAAAGGATATTGTGGACATGAAAACCTTATTTACTACTTTAGCGTTCAAATGCCTTAACCATTGTGCCTTCTCTTCCGTGTCTTTAACAAAAGGTTACAAGGCTTGTTAATGGCGTGTTTGCCGTGTACCAAGCAGGCTGAGGTCTCTGCATACCAAACCTTGTTTAAAATTGGTCACTGTTGGACAGGGACTGGGTTATGTTAACAGCTTTTGACTGTTGGGCCCATATATTCCATCTAAATGAATATATCACTTCACAATTACATCATAGGTCAGCAACAAAAATTCTGTAGGGTGATTAATCTGAGTGTGGTTCCATTGCACAAGGCTTGTTGATCATGGGAGTCATGCAGGGGGTCCTTAACTTTTGCAAGTCATGGAGCACAGCTCTATGAGAGGTATCTGTGCCTCATACCCCTAGTGGGAGGTAGGGCAGGCCTGGAGGTTTGGTTGCACGTTACTCATTTGAAAAATGGGATTTGAATTTTCTACTTACAGCAACTTTTTTCACAATGCAGCCATGTTTGCACGCAGACCCCGTCTCCCTAAAGCTCACTGGCATTGGGGCATGCTGGGAGAATCAGGGGAGCTCTCCCCTACTGCCTAAGCAGGGGCGACAGTGCCTAAAGGAGGCACGTGTCACTGCATCCTGGGATTTTTCTGCTGCATGGAGAGCGAGGAGGAATGAGAACCAGCTAAACCTGGAACACAGGCAGGGTTAAATATGCAAAGACAATGTTGCATGAAGACAACATGTGGCAGTCCAGGCAAAAGTGAATAGCGTTTAGGGCCTGATTTAGGAAAGTCCCTCTAGTCACTGTAGCACGTAAGCATATCCGTAAGGGCTACCCTGAATCATGGCCTTTGAATAAGTATTAACCAGGGTGTACGGGGACATGTTCAGAGCCAACCATGTTACAAACTAGTATGCACAAAACCTTGTGGAATAGACACCAGTGCCATTCATTTCTTGTGTACATTAACTAGAGCAGGGACAAACTGTTCCATTAAAATACCGTTCCACCCTCTGCCCTCCAACAGAAAATGGCGTGTTTGACAGATGCACTTTTCCCAAAAAAATGCCTGCGGGGCTGAACATTTTCAGCTTTTCACTGAAAACCCCAACCTGATCCCCTCCCCCCATTTTTAACAAAAGCAAAACAAAACAGAAATCAGCTTTGTTTTTTGTTTTTAATGAAACCCCCAAAAAAGTGGAAGAAATTTTTTGGATGAAAATTGAAATAGGAACCAAACCCTCAGCTTTTAGTTCATTTTTCCCTTTGCTACAACAAACAGCACTGCCTAGAAGCAGGGCGTCGATGGCCTGTAGCTATTACAGGGCTCGATTCCACAAGCCCCTCTGCAATCAGAACTGTTTGGGGTAGGGAGAACTAACAGTGTGTGTTGTGTACTTTGCTTGCCTTAGCTAGCATGACTCACTGGATCCTGACTCATGTGGTCACATTCCATCCAAGGCGTGGCTGTTGTCATTGTTAAGCTTTGTCTCCTGGGAGTAAGAAACAGAATCAGTGGTGTACTGCCCGGGAAACACAAAAACCACTTGCAATAAATATTGTGATCTGCAGTTATCACGTCTCTGTCTTGAACTGTCCAAGAGTGTTGTGCACTGTTAAACAGCTTCTGCCTTGCACCCCAGAAGGGGCTGCATGGCACTGGTGGGATCTTTGTATATTACATACACACACACCCCTATACTTTATTCTTTATTCAACACTCAGAAATATTACAGCCTGGTAGGAGAACAGTCTTTGACCTGAAAACCTGGCAGTTTATGGCCCTGATCTTGCAGCTGTAGTGGGGTGCTGCAGGGGCGGAGTGGTCTGCCAACATGAGTTGCAAGATTAGGGTCCCCCGCAGATCAGAGCATAAAGCACGGATTGGAGAGGACTGGGGGAAACAAGCAAGTGGATCACACTGATGAGGGCATGCTGTATCTCAGGTTAGTGATGTACACTCTTTAACAGCTCCAGAATATGTGGACACTCTTCACCTCTCCAGCCCTTGAACAGTGTCAGCTATTATATATTTCCATTATTTTACTTCTCTCCCCACCCTCCCAAGTTTAGCCTATGAAGGAGGAGGGGTTCATATGTAATATTTCAGGAATACTGTTCTGTATTCATTCATGAGCATTGTGTGTGACCCAGTCATGGGAAGGTTTCTTTTATCACGACATGGGATTAATCCACTGCACGCATGTGTTAGTTAAATTTATTAACTTGGCAGTTAGGAAACAAGCAGGGAGGTAACACAACAGGTCCAGATAAAACATTGGCTACTAAATAGGTCAGGAGGTAAGAAACAATGCCTGGATTATTCGCTGTGAAAATCCCCCTTCCTTGGCTCCAGCCCAAAGTTACACAGCTGTTTGCAAAGGCTGCCAGTGAGCAGCTGAATAGGACTTAAAAGGGTTAAAAAGTGACTCTCTCTCTCTCTCTCCCCCTCTTCCTCTTGCAGGGGCAGGTGTCTGGGAGCTGACCCAGAGACAGGTCCTGCAAGGGAGTAGTCTGAAGCAGGTGCGCCTCCATGTTTTACTTTTCACTGTTCCTACTGCTAAGATCAGACAGTACTTTGGTTTAAGAAGGCTGTCTGGTCACTGTCTGAACCGCTGGTCACAGCTCCCGGAGGGAAGACTTGCAGATCCCAAACCCAGTTGGACCTGCTGAGAAATCGGTTGGGACACAGGAGGCTATCGCCAGTCTAAGAGTGGGAGAATTGCGGGTTTCCACCCCAAGAGAGGTGAGGACACAGGGCCTTTCATGTGAAAGGGGGCATGCAGACGGGAGAGGCCTTGTAACTGAGACATACCTTTTTCCAAGTAACTACCTGCCTTTCTTTCACATTTTGGAGCACCCAGGTCTGGCTAATGTTGGCCCCAAGCAAGGCTAGAGAAGGATTGGATGAAAATAGTTCCATAAACTGTGTTTGTTACTTTCAGCCCCTGTGTATCTGTGACAGTTACAGACTATTATTAAGATTTTGAAGACATAAACTTTTTAACGGGGGAAGGGAAACAAAAATACCAACCCTTAAATTAAACAACACCTCTTTGGGGTTTCTAACTGAAATCTCCTGGGTTAAATAGGGCCAGTGTTAGCAGCTCTCATGTGGATTATCAGGTTCGCAATATTTATCTGGCTGCTGGAGTCAAGAGACTGCCCGAGAATCCCAGCTTGCATTTAAAACACTAAATTGTGTTTCTATCTTTCCGGATAGTGGAGGAAAGCTTGAAAAGATGAAGCACCCTCAATGCACAGATAGCAGAAGGCAGAGAAAAACAACACAGCCTTCATGGCTTTAAAAAAAAATCTCTGGATTGCAAAGCCAATCTCAGGACTTCTGGGGGCCTGACTCACAATTTTTCAATGCACAGGGTGGGGGAGACTGGCCATGTGACCAAAAATGGGCACTAAAACCCATCAATGGACAAAGAGGTTAGTAGCATGATGCATCCTGGGAACAAGTCCGGGCAGCAGCCAAAGTGCGCAGTGAGAGCCCAGAAGAAGCTAGTTCAGCTGAAAATCAGCCCCACGCGGGGCGCAGAAGCAGCCTTGACATCTCCTCCTTTCTCAAAGAGCGACTCCTCCCTCCAAGGAGATGGGAATGGGGGGATTAGAGATGCCTTGGCCAGAGCAAGTGTTTCATATATCTCCAGGCATTCCCTAGATTCAAGATCCCTGCGCCCGTTGTTTCAGGGAGATAGTTTCACTCTACAAACATGCCCCGCATACCAAAGGCTGAGTCACAGGCACGGGTCAGGGCAGTTCCACGGGAGCATGAAATAGAACTCAAACCCCTCTGCACACACCTCTGGTGAGCAGACGGTATAGCGCCACCAGCTCTCTGCCATGCCCAGGTGAGGGAAAAAGAACCGTGCATCACATAGTCATTAGCTCAGGCCTCCTGGGAGGGACTCTGGGGAGGGACTCGCACATGGATCTTCCCTGCCAAAGAAACAGCTAGAAATCCCTGCAAGGTTCCAGGGTGTTTTAGGGACCATGAATGGTTCTTTATTACAAAGAGATGCATTCATTGCACTCCTAACGCCCCACGGACCAGCTGCTTGTTCTAAACTTAGGCCGATTTGTCACTGGGGAAATGTACTACTATTACAAACAGCAAAACCAGGGCTGGAGAACTCCTGAGACTTCACCACAGGCCTGGGCAGAATATAGGGTGACCAGACAGCAAATGTGAAAAATCTCGACAGGGGGTAGGAGGTAATAGGAGCCTATATAAGAAAAAGACCCCAAAATCGGGACCATGGCATCCAGGCAGCCTGCCTGAGTCCTACTGCGCCTCCGGATGGGATGCAGGGGAAGGTTGTTGGATATTTGTCCTGCATTTTGGAGACAACCCCTGTCATTGGGGGCCCTGTGCCACCGCACGGTTTGTTTCATGGTAAATCTACTCCGGATTTTAAACTATAAGGGGAGAGCAAGGAAATGGCATGTTAGGACAAGTCTCAGCTCAGGGCTCTAGCACCGTCATACAATGGCGCTGCCATTTTGGGGAGATTTCAAACACTGCCCAGGATGGGTTGCAAAGCAGAGTGATCCCCCCAACTCCCACCAGCCCAAGTGCCACGGGTGCTATGCAGGGCAGTGATGCAGCCCTGGGCTTAGCATACAGGATTTGCTCAACAAATGCCACTGCTGTGAAGCTCAGTGTGAATAGCCTCCCTTGCTTTTGGCTTATGACGTGATTTAATTCATTCACATGATCACTGACCAAATATCCCACTTGCATTATTACTCCCAGGACAGCTAGGCTTTGGGCATACTTCTCCCATGTCACACATGGCTGTTAATGCTTACAGGAGGGTACAAGATACACAAGGCGCTTGGCCATGCAGATAATAATTCAGAGTGATATGAGCACAGGACTGGGAGCCAGGGACTGTCCAAGTTCTTGCCTGGCATTTCAGCTGGGATTGGACTTGGGGCAGCTAGCCCCATCTGCCATTCATGTGCCACACGCTTTTCACTGCACTACCTCAAGGAAAGCTACCACAAGTCTGTCCCCTGGCACTGCAATTTATACCTCTGGCCAGACTCTCCCTCTGGGGCCTTTAGCAAATGATCAGAGGCTCGTCTCCACTATGCAGGCTTTGCGGATACAGCAGAGCCCTAGCATAGAAGCTGCATCTGTCGCCAGGAGTGTTTCTACAGTTGTAGTAACATCATGTCCCTGAACAACATTAGCTATGTGGACAGAACCACTCCTCCGTTGGCATAGTTGGATCTAGACTGGGGTCTTTGCCAGCATGGCCATGTCGGCTAGCGGGGGTGATTTCAATAGGAGCAAGGGTGACAAAGTCTTTAAGGTGCCACAGGACTCTAACTAAAGTATTGAAGCAGCTTTCGTGGGCTAAATACGAAGCGGGTATTAGCCCACAAAAGCTTATGCTTCAATACTTTAGTTAGTCTTTAAGGTGCCACAGGACTCTTTGTCACTTCTGCAATTCCAGACTAACACGGCTACCCCTCTGTTCCTTCAATAGGAGCAAGGCACTTAAATACTTCTAAGGATCTTCCATGCTGCTCCTGCATTCGGCATCTGTGGTATGTCCTCTTACAAGTTGCTGGCACCACCTCTGCACACAGTAGCTGAGTGGTGACTTGCTCCTGCTTGTTTTTCCCTTGTAAAGAACAGCAGCTGTTTGTAGCACCAGCCCTGACAATATGGGTGCAGTGTCTTCTCTTAATGGTTTACAAACCTCAAAGTCTGGAAGGTGCATTTCACTTTCCCTCGTGCAAAACTAAAACCAAGGCAGGTCCATGCCCCATTGGCTGAGCCCACTTGCCGAGGGGCTGGGTACGCCAGGGAGGGGATCGCGGTGCAGCTTTTCTATCGTATTCAGAAGGTTGTAGCTGGGAGCCCCCACCGCCTCTTGCTGGCGATTTTAATGTGACGTCGTTCTCCAACGATAAACTAGAGACGACGGTAGCAATTTCGGTCCTAATATATAGAAATGAGAGCTCAAAAATCTAAAAACGAACTTCAAGCCAGACATTAAATATTCTCCTCTGTCAGGAGAGCTGAAGGTGCAGTGAACTGTTTATAAGGTGAACTTAATGAGCTTACATTCTCCACAGACGAGGCCCGGAAGTGGGGGGAGAAGGCACAAGAGCTCAGGGAGGTGAAGTGACTTGTCCAAGTTCATGCAGGAGGGCAGATCTGGGCGTAGAGCCCAGACATCCTGAGACCCATCCAGTGCCCTATCTGCTAGCCACCATTGCCTAGCAACCTCTCCTGTTTGGTTCAGATGAGCTCAGGCAGCCTTTGAAGGTCCTCTATCTCCTCCAAGACTCCCTTTCTCTGCCTGACATGCTCCATCCCCCACCACAGCCAGTCAAGCTCCTTTTCTCTTCATGACTTCAAACAGATTCCAGCTCTTCCCATTCCCATCTGACCTCGTAGCCTTTAAGGCCAGAAGGGTCCATCATGATCACCTGGTCTGACGTCCTGCACATTGCAAGCCACAGAACTTTATCCACCCGCTCCTGAGCCCTTTACAGGGGCTAGGGTGGGAACGAGCAAGGTGAAGAAGCTGTGTCTAGAGGAAGAGAGTAAGGGCCCTATTTGACGTTACATGGAACGATGACCTGCAGTAGGTTCAGGAGGAAATGATGGGGCTGTTCAAAGTGATGAGATTGAGAGAGGGCCAACCAATGTGTATCTTCAGCTTGATGAATTTAGCTTAAGGGAGACACTTTTTTATTTTTAATATAGAACAGTGATTGGTGTATTATCCATGACTAGTTACTACAGCACAGAGGCAGGCAAACTTTTTGGCCCATGAGCCACGTCTGGATATGGAAATTGTATGGCAGGCCATGAATGCTCATGAAATGGGGACTTGGGGTGTGGGTGGGGCTGAGGGCTCTGCCTGGGGGTGCAGGATTTGGGGTGGAACCAGAAATGAGTTCAAGGTGTGGGAGGAGGCTCCAGGCTCGGGCAGGAGGTTGGGGTGTGGAGGAGGGGTGAGAGCCTTGGGCTGGGGGTACAGACTCTGGGGGAGGAGGCTGGAGGTGAAGGAGAGTGCTCTGGGGTAGGAGTTTGAAGGGTGGGAGGGGAATCAGGGCAAGGGGTTGGGGTGCAGGAAAGGGTCAGGGTGCAGGCTTCAGGTGGTGCTTACCTCAAGCAGCTCCTGGTCCCCCCTCTGGCTCCTATGCGTAGGCGCAGCCAGGCAGTTTGGTGTGCTGCCCTGTCCACAGGCAACACCCCTGCACCTCCCATTGGCCATGGTTCCTGGCCAATGGGAGGTGCAGAGCCCCTTGACTGACATCATGCATAGGAGTCGGAGTGGGGACACGCCACTGCTTCCAGGAGTTGTGCAGAACCACAGCACACGTGGAGCGGGGCAAGCTGCCAGCTGGAGTGCCCGAGAACGGCAAGCCCCAGATCCCGCTCCTGGCAGGAGCTGGAATGGCTGTAGTTTGCCAGCCCTCCTATAGCACATTAAATCAGAAAAGAATCAAATTAGAGCAGCCTTGTTAGTTACATGGGATGGTTAGTATAGAATTTGTTTCCTTCAGGTGCTATTTCTGCCACTCTGTATTAATGTATGTTAAGTCTTATTAAGAACTGAAGGTATATTATTCTGGAAGCTACCCATTTGTGTTCTGTTTTTACAATCAAACTACATGAGAGATGCTGAAATGTGTTTTGAGATTCATATTACTAAAGAAAATCAAGAGGAAGAAAACAATATCATTCAAAGTCATACCTCCATCTGAGGGAGAAGGTCTGAGATCTGCCATCGTCAAACTATAATAAAGTCTAGATTTTTAAGAGATGACAATTCCAGGCTGATGGATTTGAAGTGAGTAAAACACTTTACTCTACCCCTTTAACTCATGTGTGAGTATATGAGTTATTCTGGCTTTGCTCTCCCCTCAGAAACAAGGGCAGGAGAAATGAATTGGGCTAGCACCAGGCAGAGAGAAGACAGAAAGTTGCCCCAGTGTAGAGGTGCAGTATGAAGCATTGAAAGGGTTGCGAGATTCACTGAGACACTACTGGAGTAGAAAATTGTCTGACTTTGTGGGGAGAATCAATGGAGATGGGTCAGCTTTTGTTAATTACAGTTTGCTGTCTGTTAAGCCAATAGCCATTATGCCCTCTATTGTTCAAACCGAGACTCTGCATACATGCCATTTTTGCTATAATTCTGGCAGAAAAAGTCAGTCCGCTACCCCAACGAGAAAAATTGTAGTAGATTCAGGCTGCTCTGTTAAACAAGGCCTGCAAACCTGAAGATCAGTCATTCGTATGCTCAACCAGTCTTAGAACAGAAACTTATATGAGTTAATTAGAACATGGCAAGATAGATTTTGCTGACTGTAGCCTCAATATGGATGCTCTTCAGGGTGAGCATTTGCTGAAATTGGCCCCATGAAGAACCAGCAAGACACCATCACAGGGGAGGAAGCTACAGTATGAAGAGTAAATAATAGAGGGAGGAAGGATGTTTTGTAGCAGAGGCACAGAAGCTGCAGCTCAGAGGCAGCTGGTATTATTCAGTAATTATGAGGACTGGCATTGTTCCAAGCTATGCCACTGACTACCTGGGTGCCTGTGCTTAGATTTCCTAGCAGTAAAATGGGGAAATGCCATAAGAACGGAGTGAAGCTTAGAGTCTGTAAAGCAAGATTAGAGCTATAGATGAAAGTTTAGAGTTACCGCTGTGCCAAAGAGGCTGCTAAGGGTTGAGAATAATGATGATATTTAGGGTTGTCAAGCAATTACAAAAATTAATCACGATTAACTGTGCTGTTAAACAACAGAATACCATTTATTTAAATCTTTTTGGATGTTTTCTACATTTTCAAATATGTTGATTTCAATTACCACACAGAATACAGTGTACAGTGCTCACTTTACATTTTTGATTACAAATATTTGCACTGTAAAAAAAAGAAATATTTCTCCATTCACCTCATACAAGTACTGTTGTACAATCTCTTTATCATGAAAGTTGAACTTACAAATGTAGAAATACAAAAAATAACTGCATTCAAAAACAAAACAATGTGAAATGTTAGAGCCTACAACTCCACTCAGTCCTACTTCTTGGTCAGTCAATCAAGTTTGTTTACATTTGCAGGAGATAATGGTGCCCGCTTCTTGTTTACAATGTCACCTAAAAGCAAGAACAGGCATTTGCATGGCACTGTAGCTGGTGTCGCAAGATATTTACGTGCTAGATGCAGTAAAGATTCACATGTCCCTTCATGCTTCAACCATCATTCCAGAGAACATGCGTCCATGCTGATGACGGGTTCTGCTCAATGATGACCCAAAGCAGTGCGGACCGACATGTTCATTTTCATCATTTGAGTCAGACGCCACCAGCAGAAGGCTGATTTTCTTTATTAGTGCTTTGGATCCTGTAGTTTCCACATTGGAGTGCTGCTTTTTAAGACTTTTGAAAGCATGCTCCACACCCCGTCCCAATCAGATTTTGGAAGGCACTGCAGATTTTTAAACCTTGGGTCAAGTACTGGAGCTATCTTCAGAAATCTCACATTGGTACTTTCTTTGCGTTATCAAATCTGCAGTGAAAATGTTCTTAAAATGAATAGCATGTGCTGGGTCATCATCCGAGACTGCTATAACATGAAACACATGGCACAATGTGGGTAAAACAAAGCAGGAGACTACAATTCTTCCCCGAAGAGCTGTCACAAATTTAATTACATTTTTTTTTAATGAACGTCATCAGCATGGAAGCATATTCTCTGGAATGGTGACCAAGGCATGAAGGGGCATCCAAATGTTTAGTGTATCTGGCACTTAAATATCTTGCAATGGCGGCTACAGAAGTGCCATGCGAACACCTGTTCTCATTCTCAGGTGACATTGTAAATAAGAAGAGGGCAGCATTATCTCCCACATATGTAAACAAATGTAGCAATTGGCTGAACAAGAAGTAGGACTAAATGGACTTGTAGGCGTTAAAGTTTTACATTGTTTTGCTTTTGAGCACAGTTATTTAACAAAAAAATCAACATCTGTAAGTTGCACTTTCATGGTAGAGATTGCATTACAGTAGTTGTATGAGGATAAAAAAATAGTATCTTTCAATTCACATTTTTACTGTGCAAATATTTGTAATCAAAATAATAATATAAAGTGAGCCCTGTACATTTTGTGTTGTAATTGAAATCAATATATTTGAAAATGTAGAAAACATCCAAAAATATTTAATACATTTCAATTGGTATTCTACTATTTAACAGTGTGATTAAAATTGTGATTAACAATTTTTTTTTAAAGATTAATATTTTTGAGTTAATTGCAGTTAACTCACATGATTAATCAACAGCCCTAATGATATTGTCTCTCTGGCACTCTTCTGAATCACATCTAACAAACCCCTCTTTGTATAATAGACTATTCCCAAGGAGAATGAGCACTTATTTCCATTCATGCTACATGCATCCATTTTTTGCGCATCTAAGCCCATTTAAAGTTTTCAGATCCTAGCTGCACTTGGGTCAAATATACCACTAACAAAACACAAAAAAACCAACTGGTGACTGACCTGTCAGAAAGGGAATATGGACACAGTTCAAATCATGCAGATAACATTCCGTTACCACAGTTCGAACACTTGCACAAGGCTGTTGCATAGAAATTTAACACTTAATCTTGGGTAAGAACAACACTGAAATAAGTAGTTTCAGTTTTCAGCATCTACGAACAGCTCAGTAAAATACAAGTAATAGCTCACGAATAACAGTATTCCATTTGTATACACTATATTCCTAACAATGCCTCAGGTCTTGTGATCAGAGCTCCAGCCTGCTGAAGAAACAGTAATAATAATCTGCCACTTCTTTAAGTGAGCCTATGGGATACTTTACAATCAATCAGACACGTAAACAAACTAACTAGCCTCACACCAATTACGTACAGCCAGCTCCTCTCAGAGGGAATTTGAGTAATTTCTCATCTTTTGACTTTGGATTCTCAAAAAGGCCCCTTAGAGAAAGATCTAATTCCATGTGTGTGTTTAATCAGATATGGAAAGGGATGTATATTTGCAGCAATGTTAGGTGCTGCCTCTACATAGTAATGAGAAAGAGATCCTGATAGAGGAAGAACAGTAAAGTGATGCTATACAGTCTATTAGATTTCATTTACAGATAACTGCAAATACTTCCAGTTTCAAGCTGCTGATCAGAGCTCTGGGTACAATGCCTTTAGTGGAAACATGGTGATAGGAGAATGCAAAGAAGCAGTCATAAGGTACATGACTTCCACACAAATCAGACAGCTAGTCTCCAACTTCACCCTGGTCTACACTTCAGTTTTGTCAGCATATATATATTGGTCAGGGTATGATTTTTCTTCCCCTCACTCTGACTGACATAGCTATGCCAGCAAAAGTTCCAGTGTAGATGCAGTTGTACCTGCAAGAGCATCATTTTGGCTGTACAGATTTCTTCATTCAGAGAACTGGCTTAAGCTATACCACTGGGAAGGCTGCCATTTTACCTCTACTGGTGTATCTATACCAGCAAACCCTTTTAAGTGCAGACAAGGCCTGTATCCCAACATGTGATTTAATGTATTTGTGTTCCAAGACATGGGGACGGAGATAGGTGCATGAACCTAGGGAGAGGGAGAAGACCCTTTCTAAAGTTAACAGCTAAAGCAGAGGTGGGCAAACTTTTTGGCCTAAGGGCCACATCAGGGTTGCAAAATTGTATGAACGGCCAGGTAGGGAAGGCTGTGCCACCCCAAACAGGCTGGCCCTCACCCTCTATCTGCCCCCTCCCACTTCCCACTCCCTGCCTGCCCCTCTGAGAATGCCCAACCCATTCAACCCCCTCCTGCTTCTTGTCCCCCTCCCTTAACATCCCCCCGGGACCCTACTCCCATATAAGCCCCCTTGCTCCTTGTCCCTGACTACCCCGTCCTGAGTCTCCCCACCCCCTACCCAACTCCTCCATTCCCCATCCCAACCACCTCTCCAGAACCTCTGCCCCCATCCAACCGCCCCCAGGACTCCCTGTCCCAGTCCCCTTACCAGGCTGCTCAGAGTAGCATGTCTGGCAGCCACACGGAGCCAGACACGCTGCTCTGCAGGAGCACACAGCCCCACCCCACAGCGTTGCCCAAGCAGCGCTGTGGCTCTGGGGGGGAAGGGAGACGAGGGTAGCCTCTCCAGCTGTGAGCTCAGGGGCCCGGAAGGACAGTCCCATGGGCCGGATGTGGCCCATGGGCTGTAGTTTGCCCAACACTGAGCTAAAGGATAAGGAGAATGCCAGAGCAGGTAGCCTCAATGGCTCTAGCCCACTCTCCTTGAGTAACACTGAAACCGGTGTTGGTCAGAAAGAACCAGAGTCCCACGGACACACACAGGTGGATCCGGTCTTGCTAGAAGACTAGAAGTCGATTCTACACTGTACTCAGAAGTTAAGAAGAAAGCCTTTTTAACTTGGCATGCAGTGAAGCATCAAATTAGATATGAGAGAGGCTTAGAGAAAGGTGACCAGATGTCCCGATTTTATAGGGACAGTCCCTATAGACACCTATTACCCTCCATCCCCACCCCGTCCCAATTTTTCATACTTGCAGTCTGGTCACGCTTGCTTAGAGACACAAGGTTGGTGAGGTAACATCAATGAGAGAGAAGCTGTTTTAAAATCCTCTCAGATACTTCTAACAGCTAATTAATACTTCAAGAAGGCTGCTGGTAAATATCACTGGTTATAGGTCCCCAAAGGAAAGAAACAGAGGTGCTCCCGCAGGATGATAAGCGGTTGGCATACATAGGTCAGTACCCAGGGCCCACTGTCAGAGTGGAAAAATAATATAAATATTTCCTATCTTATTATCTATCCATCCCTTTCTTAATGACTCAACATTCTGTTCGCTTTTGACTGCCCCTGTACATTGAGTGGATGTTTTCAGAGAACCACCCACAATGACTCTAAAACCTTTTTTTGGGTGGTGACAGCTAATTTAGACTCGATCATTTTATAAGTATGGTGGGGATTATGTTTATCAATGTGCATTACTTTGCATTTATCAACACTGAATTTCATCTGCCATTTTGTTGCCCAGTCACCCAGTTGTGAGAGATCCTTTTGTAGCTCTTCGCAGTCTGCCTGGGACTTAACTAGCTTGAGTAGTTTTGTATCTTCAAATTTTGCCATCTCATTGTTTACCCATTCTTCCAGATCATTTATGAATATGTTGAATAGGACTAGTCCCAGTACAGACCACTAGGGGACACCATTATTTACCTCTCTCTGTTCTGAAAACTGACCATTTATTCCTATCCATTGTTTCCTATCTTTTAACTAGTTACCAATCCATGAGACGACCTTCCCTCTTATCCCATGACAGCTTACTTTGCTTAAGAGCCTTTGCTGAGGGACCTTGTCAAAGGCTTTCTGAAAATCTAAGTAAACTATATCCACTGGATCCCCCTTGTCCACATGCTTGTTGACACCCTCAAAGAATTCTAGCAGATTAGTTAGGCATGATTTTCCCTTACAAAAGCCCATGTTGACTCTTCCCCAACAAATTATGTTCATCTCTATGTCTGACAATTTTGTTCTTTACTAGAGTTCCAAACAGTTTGCCTGGTACTGAAGTCAGTTGCCAGTCAATCACCGGTCTGTAATTGCCAGGATAACCTCTGGAGCTCTTTTTAAAAATTGGTGTCACATTAGCTATCCTCCAGTCATTTGGTGGGAGCATGACCTTTCAGGCACTGGTCAGCTCAGCATGCATTTTCCCTGGAAGGCAATTAGTATAGGAGGAGTACATATACATAGACCTTGTCTAGACTAGGTGAAAAGGTGTACGGTTTATAAAATGGTACCTCCCCCAACTCAGATAAGGCCAAAGGACTATAAAATCCTGAGAAAATCACATCCCTGATGTCCAATTTCCACTAGCTAGCAAGGCAGGCAGTTTTTAGAAACAGGCTCCACGTAAGCGGTGCTACAGACAGCATTGCGGTGTTACATCCATGCTTTCTGTATATCCTTCATCCAAGCGTTACAAGCAGCTTTTTTTAGAGGCCAAACCATTCCAAAAATTTATATTCATGCTTTTCCTTACTTTCCTCACTTCAGGGAAGTTCTCTTTTTGCTATTCACAATCAATAAGAAATTTGTGCTTTGAGTGTAGCAAAAGTGGGTAAAAGCAGGAATTGAAAGACAGAAAAACATCAGTCTTGAAAATACGTTTAATGTCTAATTTTATACAAAAGTGACAGCATTTTCAAAAAATATCAAATCCTGTATTTATAGCTTTTTGCTATCATACAGCAATATTTGTCTCATCTAAAGAAAATACAGCAGCAGGTGATAGTCTATACTTTAAAGATGTGATTGCTTATATTTCATATTGTAAACAAATGCAGTATGCCAATCTCAAAGCACAAGTCAAAACAAAACTTCTCAGCAGTTTAACTTAAATGATGCATAGAAATGTACAAATTCCATTGCAAAAGCTTCAGGCCAGAAGTTGCTCACACTTGACATTACATGTGATAAAGTTACTACACAGCATATAGTGACAACTTGAGTTTTTACACAATACATTAACAGATAAACCCTTTCACTGCTATGCAAGGACCCTTGCTCACAAAACAAAGAGGATATGAAACAGTTTTCATGACTTCAAGGAATATGAATATACATTGAAAAAGTGTCCCATAAGTATCTGAATTTTAGCCTAACCTTTCCCGTAATAAATCCTGCCTATTCCAGAAAGAATCCAGACACCTATTTTATTAACTTTTGGAAATCCCTATTTAAAAAGTAATTTGATATGTTCACTTTGTATTTTCTACATCCGGCCCCTTCCCCTGCAAACAGATCCAGACCAGTGCATGTTCCAACCCTTGCTGACACTATAGGATCAATTCATTTAAATAATTTATGTTTTCGTTAGATCAATTCACAGACTAAGGCCGCACATGTCAAATGCAATCGAGCAGATGCAACAAAGCATGTTTGCTATAGCCACATGTAGAAGTTGTATCAGTCTTGGAGAAATTTAAGTCAATTCATCAATGAATTTTTGAAGTCTACATTCTATGGGAATAGCATTCTACACTAAATTTATGAAATATCCTATTTAAAATATTTCTTCTGGTTCTGATTTCCATTGTTCATAGATACTATGATTTATGTTGAATATTAGGGACAAATCTTGATTTGTTGTGTTCAGTTCCACTGTTGTCTTCCTAGTACAACACACACCTACCATGGCTATTTATTAGACCTCATGTCAATATGCTAGTGTGGCCACAGCTCCTTCACAGACTGCACTATTCTGTAAAATTTCAGGATTTTTCCAACTGCCATGGAGACTATGGCTATATATCCAACATTGCTACCAGGCCAGTCAGTTTATTTTTAAAAGTCCACTACTCTGTGCATGCAGAAGTCCATAGCAAGGGAGGGAAGAGAAAGTTACCTTGATTTCACAGTTCCACTATGAAAAGGGATTTCCTAATGAGCTGAATGTATTACTAATCCGTCAGTATTACTAATTCAGTTTTTTAATTCCACCAACAGAGGCTAAATTAAGATTTCCCAAATTGGGATAAAATAAATTCTGCATGGTCACACAAATTCTAGGTAATCAAAGTACCATAATGAATTTAAAAAAAGCCCAAGTCTCAGTGAAGAATGTGTCTTGGTAATGCAAAACTATCACTATGATAATTCCATAAAGATTCTCAGTCAGGAGAACAAAATTAATAGCAGTGACCCTTCCAACAAAAGGCAGCTACACAGAACACAGATTTCTACTCATTCAATTAAAACCAAATCAGATCATGTCATTCAGCGAGGTACAACATACATCTAGGTATGAACAAAGAGACCACCCAATTATTATGTTCAATGGAGCTCTGACATAAGACTGGCTCATTTTCAAAATGTGGCAGAAGGGAAATGGATTCTAAGGATCTATCTAGGCGATAGGACTATGTGGAATGCCAAAAGCAGCTTTTTGCCATTGGACTACTTTAATTTAAACTCAGGCTTAATTTCCAAGGATGCTGAATAAGAGTTCTGCAGAGTTTACGCAGCTTGGCATCAAAGCCAAGTTTCAGATGGATAGAACCCAAGAGACAGGATTATCTCCCAGTGGGAATCAGTTTATTTTCATCTAGAGAACAAACCAAACTTCCAGTCACCACTACTAATTTTGGGCTGGTAAAATTATGCCCTCATTTTCATGCACCAACTTCACATTTGTTGTTTTAAACTAACTGGACTGCACATCCAGCTACTTGATTTGCACATAAATGCCTGTTTGCAAATGTGAACAGGTATGCATGCAAATTAGTCTAAGTACTTTGGCCTATGACTGCTCCGCTGTAGTCCCAGAATCTGAGAGAAATTGTGCTTGAGTGTATATTATATAAATGCTGAGAACACCTTCAAATTCATATGCTCCATTTCTCTTTAGTATGTTGAATTACTGTAGCATGTTTTAAATATTAAGAGATTTCACAAAGAAATCTCAGAATACATTGTTTTTACTGATATCCTGGAATAACCTGAAAAATAGACAAAATATGACTATCCATCCATTTAGTGACCCCCACAAGTCTGGTATCAAAACTTAAAGCAATCACTGACATTTAATGTTTAACTTTTTAGTAAGACTTTAGGCCTGATCCTGTAACCCTTACTCACTTGGCAACTCTCTTTTTTCCCCCCAAAGAAAGTTCTGCTTTGAGTAAGAGCCACAGGACCTTGACTTTGTCTGCTCATCCAAATTCACTTTAATAAACCAAAAAGATGCCAGTATCTGAGCAAGTTAAATTTATGCAGATTGCTCCTTCATACCTCAGAAGTACGTACAAGAGGTGAATGCTCTTCACAATTCCAAAAGTTACTGAAACAAAATTTTTAAAAATTTCTGTAAATAGTGGATGAAGGTGGAAAGCTACAGTACTTTGTTGCCCAGCATGAATTCAACGGTAAGGCTGTAAAAAATTAAAAAGTGAAATTCAAGGTCAATTTATGGCTTTAGCAAGACAATACATCCTCAAATCAGCACTAAGCAAATGTCTCAACTAAAGGCAAGGACAAATGTAAGTGTACAAATCAATTGTTACTATGGTGGTTTGTTTTGTTTGGAGCTCTCCAGTTGACAACTAAATCACCCACAATGAGCAGCAGTAAGGCTATGTCAGCAGGAGGGCATCTCCTGCCAACATAGCATTGTCCACACTGATGCTTCTGTCAGTGAAACTTATGTCAGTCAGGGGGGTGTTTTTTTTCACACCCGACTGACAGAAGTTTTACCCACAAAAATACTAGTGTAGACATAACCTTTGATTCTAGTTTCTATACAAATAATTCTTTCCATTCTCTCGTTTAAGCAAGGGGTTCTAGCTGTATGTTCATGCTTAGAAAACAAATCAAAGCAATGCCTAAAATGGAAGTATTTTTGGAAGACCAATAAAATACAACCCTAAAGACTACTGTCACACTTCTCAGGCTTAATAGTATTTCAAATCTGAGTTAACTGCCTAAACTGAGCATTCTTATACTTTTAACTTCTCTAGGCAGCTAATTTCCCATTAAACTGTTGACTGCAAAAAATACATAGCCATTCTAACAGTCATACCATTTTATTGAGTGGCCTTTCCCCTGCACAACATCAGTACTTGTGTGTGATGAATTTTAGAATTGTTCACCACAGTACAATTTAAATACTCACCTGGTGACCACCAGGCATTGATGGAGTACCAGCAGGACCAGATGGCACTTGAAAAGGATTAGGGGGTGTAGGATATAGTCCTGGAGCTGGATATGATCCCGTGGGTGGAGGAAATGGACCGGGTGGTGAAGGTCCCCATGTTCCAGGTGGGACAGTACCCCACGGTACGGTAGGTGCAGCCCCCGGTGTCTGGGTAGGAGTGACATATGGCCCCGGGGGTGGATATGGCATACTAGGTGCAGGATACTGCCCTCCCATTGTTGCTCCCCATGCTCCAGAAGGCATGGATCCCCATGGCCCAACAGGAGCAGGAGGTGCAGCTGGCTCTGTTGGACCACCATATGGTCTTGGAAGCTCTGGAAAGGGCATATTTGGTGGAGGATATTGCCCTGGCGGGACAGGCCCTGGCACAGATGGGGGTGGATATGGAGCACCAGGAGGAGGGCAAGAGGGTCCAGTAGGAGGTGGTGGAAATGGAGCAGGCGGTCCAGGTGGCATTGAAGGATACATTCCTGTTGGGGGAGGGCCAAATGGCACACTGGAGGCAGTTGTATTTGGTGGCAATCCAGACGGCGCAGTAGGTGGAGCACTTGGGGTGTTCCAAGGATTGGAAGCTGGCCAGCCTTGTGTTGGCTGACCAGTTTGTTGACCAGATTTTGTATTGCTCACTTTGGAGGTTTTAGCAGGGGAATGATCCGGTAAAGCATCTGCCAACTGGAAAACAGAAAACCAGTGAGACTGCAAATTGCCTACTATTGTAATCACTAACTGGGTATGGCAATCCATTACATTTACAGATTACATACAACATCGTTAGGTAAAGCTATATTAGCTCCTGCATGGTTGTGTTTAAATTCATATAGCTTCTCTCTTCCGAATAGCTTCTCTTTAGAATAGAAGTTAAGAGATTCTGACATGCTATAGGTATAAAACTGAAGACAAAAGGAGAGATCTGTGTGGCAATAAGCAAACTTTTCAGTGCAAATCCAGAGGGAAGGGTCTTTAAGCATCTTCTACATAGCTACCTTGAAGGCAGCATGTTGGAATTACATTTCAATACTAATCTCAGACCTGAAAGTCCCAGGGAGACCATCTGACAGTTTTGTACATTTAGCCCTCTGCATTGCTCTCCTCACTCCTGAGATAACCACAACTGCAACACCAGAAGAATCACTTCGCCATTTTTTCATAAATACCTATCTGGAATTCAGAATCAAGTTGCTTGGCCAAGCGATTTTTAAGGAAGAAATGTAATCACTTACCGAAAAGTCATCAGCTCCAGACATTTTACTGTGGGGGAAAATAAATAAATAAATAAATTGGTTAAAAGCAATTTTCAAAGTATTTCAGGCAAGAGCTTGTAAGGAAGCTAATTCCTGCCGATTTGTCTAGGTTCAGTGCCCAAAGCAATTCTACTGTACTAGATGTCAGTATTTCCCTAACCATGGCTTTGTTTTTATGATTCAGAGCTACACAGATATCCATCTGCTGCCAGGGCAGACTAAGGGGGTAGTTCTCTCATGGCTAAAGAGACAGTTTCAGTGGGACCTCTGTCTACATTACAGTTCCAGCACATCAGAGAACCAGTCATAATATGGTAGATGGGACCTACCTATGCTGTAACTAGATCACATAACCAGAGCTTTAATATTCCATGCGCTTATGGCAAGTTGGAAGCTGCCCCAGGCAACTAACCTCAGTTTCTGCATAATCTAAACCAGGGGTAGGCAACCTATGGCACGGGTGCCGAAGGTGGCATGCGAGCTGATTTTCAGTGGCACTCACACTGCCTGGGTCCTGGCCATCAGTCGGGGGGGGGGGGGCGCGGCATTTTAATTTAAATGAAGTTTCTTAAACATTTTAAAAACTGTATTTATTTTACATACAACAATAGTTTAGTTCCATATTACAGACTTGTAGAAAGAGACTTTCTAAAAATGTTAAAATGTGTTACTGGCACGCAAAACCTTAAATTAGAGTGAATAAATGAAGACTCGGCACAGCACTTCTGAAAGGTTGCTGACCCCTGATCTAAACTCTCATTTTAAGTAGTATTAAATTTGTGAAGACAACCTTAAAAATGTGAACTGACTAAACAGATGCTGTCTTCATGAATCTAAAGACAAACCATTCCATTGTCTACTGCTGCTCAGAACTTTCCCAAACTGCAGTAGGGTGAAAACTGACTCATTTTGTCAGTTTTTACTACTCCTATTTGGAACAGCATGGGCAGCAGTGAGCTGAATCAAACCAGTTCCAGTCTGCTGTTTGGGCAAATTGAGGGATCACTACTCATTGAGGATGCCCACAAACAAAGGAGGCGCAGAGTAGCGGAGATACTTTGTAGTGACCAGAAATCTTGAGGGATAAAATGGGTAGCAGATGACCCCTCATCACTATGGCTGGAAAGCTAGAGGGAGGAATAAAGAAGTGGAGGTGCAAAAGTCTGTAGTGTAGACCTGGCCTTCATATCAATCTCTGGCTAGTAGATTTAATCTGCAGGCTATTAGATCTCCAATTAATTTCTAAGTCCTATGGTGCATAGATAGGTGTGAGGTGGGCAGGAGAGCCTGATGGACAGAGCTTAAGGCCAGAAGGGAGCATTTTCTACTTCTCTTCAGGGCAGAATAGATGACAGATTTGTGAGGAAAGATAAAAGCTTTTCTAGGGCAGGAGTTAGAATATAAAACATAATGGGAAGAGAAGAAACAGACCTCAAAGCCAGCTCAGGAATAGATAGGCATGATTTATTATAGAAAAAAGAAAGGGCAGTGAATCCGGCAAGGGAAAGAGAACAACAAAAAGCAAAACCAATATAAATAGGGCTGGTTGAACAGCGTTCATCGAATATATTGACAAATGTCATTGCTATTTATCAAATTGTACATTCAGCATGTGTTGCACTATTTGAACAACTACACTATTTGAAAAATACTAGCTGAATATCTGTAAAATTAGTCAAATATATTCAATGAACGTTTTTCTGCGGTGACTGACAATGTTACCATTAAAAACAATACACAATTGTTTTATTCCATTAAATTACAAAGGGATATAACCTGGTGCGAGGGTTTAACAATAATTTTTACTTTGGCAAGTAGGCCTAATCTTCAAACTAGTAGACGTCAAGTAAAATTTAAATGCTCTGTGCATAAATGGGTGAATCTCATTCATGGTGCAGGTCGGAGGACAATCATTTTATATCTAGTATCTCTACCATGGTTATATTTTTAGGGTAGACTTGCCATACTAGGTTTCCCATCCCCTTTTCAGAGCTCTAAAAGTAAACCTTGAAAACATATTAGATACATAAAGGCAAATGAATTATATTTTATGTAGTTTTTTACTAAAATGTTTTAAAAATTATATTTCAATTAATATTCCATTCAAGTTGTTCAATGCAGTAAAAATACAGATCCCCCAAGGATCTGGACTGGGACCTGTGCGGTTCCACATATTCATAAATTATCTGAAAAAGGAGGTGAACAGTGAGGTGGAAAAATGTGCAGACAACTCAAACTTACTTAAGATAGTTAAGTCCAGAGTTGACTGGGAAGTGTTACAAAGGGATCTCACTAAATTGTGTGACTGGGCAACAAAATGGCAGATGAAATGTTGATAAGTGTAAAGTAATACACATTGAAAAACATAATCTCAACTATACATACAAAGTAATGGGGTCTAAATTAGCTGTTACCACTCAAGAAAGGTCTTTGAGTCATTGTGGATAGCTCTCTGAAAACATCTGCTCAATGAGCAGTGGTAAGCAAAAAATGGTAATGTTAGGAACCATTAGGAAAGGGATAGATAAAACAGAAAATATCATAATGCTACTATATAAATTCACGGTATGCCCACACCTTGAATACTATGTACAGTTCTGGCTGCTGCATCTTAAAAAGATGCATTAGAACTGGAGTAAAGAGAAGGGCAACACAAATGTTTCCATATAAGGAGAGATTACAAAGACTGGGACTGTTCATCTTAGAAGAGATGAAAAAGCAGGGATATGATAGAGGGCTAGACAATCATGAATAGTATGAGAAAGAGAATAGGGAAATGTTATTACCCATAGATAAAACACACAAGAACTAGGGGTCACCCAATGAAATAGACAGCAGGTTTAAAACAAACAAAAGGAAGTACTTCTTCACAGAATGCACAATCAACCTCTGGAACTCGCTGCCACAGAATTTTGGAAAGACAGAGTATAACTGGGTTCAAAAAAGAATTAGATAAGTTTGTGGAGGTTAGGTCCATCAATGGCTATTAGCAAGATGATCAGGGATGAAACCACATGCTCCAGGTGTCCCTAAGCCTCCTGCTGTCAGAGGCTGGGACTGGATGACAGTAGATGGATCAATCCAAATTTCCCTGTTCTGTTCATTCATTCTGAAGCATTTGGCACTGACCACTGTCAGAAACAGGATACTGGGATAGATGGACCAATCATCTGACCCACTATTAAAGTCTCAATAGGCAAAATGCCAGATCAATTTGTAAATACCTCATTTGAAGGTTCTTTTCTTGACACTCTTCATATATGCCTACAACTAATTAGATACAGGGGAGCAGTAGCCATGTTGGTTCCAGAATAATAGAGAAACAAGGTGGGTGAGCTAATATTTTTAATTGGACCAACTTCTGTTGGTGAGACCACTCTACTTTGAATGGTCCCTTAGAATACATTCCACCTTGTGTTTAGCTATGATGCTTTAATTACCTTTCATAAGCCTGAAGAGCTGTGTGGCTCAAAAGCTGGTGTCTCTCACCAACAGAAGTTGATTCAATAAAAGATATTACCTCACCCACCTAGTCTCTACAGCTAGGTGGACTCAGTAGTAGAAAGTATTTTTATTCAGCAACATTAAATAATTCCACTTTAAAGTCACTGCTAGCCATGGACTCTAAATTACATGGATTCGCGGCAAATTAGATGCTGACTTCATTTTATGAAAAGGGGGTGGTTAACAGTAAATGGAATCTCATTTTCCTGTTAAAACCAGCTATTTTGCTCTACCTTTTCTAGAAAAGCATTACACAAATGCTATCACTTACAGAGAACAAAAATGAAGCCAATTAATTTAACTGACATGGTTTTTGCACAAGAATTTGAAAGATGAAGTACTCTTATTTCCAATGCTTCTTTTTGGGTATAAGGGGGAAAGGAGTTATGCCAGTTTGGCAGGGAGTGGGAATGATTACAGAACTGAAAGAAAGAAATAAAGCCTAAGTCACACTTCCCTCCATTTTTAAATTTTATCTGAAACTAACTGACAACTATTTCCAGGACACACACAACAAATGGTAGGGCAATTGCCATAAACAAACATGGTCCTTGGTGTCAATTATTTATAAATCAAGAGCCAAGTTTACTCCACCTTAAAAAAAAAATTTTTAAAAAAGAGTGTTTTCCATAGAAGACTGAACTATTTGGGCATGTAAGTTTCTCAAAACTTCTCTTTTCATATTCCTACCCCACTCTTTTCCTTCCTGCTGATATTTCTGTTTGTTGCCTCATCGTATTTTTATTCTTTCATTTTCTCTTAGCATTACATAGCTTCTATTCTCAGATTCATAGGACTCAGGGACAGAAGGGACTATTAGGTCTGAACTGTACATCACAATCCATTTATTTTCACTGTTACCGCTATACTTAGCCTAGTAACTTGGGTATGGCATAAGCATATTCTCCAGAAATACGCCCATTCTTAATTTAAAGACATGAAGAGATGGAGAATCTGTCACTTCCTCTTGATATTTCTGGCTTCAGCTTCCAGCCATTGGCTCGTTATGCCTTTTGCCACTAGATTAAAGAGAGCTGTAGTACCTGATATTTTCTCCCCCTGAAAGTATTTGTACATTCTAGTCAAGTCATCTTTTTATCTTCTTTTCAATCATCTAAACAGATAGAGTTGTTTAAGTCTCATTGTAAGGCATTTTCTCCGGCCTGAAATAATTTTTGTAGCTCTTTTCTGTAACCTCAGTTTTCAACATACTTTTAAGATAAGATATAGATTTCAGAAGTGTACACTGTATTCCACTATTGAGCACCTTCTTGTTTATACTCATCCTGGATACCTCACAAGAAATATACCGAACTTTGGTGCAAGTTGTTTACAGAAAGTCTAGAAGAGGATCCTTATAAACTGAGAGATGTATTGGAGAGAGATGAGCTCAAAATAAACAGAGGAGAGTATATGCTATATAACTTCATGGTATATGGGTCTCAGAATCAGGGAAAATGGGGAAGAGTAGATGGTATATAACTTCAGGGTATATAACTTGGTATGTGTGTATAGGTATATATACACACACACTATATAACTTCATGGTATATGGTATGTAACTTCATGGTATATGGGTCTCAGAATCAGGGAAAATGGGGAAGTTAATGCTCAGATAATAAATGCCTGGCTCAGAGAGAGAGAGAGAGAGTGTGCTGTAGTATGTGACAAGAAAATACCAGTAAGATTAAAAGGGAAATTTCTATAAAACAGTGGTCTATCCTGTTTTAGTGTATGGTACTGAGGGCTTTTCTACACTTAACACACAACATAGTAGATAACACCTACACCAACAGGAGGGTTGGCGTAGATCAGCGGTTCTCAAACTACTGAGAACCGTGAGCCTTTTTCACCTTCCTCTTCTTCGGTGCGGTGGACCCTTATATGACTGCCGAAAAGCCGCCAAATTGATTAGTTCCGCATTCGGCGGCTATTTTTGGTGGACATGCCGAGCGCTCCTGAAATAGCTCGGCATGTCTGCCGAAAAGCCGCTGAACCCGGAAGTAATTGATTCAGCAGCTTTTCAGCGGCGCCAGGGGCTCACGACCCCTCGGGAGGCGGTCGCGACCCCCACTTTGAGAACCACTGGCGTATATAATCCACCTCCTGAGAGGTGGTAGCCAGGTCAAAGGAAGAATTCTTCTGTCAACCTAATGGTCTGTTCACGGGGACTTAGGTCATCATAACTATGCTGCTTAGGGGTGTGGACCTAATTTTGTAGTGTAGGCCAAGCCTGAGCATTAGGCAACAAAGAAGAAACAGGAGCAAGTGATCTGTCCCACAGAAAAAGAAATGCTGAGTGAATAAGTGGTGTAAGCAGGAAAGACCATGTGAGGAACATGTACATTAGAGACACTTGAAATAATATCCAAAAATGAAAAAAAAACATGATTTGGTCATATAAAGCACAGTCCTGATAACTATGTGGGTGAGAGAGTCTAACTGATAAAGAGTAAGGGAAAAAAAAGAGATCAATCCCCCAAAAAGGTGGTGGGATGTACTAAACAAAGACATGTGGTGTTACAGAGGATTCTGGCTAAGGCTACATTTTAGTCACAGGTATTTTTAGTAAAAGTCATGGACACATCATGGGCAGTAAACAAAAGTTCACAGTCCATGCCCTGTCAATGACTTATACTATATGCCCCTAACTAGTGCTTGGGGGAGGAGGCGAGAAGGGGGTTGGCAGGCTCCTTACCTGGCTCCCTGAAAGCTGTGACACGCCCCTCGATGGAGGCGCAGCCAGGTGGGCCCAAGTGCCCACTTTGCAGCTCCCACTAGCCACTGAACCACAGCCAATGGAAGCTGTAGGGGCGGTGTCTGCGGGCAGAGGCAGCATGCAGAGCTGCCTGGCCAAGCCTCTGCCTAGGAACTGAGGGAGGATATGTCACTGCTTCTGGGAGCCCTGCCACGTAAGTGCTACCCAGAGCCCTCACCGCACTCCAACCCAACCCCCTGCCTCAGCCCAGAGCCTCCTTCAAGACCCAAACGCTTGCTGCTGCTGGGGTGGGGTGAGGTGCAGTGGCCCAAGATTGCCCCAGTCAGCAGTGGCCGGTGGGGCTAGGCCAGGGAAAGTTGTGGAAGCTGGAAAGTCCTAGAATTTGTGACTTCTGTGATAGATTCAAAGCCTTAATTACAGCATCAGAGAATTTGGAGGAAGAGGACTTGAAATGCTGCCCACATTTGATGGGATTACCACATGGAATAGGATGACTATGTATACAGAGATAAAATCACCTCCATACTTCTTCACACTACTCCCTTGTTAATTTTATATATATATAGTATGGAGGTGATTTTACCTCTGTATACATAGTCATC
>ML677332.1:87842186-87876105 GCA_007922305.1 Dermatemys mawii
AAACTAATCTATGATGAAGATTCCCCACTGACAAATTTGAAGTCTGCCAATTAATCTATTTAACTCGTGCATAATATTACATGTTAATTTTAAAATCCAAATGTTTTGTGATACTAACTCAAACAGCTTCCAAAAGTTTAAATATTACATCTCACGTGATCTGAACTAAAATCATACTGAAAGGAAACAGACTCACCAAAGGCCTTCTTCAATGAGGTGTCCTTGCACCCGAGTTAACGTACATTATAATTAAGCATTCACAAGCTTAATGGACAAAAAGCTTTTTAAAGACAATCAAAAAATACAGTAATTTTTTTGTACTATTACACTATATATAGCTGAACAAATTTTAGACTGAACCTGTTTGCTTTTTACATGTCGTGTAAGAACACAGCATTAATTAGTATAAATGCTATTTTTATGTTCAGCTACTAAGCAACAAATCAGCTGGTTACCAAAAGGCCCCCGATGTAATACAGCATGCTGCCGCGTTAACTGAATTCCTTTGTGCAACATTTTGTGTCATCCCAAGGGCGGCATTCGTTTAATGCCACTTTGTTGTGCGCACAATTAGCAGCTTTGATGGAGGACTCTGAGTAGGTCGCATATGGTGTTTGTTGTACTTTGAGGCACAGCGTTTTTACAGTACTTTTAGGGAGGATAAATTGCACCTAGCAGGAGTCAATAGCTAGGTCAGCAATCTCTAGTGGGCGGAACTGTAGCGTGGCTTATCCCCTAAGCAAGAGGGACACAGGTAGATCGGGACACTAGTCTGCACGGTTCGCATGACACACCCACTCAGCAAGGGCTGAGCGACAATAGAAGCAAATAAATCCTGTCACGGAGTTAAAAATAAATCCCCGGATCACCTCATGCAGGGCGGGGAGACCAGAGTCTGCTCCCTGGGCACAAGCCTCCCTCCCCGCCCCGGAGCACTGGAGGGAACCAGGGGCGCGACCCCAGGCCAGGCCCACTGAAGATCTGTGAGAAAAGCTCTAGGGAAGGCTACCCGGGCTGGGCCAGAGCCTGTCCACGCCCCCTCAGCCCACCTGAACCCCTCAGGTCTCCCCACCCCTTCAGCCCACCCGCGCCCTCTCAGCCCTCCCCCGTCTCGGGCGCCTGAACCCCTCAGGTCTCTCCCACCCCTTCAGCCCTCTCCCGTCTCGGGCGCCTGAACCCCTCAGGTCTCTCCCACCCATTCAGCCCACCCGCGCCCTCTCAGCCCTCCCCCGTCTCGGGAGCCTGAACCCCTCAGGTCTCTCCCACCCCTTCAGCCCTCCCCCGTCTCGGGCGCCTGAACCCCTCAGCCCTCCCCCACCCCTTCAGTCCGCCCGCGCCCCCTCAGCCCGCCCCAGCCTCGGGCGCCTGAACCCATCAGCCTCCCAGGCCCCTCAGCCCAGTTCGCTCCCTCAGCCAGCCCGCCCGCCATCCCCGACTCGGGTCCCGCCGCACCCGGGCCGGGCCGGGCCGGGCCGGGCCGGGCCACCTCCCCCCGCCCATGCTGGAGGCCGCGGCCCGGCTCAGCGGCCGCCCTACCTGCGAGGGGACTCTCTCGGCGCACGCAGAGGGCAGAAGGGAGGAAGCCGGCCCAGCAGCAGCACCGCGATCCAGCCTCACACGCGGAAGCGGAAGTACATCTCTTCCCCCCGACAGGAAGGTCACGTCCGCTAGTCCCGCCCCTTCCCTCCCGAGAGAGGAACGATAGCGAACCCCCGCCCTCAATACGGGTCACGTGACAAAGACCCGGCCCGCGGCCGGAAGCGCGAGCAGCCGTTCCCTGCGCGAGATGGGTCACGTGACACCTTCCAGCCTTCCACCCGTGTCCAGGCTCTCTCCCGGCCGCGCTGCTGGATTTTGAGGGCGCCACAGCGGCCCCTAGTGGAAGTCAAGAGAGGTGCCGCTGTGAGGGGCAGAGGGAATCCCATACTCGGGCCGTTAACAGTAGTCCACTGACCAGTAGCGTGGCTCAGAGAAATAACCCCCCTGCAAGAAGCCAAGAAAAACACAAAATAGCAACAGCCTGATGTGAAATAAGTCACACGACAGTTGCATGTATAATGTGAAACAATGAAACAGCAGCTCTCAGGGAAAGAAAACACACACACAACTCTACCACCACTAATGAGAAACTGAAAAATTAGGACTTACCCCCTCAAATGCTGGGAATTTGGTTAATAAAAGAAGAATACAATGGGGGGGGGGTTGGCTAGTTGATGAAAACCTGAATATTTTGGTCAAAAATATTTTTTCATAAAATGCTTCATTTTTTATGAAACCCCAATTTGTATTTAAAAATAATTTTTATCAGAAAAATGTCAAGCAGCTGTAGCAACTATATACATTTTTATATATAAATAATAAATATATAAACATCACTTTGCACTTGTATAGCACCATCCATCCAAAGACCTTACTCTGTTACCAAGGGGGTAGGTGTCACTATCTGTCAGCCTGTCTAGCGATCTATCTTGGACTCAAGGAACTCTATTTATCTTAGCAAGGAGAAGCTTAAGGGGTGACTTCATTACAGTCTATAAGTACCTACATGGGTGTTAAATATTTAATAATGGGTTCATCAGTCCAGCAGAGAAAAGTCTAACATGATCCAATGATTGAAGCTAGACAAATTCAGACTGGAAATAAGGTGAACAGTGAGAGTAATTAACCATTGGAACAATTTACCAAGGGTCATGGTGGATTCTCCATCACCGACAATTTTTCAATCACTATTAGATGTTTTTTTAAAAGATCTATTATTTTTTGGAGAAGTGCTAGCCGGAAGGTCGGGTTAGATGATCATAATGGGCCTTTTTGGCCTTGGAATCTATGAACCTGTCTATGAGCTCCATATATTGTACCTAGCAGATGTAGCTCTTGCTAGGGAGTCTTCATCTTAAGGAGCATAAACCCTGCAACGGGTTATTTAAAATTATATCACAGTATTGGTGATATATTTAGGTAGGATTTGGGACATTCTCCTGACTGGCACTCCAAACTGTAGTACCGATTCTGCAAACATTTTTGTATCTGAGTAGTCCCATTGTATTCAATGAAATGTATTTATGTGAGTATGCACATGGCTGAGGAATTGGGCTCCTCATTCTATGCATTTTACTGTTTTCATAAATGTGCCTCTTTTATCACTTTCCAAGATCTTGCTCCTGCTCCTTTTTGAAATCACTTACAAAAGTACCACTCTCTTCAATAGAACCAAGGACAGGCCTCAAATGTTACCATAGCTTTAAATGGGAATGAGAATGCAATAGCTTTGCTGATGCAATTTATTTACATAAATTATTATTGCCTAAGCTAAGGTATATTAACTACAGCTCCAATCCTTTTATGAGGCAAATGATGATTTAATAGTATCTCTGCTAATCAGCTCACTCGGCATTTAATGAAATACAATGGATCATTTAGGCCAGCTTCAGCAATTCTTTACTACTGTAATTTTATCTTTGGCTTTTTAGATTGTCTGGCCAGTATCATCACCCCTGATGATTGTACCAGAACAGCCCTGACCAAGTTGGAAAAATGAGGAAATAATATAATAGTAAAATGTACCCTCTTGCCAACAGTGTGCCATTCACAATGGTTCGTTTAGTAGCATACTCCAGATTAAGGGATCCAAGCACGGCAGTTGCTCAGTGCCCCCAGACTGTGCAGTGAACGTTGTAGTGGCAGCTGTACTGACTAAAGAGCATATGTGCAGCTAACGAGGGTTACAATGTATCACCTTAAATATTGACTAACGCTGCCCTAGATCAGTGGTTCTCAAGCAGGGGTATGCGTACCTCTTGCAGGTACGCAGAGGTCTTCCGGGGGTACATCAACTCATCTAGACATTTGCCTAGTTTTACAACACGCTACATAACAAGCACTAGCAAAGTCAGTACAAACTAAAATTTCATATAGACAATGAGAAAGGAAGCAATTTTTCAGTAACAGTGTGCTGTTACCCTTTTGTAGTTTTATATCTGGTATTGTAAGCACGTAGTTTTTAAGTGAGGTGAAACTTGGGTTACACAAGACAAATCAGACTCATGAAAGGGGTACAGTAGTCTAGAAAGGTAGAGAACCACTGCCCTTGATCCGTCACATCCATAATACGGTAAGCGTGAAGAAAGAGAGATCTAGTATGTATTGCCCTTCTTCTTCCCCCAGGAAACAAAGGATTGTGCATTTTTAACAAAGATACCTATTTGCACATACAGTCTTCCATTTCTTTGTGCAAAGGCATATTTTGTGTATGTGTGCAAAGGTTGGAAAATGTAGCCTTGGTTATGATTTGCTCAAGGCCACACAATTGTGTGTAAGAGCCAGCTACAAAATTCAGGAGTCCTGACTTCCAGTACCATGCTGTATCTACCAGTCAATATTATTTGTTCATTCTAAAATATGTAACTGTAACCTCACTACTGGCACACGACTCCCATCAAGGTCAATGATAGTTATGTGAAAGTATCTGATTGCAGAATTTGGCCCTTAATTTAAAAAAACTATTTTACATTACTTTGCATTATTCATTTTGGGAACTGGGAATGTATCATTCAAATGTTGACTTCAGAAAGGATGTTATGTGTAACAGTACACAAGGCTCTGATTAAACATAGGCCCACATTATAAATACGCTCTATAGTAGCTTGTATTTTTCTTTAGTGGCAGAATTGTCATCTTTAGTTACTCATTATAGATTGGGATATGAGAAAGGAAATATTTAATCTAGAATTTAAAATATGAATAGTGTCAGCAATGCTATTCCATGTGAAAACTGTTAGCAATTGCATTGTCCGTGAATACAAACACTGGCTTCTTTGGGGTTGCAGGAGCGAAAAACGAGGGTGGAATTTGCATACTATGCTTTAATTATATTTCACAGGAATTGAGATGTCATTGTTCCTACTGAGTCAGATTTAATCTTTTTCAGGGACAACAGCAGAGATGTGGAGACGACAAACATTGGAGCCAGGAAATCCAGTCACACCCTCAGGGCTGTGCGTACCACAAACAAGCTATCCAGAGGAACAACAACAAAATCTTTTTGTTTTTTTGCGGCACCACCTGTGTGAATCCAGCTACTTGGTCCCATGAAATCCATTACAGAATGGAGAAAAGAAGCATCCTAGCCTAATAAAAGGATTTTTATTTTTTGGCCCAATAAAAGTTCCGGAATACAAAATTACTTGTAGTTCAGACTTAAAGAAATTGCCAAAAGCTTACAATGGACTAGAATGGTAAATGATGTGAAATTAATCTGCTGGTTCTTACTGAGTTACTTCCATTTTTATATCTATGCACGATTGTGCTCTCTGGGCAACATGCACTCTAAAGAATTAGCTGACCCACCCTGAATTTAGTTTGTAAAGGATACCAGATGGTATGTTCAATGCATGTGGTAAGCTTTTATGTGCTTCTCCCCTATGGCCAATCGCAGACTGATAATTTATTTCAGAAACCCTCATAAAATAAATCATATTGAAAAAGATGCTGTCTTCTAGTTAATAATTGCTCTTTCTCTAGGCAGATCCTTGCTGTCATAAAGATAAAATCAGAAAGCTGGTTTAATGTGCAATGAAATGGAAAATGCATCCTATTGAGAAAATGAGATTAGACTGGGTTTAACTGGAAAAGAAGCAGTGCTAACATAGTAGAATCTTTGATTCTTCCGGAATAAGGTACAGGTGGTCTGTCACTAGAGACACTTTGATAATCACTTAGACTCTGGAACACAGTTCTGTGGCAAAGGGGTGAATTCTGCAGCAAATTCTGGGCCTGTCAGACTGGGGAATATATGGACCCTGATTACATATCAAGCTACTGTTTGAGCTCTTTTCAGGCCTCACATATGTGGCCACCTGAATATATTTAGCAGCTGCCAGGACAACCCCCTCTATGGAGAAAGATGTTTACTTCCCAGTGATGTTCAGTGAGTAGGAATTAGGTATTTCCACTACATGTTGACACCCAGAAACTGGGCCTAACTGGAACTGCTCAGACCATTTTCCATTCTCTAAAAGGGATTTTTTTTTTAAAGTACTAATCATTGGAGCTGGACCAGAATAAAACCCCCTCCCCCTCAGCCGCATAACCACACATTTTGGATCTTGATCCAGTGATGCCAACTGTCAAGTCCCACAACCTCAGCTGCTTTGCTTAAAGCTCCAGTTCTGGAACCAGGTGATGATGCCAGAATCTGTGCTTGCATTTAAAAAAATAACAACTTTTTCTAGCCATCCCTGCTGTGGAAAAATGCTTGAAAATGTGACTCCGCTGGGTCCACAAAGCAGAAGGCAAATAAAAAGAACCCCAAATTTATATATATATAGTTTTAAAAAATCTCATGATTTTAAAGCTAATCTCATGATTTGGGGGTGGGTGGCAACATCATTCTTGAATGCTTGGGGCCACCAATACTGTGGATTCAAATTCCCTGGTTAACCCCTGATCTCTAGTGGATAATAAGAGCTCCATTCTGGTGCCTGGTACTCCTTTTCAGCTCCACAGAATGTTATATTCCTGTATCTCTGATGGTGCAGCTGCTTGGGTACCTACATGTGATAGACTGGTCAAAAGTTATATGCCTTCTCACTCAGATCCTAAAAAGTATTTAGGCTTCTAATTTCCACTGAAATCAATGGGAGTGAGGTGCCTAAATACGTTTGAAGGTCTGGCCTGTGTTCATAATGAAATCTTTTCTGCACCTGCTCTTATTTTGGATTCTGTTTTGAATAGTACTAAAGCAATTCACGTTCTCCCATGGCCAACAAATATATGTCAAAAGCAAGAGCAAAATTTTCTATAGGTGGAATGTCCAATGATTGCCTCTGTGGCCATGTCAGTAGCCCTGAGCAGGGAGTATATTGAGTATCAGAGGACACAGAAAAGGATTCATGTTTGCATACATAGCCCATTACACCAACTGCAGTCATTTCCGAGACTCAGCAACATGGCTCCATCAGTCAATTGTTTGCCACTTGACTGCTTTACTTGTGAGTCAGCTTGTAAATGTGTCTGTGTCTCACTTTGTCTTTCTGTGCAATGTTGGTAGGATCCATCCATCTGTCTAGAGATAAATGTGCATTCACACTTCTTTCTCTCTTTATCAAGCATGCTGCATTTCCTCTAGCAATCCCTCTTAGTTCCTTTGAGATCTTTAACTTTGTATGGACATAAATGCGTATATTTCTACATGTGAAATTAATTGTTCACAATATAAGGTTTCTCATTTATCAAGTTAAAATGTATACTAACAACACACATATGGGTAAGGTCAATGATCCGCTGATTGGTGCCAGAGAACACATTTGCTGTTGAATGGCTTGTATTAATGATTGGAATGAAGCATATTTGGATCATTTGGACTTGTCAGGGGTCTATAAGTTACTCTTATGGCAAAGATGCTAATGAAAGGCATGTTATGAATTACTGATAAAAGTACTCAGTTGGAAGCAGTCTGTGGCAAGGGTTAGGCGTAGAAGGTCTGGCCCAAGAGCTAGACATAGCAACCTCACCTGGGGGTGGGTTAAACTTTCCCTTTTATATGGAGGGGACTATTGGAGGAGTTGGCTCCTGTGGACATTTGGTTTTAGTTGGACCTCTTTGAGGTTCCTTTGTGTTTCAGAGCTGCAGCATAGAAGTTTTAACATCCAGGCTAGGTTAATAGCCAAACCTAGACTAGAGAAGGACAGGCCTACCCTACAACCTTTTATCTGGATCGTAATGTCATTTGGGGAGAGGTCATGAGAGAGAGACAGACCAGACATTTCTGTACTGGCAAAAGCCCCAGTGCTGACTCAGTTATACAGGCTGAAAGTGATTTTGCTCATACTATATAGCTTACCTCGTTCACTGAACTGGTATAAGCTATACCACTGAACAAACTTTTTTGCTGTTATAAACTGGGTTTATACAAGTAGGGTTTGCTGGGATAGCTATACTGGCAAACCTTTTCTAGTGTGAGCTGGCACTAGTTTTGGGAAAGCAAGCATCATGCAGCCAGGGGGAAAAGTGACTTTGGGCCGCTATGGGATTTCATGGGAATAAAGTACGGGACAGAATCAGGAGAGAGGAAGAATGTCCAGTGGGAGCAAAGCTGAGATGCTTAGCTGTATCCTCCCCACTTTGGCTCGTAACTTGATGGCTTCACCTCAGTGCTGCCAGTGATGCAGGATCCAATTCCATGGCACTTCTGGTACCTCAGCCACTTTTTACATTGCTCTGTCAGTTTCCAACCCTTCAAGAGCATGTTGTAAAAACAGTCATAGAGCTCTCAAAGCTCATCAAGTCAACGCTGACAAGGATGTTTCTTCCCACATAGATAAAGTTAAAGGGCATTCAGCCATTCAAAGCAAATCTGGATAAATAATACCCGTGTTATCCTTCCTTGGTTCCCCTTTTCAGGTTGAAGGCCCTCCTTTGGCAAGTCCCTTAAGCACATGCTTAAGTGCTTTGTTGAATCAGTCTCTTACTGCTGATAATACCAACCTGCATCTTCAGTCCATGTGAAAGTGCTGTAGAGGCGGCGGGGGGAAGCATTCTCACAATATTGCCTCTGAAAATCCACATGAGCACTTCCGTAGCTGGGTTTTATTTTTACATCAGCCCTCAGGAAAAGCTCAGTAAGAAAAGAGGCTAGCCTGGGAAAGGCTTTTCTGCTCAACTAATAAAAACACTCCAGTGATACGTATTTAGCAGAATTTTTAGACCAAATGAATTTGCCAAATCAATAGCAATCAATGGATGAATGATTCCTGTAAATAAATAAGAGACTTAGATATTTTGAATACCTGTTTGACAGAGCTATTAAAATCCAGAAATTAGACCGCAATTAATTGAAGGCACAATCAGTTCAAGCCAACAGACCCATAATAAAACCCTGAACATATTTTAATCTTAGGGGTCTCTTTAGTCAAATATATAGCAGTGATAATAAATTCAGATAAATTCCATGAAAATCTCTGTTCTTCCGACTCTCAAGGCAATTAGCATAATCATCAGTTCCTCTTCCTTTTTATGAAAAGAGGAAGAAATTATGCATGGTAGGAGTATTTTAAACCCTAGCCCACATCCCTGGGGAGTTTTATAGACAGCTCAGTGATAAATTAAAAGGTGGCTAATTGAATGTTCTTATTAGACTTGATCCAAAGCCCACTGAAGTTACTGGGAATCTTTACATTGATCTCAGGGCTCTGGATAAGGCCCACGATGAACAGGTCTTTGTCTGGTGGAGCCATGCTTCCAAGGCTCTCTCTGTGGGCAGAGCTCGCAGCAATTTAGATTTCACAGTGAGGATTACAGAAATGTTAATCCAGCCTGGGCTATATTCCAGGAAGTTAGATTACATACACTGAACTCAATGGATTTCTATGAGAGTTTGCCATGCCACTCAGTTCATTTCCTTCAGGATCATTGCATTCATCTGCAACATTCATCTTATCAGTTTCTTCGAAACGGTAGAGTTTAGCAAATGGTCAATTTCTGCTAACAATATTGTTTGATGAATCTGCTTTTCTGTATGAATAGAGAGATATCTGTCTTCATTTCTGTGCCTCCTTTTTAACTTGATTTTAAAGTTCTGCTGCCAACTACAGACCTTTTAGGAGGGCCCTCCTTTTACAGTTTACCTAGCTTTCCAGCTGGCTGGATTGGGATCTCAAAGAATTATTATTTATTTTATTGTCGTGCGTATCCGTCCTAGTCATGCACCAAGACTCTGTTGTGCTAGGCACCGTATAAACACAGAACAAAAAGACAGTCCCCAAAGAGCTTAGAATTTAAGTATAAGGCAAGAGACAACAGACATATGGGGGAGTACCGGAAAACAATGAGTCAGTAGTGGTCAGCAAGGTAGGCTATCGTCTCAGCAATCAACAATCTACCCGTTGTCAAATCATATGCCCTCCCTATGCTCATTCAAGCTCAGCCAGGCTAAGGTCTCAAGATCTTTCTAGTGTCAGGGGTGGGCAAACTTTTTGGCCCGAGGGCCACATTGGGGTTGCAAAACTGTATGAAAGGACAGATTTGTAAACTCTTTGAGACAGAGAGCATCTTATTAGACTTTCCGGTGCCTAGAACAATGGGACTGCAGCCTCTAACAGGTCATAGACAACTTCTTTTATTGGAGGGCAGGGGGATAAAGTTAAGAAACAATAAACTAATAGTTGTTAAATATCACTCTAATTAGTAGTTTTGTACCATGACTAAATGTGTCCACTTTTAATAAAGTGAAATAAATTAGCATCAATTCCAAGCTCAGAGTTTTCTTTCTTTATTAGTGCAATCCCTAAATTTTGGAGGGGCTCCAGTCACCCTGAGCCTCCAGTTGTCCGCCCCCATCCTCTAGGTGCTATCTCAGTACAAATAATTAATATAAATAACACTCAGCTGTCTATATCTTCTCTGTCTAGTATCACATATTGAAAGGAGATCTGCTGCAGAAAAACATAACATCAGGGCTGGTTGCTGACCTGAGAAAACTAGTCACATTCTGGAACAGTTCAAAGAAATCTCTCTCCCTTCCCCACCACTACCCTTGCTAAATACATTTTGAGAAAACAAGATTTGCTGCCAAAATAGCTAGAATGGACCAACTCCTTAAATGGGAGGGAGACCTTCCCCTAACCCCACCAATGCTTCAAAGCACTCTCATCCCTTTAGAACCAAGTATTTTTAGTGCTTCCAAAGAGCAGTCCAAGATTTTAGGATGTTACTATTTATGTGGTTGTTTTAATCAAATAAAAGCAAGTTAAGAGCAAAGGGCACAATACTGCAATCCTATGACGAGTCCTTACTCACAAGACTAACTTCATAGAAAGACTACTATGTGAATAAAGGTTGCAGGACAAAAAACCAAATCTTATACATTAGGGCCTCAAATCTGCACAGCATTTAAGCAAGTGCTTAAGTCCCGTTGGCCTCAATGGACTTGTGTATGTGCTTAAAGGTCAACAAGTACCTAAGTGCTTTGCTGAATCAGAATGTAGGAAGAGAATTTAGTTTTGCTGATTCATTTTGAAATTAGACCATGCAATAGTGGTTTGGAACATTTTAAATAATTATTTACTAAAAGATTCAATATCTGAACCATGAAGTCTATTTCCCTTGCACTATATGATATTTGAACCAAAGCTTATGAAATATGGTCAGGTCTCAATGATCCATATTATACTCCCCAAATAAAAATATATTTATTGCAAATTTGTGGTTGAAGAAAATGTTTTGGCTAATTGGAAAGTGATATTTTACAAGCTTTGCAAAATCAGAAACCTATGTGAAAGGAAATTAATGCCAAAGGACATGAGTCTTACTATCTTCCTGCTTTTAAACTAGCTGTCATTGTGTGATCTACACAAAATATTCTTATTCCAGGTTGTTGCTAATCCCTCTAAAATTACATTAAAGAGCAGGTGGGTCAATGAAGTGCAAAAAGAGGTTTTATGTAGCTAGCCCAGAGCTTAGTTCTACTAAACTACGATTTGCACTGTTGGTTAGGCAGCTCTTGTGTTGTGGCTACTTCTTATTTGGCTGTCCATAATTATCTCATTGTTACCTTGTGTTCCACCCATTTGTTTGATCCATCTTTGGAGGAAGAGACCATTTTTTCCTGGGTGTTTGTACTGCACCTAACACCGTAGAGTCCTGATCTTGGTCGGGACTCCTAGGCACTGTGGCTTAGACCTCAAAGGCATTTAGGCACCTAACTTCCATTTAAATCAATATGTAGCATGAAGGACAACACGTCTGTACAAATGTCCTTTCTGAATGTCTGCCAGAAAAGTGATCTGAAGGTAGATGAGGTCATGGTTGAGGTTTCGCATTAGAGTACAAGGCCGGGGAAGCTGAGGCTTCTGCTTTTGGGTATCTGTTGGAGACAGAGTTAAAGCCTTCTGGGACATTGGAGCATGTTATTGAGAGGGCTGAAGGCCAGATGATGGTTGAAAGGAATGCACATGACTTTCCCCCTGACTTCTTATTTTAATGTTTTTAAGGTTATGGATGGATAGAGTGTGTCCTGTCACAACCTTAAATGTCACTACATGTAATTTTTATTTGTTAATACAAAATGCTCTTTTGTGTGAAATGGGGTATGCTTCTTTCTTGAATCACAAAGCGTTACACCAGTTTCCACACTATAATTTATATTGCAACCTTAGAAAGTGTTGAAAGGCTGAGTTCTAAAAGATGTTTTCTAGAGTGCTATTTGGTCACTTTAGTGTAGAGGTTTAATTGCTTAATGATGCAGCTTTGGGGACGGAAGGCATTATAGTTAAATAACAATAGCACAGTTGTTGGCTTGATGAGTGGCTGGAAATGGATGAATCATATGCTTTCACCCCTTTCCCCAAATCCCCTCTTTCAACTATTCCTGGCTACTTTGACTTCAAAGAAAGGAGTATATTGGGTATAAGAAGGTGGTAGTTTATTTCCTGCTTTAGTCATTAAATGAAGAAAAAAATGAAAGTATTGAATATAAGGCCTTGACCCATGTAAAAGAAGAAAAGAAAGAAACCTCTGATTTCATCTGCCAGTCTTTGTCTAGCCATGAGCTTGCAACCTACACCCCTAATTTCTACCAAGGAAATGCACCTGTGTTGTTAAGCAGTCCCTATTCCTTTCCATATCTTTTAACCGACGTTTATATAAATGTGATCGTGAATGAGATTTTCTTTGAAATCCTAGTGCCTTATGCAGTTTATATGTTTCAAGTCCCACAAACCCACACAATGTCAATCGGGCATGAATCTAACCCACACCATTAATTTCCTATTCACCATCACACCTACCTCACCTGAGTGAACATTGGGTCAAATCCACTCAGAGTGTAAATCTTCTGAAACATTTGGAGTTACACCCAGGATTAATTTCATCCCAGAGTTTATTTAAAGATACCAGTAGATAACCTGCCTCACTCATCAATCCCATCTGAGAATGCCTGAGGTTGGATTTAAACCAACCTCCAAAGCAAAAATGTTGTCATTTGACAAAAGATCTTGAAAGGATTAGCCTGACTCTCTGTATACAGCTGTTGGAGCTGGAAGGTTTTTGGAAAGAGATATGTGGGGGATTTCTGAGCAGCATTCAAGAGTTCCCCCACAGGAAATATGAGAGTGAGGTGTCCTGCTTTTATGAATGAAGTACTGTGACAGTGCAAGGAGTTAACAGCTGAGCCAGGACTCTGATCACTCTGGCACAAAATGGCTCCCCCAGAGAGAGCTGACTGGGTAACTGAAGTTAATGATCTAATTAGGTAAGTGGAGGTTGAGTGAGCTAAAAAAGCCAGTCGGCCCATCAGCCCAAGACTGATAAAAGCACAGGATGTCAGTGCAAGGAACAAGAGGAGATGATCTCCTGGCAGTGAGACGACTTCTCCTTGTAGGACCTGGGAGAAGGGCTGAGGATACAAGGGAGGTGGTAAATTGTATTGCTGTACAAAACTGGAAAGGTGTTGGTGGAGGAAGCATATACAGAAAGCACAGTATGGAGCAGGTGGTGCAAGAAAGCAGGAGCAGAGCATGCCTTGCTACAAAGAAACATTCAGTGGTTCCTGCAATTTGATCCGGCATCACGCTCTGCCTTCCATCTTCACCTCTCTCTTATCACTGCAGTTTTCCATTCAGATATCTGCTGTGTCTTCCCTTGTTCTCTTTATGTTGGGCCAGTAACGCTTTGTGTGCACTGAGGTCTCTGGTCTTTATATCAATACTTTGACAATGCAAACCAGGTCCATTCTTTTATAAATGCAAGGCGGTTACAACTGCTCAAAACAACAACAAAGCATTCAGTCACCAACCTCTTTTAGGCTTGGAGACACTGCTAACACACATGGCATACAATTCTTGTGTGCTTATTTTGCTAAAGACAATGTATTTTCTAGAGGACCACCCCCCCCTGCAAAACTAATGAGACAATGAGTTTTGGGAGTCTCTGTGCCACCGCTTAGATTAATTTTCACCTAAGTTTACTTGATCAATTTGTCAGGGTCTGAATATCAATTAAAAGAACTCTGTCCATTTGTCTTGTGTGTTACTCCCCTACAAAATAATGAACTGTTTAATACCCCAGAGGCAATTTTAATTTATCTAGTTTAATGAGGGAGGTTGTGGCAGAAGATTTATTACCCTGTTTGATCTGCTAATGTATTTCCCTGACCATCCCAGCAGCACCACTCAGCATATTTACATTATATAGCTCTATTTTCAGAGGGTTGTTACTTGCAGACTAAAAATGACACAGTAGGTTTCAGCCCAAGAGCTAATCCAATGTTTTTTTTAATTGGAAACAAAATTTGATAAGGCCACTTTCTAGTCAGACCAGCATCAAAAATTAAGAGACATTTACAGGGCTTTTTGTAACTTTTTAAAGGCCTGTCCTGGGAATATAACTACACAGCCGCTGCAGGAAGACAAAGGAGTCTATTCCTTTAAAAATCCATGTTAATGCAAGCAATAGGTTGCAACTGGTGCTGATGAACATGTATTTCCAAAAACACTGTAAAAAGGACCTATTCAGCTGATACAAACCCGGAGCTTTTTCTAGCTGTAGGCTCACAATGACACTTTTAAATAAATTGCCTAAATATACAGAGTAAAAAGGTAAATAAGAAATAATTTTTCTCTGATGGGTTAGAAAAAGAAATAAAGCAGGACGAGGTGGATTAGGCTGCAGATACAAAGCCATGCACCTATAGGTTACTCCTTCAAATCCTGATCAGGTTGGCCGTTTAAAGCAATTCTTACCAAATTGGTTCATTGGTTGCTCTTCCATCATGGACAACAGTATGTGAAACAAGCATGGCGGTGGCTTTGGGGCTCCATTTCCATATACAAGAACCACCAGCACAGCTGGCACCCTCTTGTCTTTCACAACAGAGAAGCCAAACAGACTTAAAGGGTAAACTGCTCACCCCCTTCAAAGGGTCCAATGGCACTGTCTGCATTATAGCAGAGCTGCAGATACAGAGAGGATTTCAGTCCTAGCAGGGCTATTATCAGGGAGGATGATATAAATTCCATAGGTAGATTAACTGATCAAATACACTTAACGTCAATCATGAGTCTGTCTGAAAGATCGAGACTGGTTGTTCTTCTAAAATACACGTTCTAGGACAGTGATTCCCAAACTGGGGTTCATGAACCCCTGGGGGTTCATGAAATGTTACAGGGGGTTCTCGGGGAAAAATTCCCTAATGGCAGACAGAGCTGTCCCTAGGGACCCAGGGCACGGGGCCAGCAGATTGGAGCCCCTGGACTCCCAAGACCTAAGCAGATCAAAGCAAGCATATCTATCACACTAAGGAGATTTAAACTTCAAGATTCCTTATAAGAAATGGAAAAGGAGGTGGATATTTTTTGCTGTTTTAAAAATTAAATGGGCAGCTAATATTGTTTTTTGAAATTATTATGAAGAACAAGTTTAAGCTTTGTTGTAATGTGCTTTGTTTGCCAGGACTGCTCAAGATCTGAATGCTTGTGTAGGAGGAACTCTTTGAGTTGGCTTCTTAAATACTTTCATGCCGTTTCACATCTGATAATCCTTGATGAAACATAAGGGCCTTGCCTTATAACAGGCTTATTCAAAGTGATGCAAGCTACCAAAGTGAGATCTTGGAACTGTGTTGCCATTTTCATAATGTAATAAAAATACTGTAATGATAAATAATTAATAATAATTACTGTATAAAAAGCATGTGATCAAAACCAATTTTATATTTCCGGGATCAGTGCTTTTATAATTTATACTCAGGTAAAGAAGAAAATCCCTGGAAATATTCATTTTTGCGGGGAGGGGAGTTTATCAGATTTGACATTTTAGTGAAGGGGGTTTACAGATTGTTAAAGTTTGGGAACCACTGCTCTAGGAATTTTGCGGGAAAGGTTTCATGGCCTTTGTTAGGTCAGATTAGATCAACCCTTTTATGCGGGCAATACCCTTTGGATTTACCCCTTTGACACAGGGCCCCAGACACAATGCTTCCTACCCCCTAACACCAGCCCTTTTTGAGACCCTCCTCCCAAGTTTTCCCATGGCCCCCAGGTTGGGAAACACTGGCCTGGGAATTTATGAATCTTGGCACCTTTAACAGATATATAGAGGTCAGTGTAAATTTTGCCACTGACATCTCAGGGAACAGAATCAGAGACAGAGATGCCACAGAAGAATTAATGAAAATAAAGAAACACTCAGGCTTTATTATGGGTATGAATGCTAACCTCCCCTGGAAACAGGCACTTACCTACAGAGTGTAGAGAAAATAAAATGAGCAAAACAGCCACTCTTAGAATATGCAACAAAAGATCAGGGAGGGTTGAATTTGACAAACATGTTTGTGTGTGGATAGGGAGGGGGTGGATGGAGAAAAGAGAGATATTGCATGCGAAGGCCTGATTCAGCTCCCTTTAAAACCAATGCTGTAACACACTGGCCAAGTGTGCTTTTGTCCTTTCTCATGTCCAGACCTCATAAAGAGGCTTATAAGCCTGCTACAGCCTTCAAGCTATGGAGTTGACGCTTTAGCTCTAGCAGTAGAGGTTCATGTTTGTAGATCCAGATGTCCCTAGTTCGTTTTCTGCAGACAACCTGACCAAGGGTCTTCTAGTAAAACTCCCTTTGAGCATCCGTAGGAGCAGATCTGGTGTCCAGGGAAATTTACCAGAATCTTTAGAGGTGCAACAAACACCTTGAAAAATGCATGCACTCCGTAACACTTTGACTTGATTGTCAGAGGGGAAACATTTAGCTAAACTAAAACATCAGCAATTTTCATTGAGGCAATAATTACAATGAGTATTGGGGGTGAAGTTACTGCAATTCACCCATGCATGTACTATTGATTTTATATGCAGCCCTAGGAAATCATGCAGAGTTGAGTAAACCTATATCCATTTTTACATTGTAGCACAAGATGAATATTTCCATCATTCTAAAGGCTTTCATGATGCTCTTGGTAACTATGCTCTCGCTCTTGCTTTCTGAGAGTAGCATTTAATATGGACAATCAAGTTTAAAAATCAGTTAATAGCTGCAGGTTCAGTTTCCAATGGAAATCAATGTACACAAGAGGTTAAATCTCACGCAGGGCAATGGAGACAGCTATTGCCACCCGACTGTAGTCCAGTTTGCGTCAGAATAGATACTCTGCCCCACAGATGACTACACATATCACAGTCTACAGCTTAAAATCAAACGGTTGGTTTCTGAAGCAAACAAAGGCTGGTGCAGATGGAAAGCAATGAGGAGATGATGTTTGAAATAGTGTTTGCATCATTCCACAGTGCTAGCCAGTTCCCAGACTAGGAGTGGCATTAGTTCTTGTGCATCCTACCAAGAAGCAGAATATAATAAATATATGACTGCAGTGCTGGGACTGAGAAAGAAGATGGTTCTCAGTATCAAAGAAAGTGAGAATATTGTATAGATCAACCTAAAATCTCAAACCATCTGAGAAAGCTCCCATCAGCAGTATGTAAGCTGTGGTCAAGATCTCTGTCTCGTTATGCCATCAATTTATCACATCCCATGCACACAAAAAAAATACAAACAAACAAACCAACCTCAACAGCATTTTCTAATATAATGTACTTCAGAGATTAAAAAAACCTACTTTCTTCACAGTTAATTTTGCTACATCGGACCGACGTACAAGTTCTTTATTGGATTTTTATTACAGCTAAAATTGACAGAGAAAATCACTAGGATATACTTAGAAATGGGAAGGAAATGTACGTTTACAATAAATAGGTCTCTGAAGGTCTCTTGTTTCATAGGAAGGAAGCTGTCTTTATATTACATGAACTATAAAAAATGATTAAAACTGAAGAGACAGGAAGCTGATAATTTGATTTATCATCTTAATGGCTATGATTCATGAATAAATAATATAATGGTTTATGTCTCTCTCTTGTAAAAAAGTAGGAAAGAGCAATTTGTCTAATAAATGACTTCAAAAATTACAGTTGAGTCTTGTTTGCCACATTTGTTCTATTTAAAAGAATGAGTGAATTCCTTATTTCTTATTACTTACCAAGACATTTGTTGTATTATTTATAAGAGTCAAAAACCTTAACTAAAAGCCACTCATCTTTGACCACAGTCTCCCATTAGCTTTAAATTCAGGAAAGAAGATGGGATTGATCACCAGATCAATAAATCTAGCCTCAAAGCTGACTAAAAGCTTCCTTCAACCTCCTTCCTATGGGGTCTTTTTTCAAAATTAAAGTACCCTATTTTTAATTATTTAAGAGCATGTCAGTTTTACAGTAAGGCCATGTATGACAGCATCATACAAATACTCCTGCTTTATATTGGAAACGTGGGCAGCTTCTTTAAAGGGACAGCACATAAATTATGATCCCTGTATTTCTTTCCAGCTGGATATGCCACTAAAGACAGAGAGCTTGTAACAAATGACTGCACCATAGATTTCACTGGTTTGAAGCTGCTGAAAAGAGTAGTAAAATCGACACGAAATATATACCCGATTGTCAGACATGCTGAGCACCCAAAACCTTCACTCACTCCAGTGGGAGTTACCAGGACTCTGCACTGCTGATGTCAGGTCAATAACTTACATTGCTGCAGAAAGCTATATAAACTCAGTGGGAGTAAAATCCAATGTAAAGAGTAATAACCAAAACTATTATTTTCTTTAGGAAAAGCTTATATCTGAAATTTATCCACTGTGCATTACAGGGCCTGACTTTCCTTCCTATGCTTTCTTACCAACTATTTTACTGAAGATAATGGTAGCCAGGCTTTTTCTTACCAGATAGGAGGCCTACCTAGCAAAAGTTAAAAGCATTTCACATTTATTACAATCAGCTTGACATGTTTCTAAAGTAGGGGTAAAGAAAGCACTTTAAAGTGGTACCCATGCCCCATAGTCATTCTGCTTATGAGAAGACTGGCCACGTGGTCCAGTGAATAAGGTATTGGGAGATTTGAGTGGTATTCAAATCCAAGTAATTCTGTTTATGACAAGACTGGCCACGTGGTCCAGTGAATAAGGTATTGGGAGATTTGAGTGGTATTCAAATCCAAGTCATTCTGTTTATGACAAGAATGAGTTTATGAGTGGTATTCAAATCCACTGGTATGAGTGGTATGAGTTTAAGAGTGGTATTCAAATCCAAGTAATTCTGTTTATGACAAGACTGGACATGTGGTCCAGTGAATAAGATATTGGGAGATTTGAGTGGTATTCCCAGTTTAGCCATTGACTTGCTGTATAATCCTGTGTCAACTGCTTCACATCTCTGTACCCCTGCTCCTTCCCATGCTTAGTGTCTGCAACTTAAATAGATAAGACAGCAATCTCTTACTATGCGTATGTACAGTACCTAACACAACGGGTCACTTGATTGTGACCTACAAACAATTTACTTGCACTCATTTGTTGACTTGGGGAAGCATGGGTGGGAAAGAACATTTTGCCTCATGACAAACATATCGACCAGTTGTCAAACTATTGATTTATGCATGAGTTTATCCACTGGGTCAGCTTTAGGGGAGGAGTCTTGGGTTAGGAACAGGAATTGTAGTGTCAGTCTACAGCAGTACTCAGCTGTGTATGTGGATTTTCCTAACTCTGAGTATGGAGTGATCTATAGCACAAGGTGAGTCATGGTGAGCAGCAGACCAGAGCTTCTAATAGTTGCAGCCTCAGACACTAGGATCAATGGGTATAGTGTAGGATTACCATGGGAAAAAAAATCAAGCCCCAGAGGTTAAATGACATGCCCAGGTCTCCTAGATTTTCCATGGACCTGGGAGTCATAAAAATATGATTTTTTATCTGGCTTCTGACACTAACTCTGTGTGATCTTGAGCCTGTCACTTAACGGGCTGACAGAAGTTATCTTTGAAGCAGGTATATTTGCCTACTTCACAGAGGCGGTGTGAGGCCTCATATTTAAGACAACGTATTAGCAAGTGTCTTAGTGGCAGAGGTGGAGAAAGAACTCAGAGATGTTCTAAACCAGATAGCCTCTCTGAGGGCTTTTTCTCAAAAACTAGTCAGTTTGAATTTTTTAACAAAAGGGGCTTTTAGAGTTTTCACCTGCTTCACAGTAAAAAAAAGTTTTGTCTTGTGAAATGACACGCCCACAGTCAGATCCCCAGGGTGCAAAAAATCACATTAAATGAATTGGCAAAACAAAACAAAAACCTGCACAAAATTTCAAAACTTGTTCAGCAATTTTGTTCCTATCTAGTCACTTTAAAGAGTTGTTATTAATTAATCCACACATGAAAGGCTGTTTTGACACAGGCAGTGGCCATCCTATTGAAGTATTTAGTCTCCCAAAATTGTAGAAAAATCTGATATAACCAAGCTCCTGTTTCATTTGTGTTTTAACAGAAGCCACAATTATAGAGACTGCATAAAAACACAGACAAAGCTGAAAAAATGCAGCAGCTTTAAAATTGCATCCAAGACACATTTGTCTGATGGCCTTTCATTATGAAGGGACAATTTTTGTTGTTGAAAATGAAGACAGTCTTAGCTTTGTAAGCCTTAATTAAAGCATTCATCTTCCTTCTTAATGGGTTCAGTGTAAGAACTTAAATATATTAGCTCATCTTTATGAGTTGCAATCTAGTTTCTGTAGTGGTGTGGAAAACGATGATGATCAATTCCACTTAAGTAAGTAATCCTTTAGTTATGAAGTGCTTGGCTTACATTGGGGTTTCTGAAGGAGACCAGTTTGATTAAGCAGACAAAGTGCCTCTGCAAATTTTGGATAATTTTAGGTTTGGACTATTTATTTGTCAATCACGAACCAATATCCAGTTGTGCTTGATGCTCGGTAACACATGGGACAAAAGAGGATTCCTGTTTTTCATCCAGTCTTATGTGACTAAGGTGGTCATACATAATGAAGAAACAGATTTTTCCAAATGAACTAGCTTAAAAAAAAATCATGAATCCTCTTAAGAGAATGTCTGTCTATTCCATGAAGTTAATTGAAGTGAACCAGTACAAGGAAGTATGCATTGATGGCGATGGATAGTTTCATAGGTATCAGTTCCTTAATAGCCATTTGCACATACGGGGCAGAGACTCAACTGATGTAAATTTCTGACAGACTCATCAATGGTGTCATGATAGTTTACACCAGTTGAGAATCTGCTCCGTCCTGTATTCATCAGCAAATGTTCATGCAATAGCATGGATTGATGCACCAATATTTTATCCCTGGAGACTGGTTCAAAACCAATTTAAACCATAAGTGAAAACAAATACAACGGTCTCTTTTTAGCCCCTAGTGGAAATATGTCTACATCACGAGGACACCTGATCAGTTCAGTGCATTTTCTATGTTGAGTAGGCTGAGGCCTGAAAAGGAAGATGTGTTGCGGAGGCCCATTAGTGGTTCACTATTCTGTCAGCAACTTGTCAGGCCTACCCCTAACACACTGATGTCATGATATATACCCAAAAGATGACATGTAACATATCATTGGAAAACTAATAACTCACTGATAATTAATATTCCCGAGTGGTGTATGTATGGAATGTGTACAAAGAGTTATAAGTATGTGCTAGAATTATGTTCTTTAAATGTGTTTGGCAAGAAAGGCATAAGCCTAGACTGCCTTAGATGAAGGAATGTGAATTTGCTTCTCTGAGCAGCCTGGTCCTCAGGCAGAAATACTGAAGGTACTTTTACATAAAAAGGAAACAAAGCTGTCAAGCTAACACGGGGAGGAACCAGCATGAAGCCTTCACCACACTGCATGGCATCTCTTCCTTCTAGGAGAAAAGTTACTTGATCTGAGAATACATTTCAAAATGTTATTGGTCTATAAAGCTTATAAATGATAAGCAATTGAATCAACTGATTATAAACAATACTGCTCGTATTATAAAAGTATATTGAATGAAGTCTTATGAAAGCCTATGACATGCTGCTGATTAATATCATTGTGAAATGTAGGCATTAACACTACATGACGAATTATGGATATTCACTGACATTATGCTTTAAAGTATGTGACCAAACCCAGGAGAAAAAAGTTCTCTCTCAGACAGGAGGGACGGCAGCTCTCTACCTGTCTCCAATGTAAATTAAGCAATCTAGAATCCAGACAATGGAAGCCCTCCTAAGATACAAATCAACAGGAGGATAGGAAGTCCATGGGAAATCTTCCTGACCCTTGAAACAGAGACAATGAACTTTAGAGTGATATAAGGGGGCAAAAAGACAGTTATCCATTACCTGCGTGATTCAAGAGGCCACAGCTCTTGAAATCAAAGTACATTCTGTCCTTCAATGTCAAATGTTCAATAATGGTTGAAAGCTTGAGGAACTGAATATAGGTGAGAAACCTACTTCGGCAATGATTGTCATGCTGAAATAAAGTTTTAGTCTTAGAAGGGTATTTTTACTTTTGTTTGTTTATAACTCTTTCTATTTGTATTCTGTATATGAATAGAATGGGGTATAATTTGACCCTATGACTCTTTGTTCAATAAACTGTAAAAGTAAAACAAGTTTATTGAACAAAAAGTCATAGAAAAAATACCCTAAGACTAAAACTTAATTCAGTTCTGTGACTAAAGTAACTGTTTGTCAAACCTCAGTTAAATTAACAACCTGCAGTGTATTCTCTTTAAAGGAGCAACAAACATAACTTCTGTGAATGTTCCAAGAGAGGGCTGTAGGGAGACACCAGAGGAAATTTGGTATTTGGGTGGTATTGGCATCACTCTGCAAACAGTAACTAGGCTGTGGAAGCCTGGGTGTAACCTGCATGCTTGTAGACTGACTGTCGGCATTCAGGCTGTGACCCACAGCAGCCTAGCATTTAAGGCATCCAGAGTTGCAAGGGAGGCAATTACACAACCCCTAATTGGTCTGGGTTGAATCCTAAAATGATGTCACAGAAGAATTTTTAGGTAAGGAATGCAGCACTTCAGTGGAGCTGTGTGGGAAAGTTTGCACAACCACCCCTGGCACTACTCGGTCTCCAACTTTGGAGGGGGGGAGATTTGCTGCCCACAAATTCACATAATTTTCTGACAACTGAAATTAAAATGGCCAAAGAAACAATGTAATGCTATTTTAGATTCCAGTTCTGCAAACATTTATGCATGTGAGTGATCTCATTCAAGTCAAAGAAACTACTCATGAGTCAAGTTAATCCCATATGAAAGGATCAGGGCCTAAATTCCTAAGGGATTATTCAACATGTCAAAACTGTCCATGGGATTTAAGGGAAAAACAATATGCTCACTTTAGTTACCTATATTACTACTTATCACATTTGACAGACTGGCTAATCTGGGTGCAGTGCCATAAGCAGAGGTGAGTCCCTTCAATGAAGACAATGAGACTGGGGACTGCTCAGCACTTCACAGAATCGGGCCCCTCTGCTGTTTACAGTGACTGGTTCTATGCCTGACCCTGCACCCACTGAGGTTCACTTGGACTGTGCCATTGATTCAAGTATGAGCAGAATAATAACTTTATTGAAAAGAAGGCAAGAGTTTGAATTTTGTAAATGACCACACCAATATAACATAAAATGGTGCAGCTTTCTGGAAGATTATCCATGCATAACTTTCTTGCACACGGAATTTGGCAGCAAGCAATCTTGTCTGGGGAGATATAGCATTTGATCAATCTGTAGCTATTTCTTCTAAACCATATTTAAACAAAAAGCCTTCCTGCTACTAATGAAGTAAAAAGGTTATCCATCTTCTTTTCAGGAATAACAGTGCAAGATAAAACAGTGCTGTGTCACAAGTGTTTAAAGAAAAAAAGTAGAAAAAACTCCATAGCAATAACTGCCCATCAAAGGATTAACACTGAATAATATTTTACACACAGTAATAGTGTTAGAAATAGACTGATTATTTTTACTTTATATATAGGTCATTAGCACTCATTTTAAAAGATATATAGAAAATACAGATTAGTCAATCTTTAGTTTACAGTGCATACGTTTCAAACATGCCTGCAACATATGCAAATTACAATATAAAAAGACAGATCAAATTCAAATATGAATTTTTATTTTTAAATCTAAAGACTATCCCTATGTGGAAACCCTAGAAAACCTACCTGAAATTCCACAAAACCTTAGGGTATGAACATTATCAAAAAACCACAGACTCTAGTGAATTGACTAAAAAGGGGTGGCAGGAAAAGTCAAAGTACATTTGGATAGAAAGGCCGAGTGAGAGGTCAGTTTGGACTGTAAATAAATTGCAGAAAAGATTCAAATTGATATAGAAAAAAATTCAAGGGTGGAAGGACAACACAAACTTTATCAGATCAACAGACAACCCCTATTCCCCCAGCCCCCCAATACATTCTAGCTCTGTTGCTCTGGTACATCGATCCTGAGTACTCTAACTTTTGATTTATAGTGATATTCCTTCAGATATAACTTGACAGACGGAGGAATAGGAAGAGCATCAATGCCATCATATGTTGTAGAGTTGCAAATAACTGTTCTGCATAGATGCTGAAGGGAAAAAGGAAAAGTCCTGTTTAAGGGAGTGGATAAAAGTGGTTCAAAGAACATACAAGAGCTTGGGTCTTTATAATGCTCTAAGAGACCAGTAATGTCAGGAGAATGGAAGACACAAGGATCATGAGCATCAAAGCTGAAGTTATGATTCCACTGTTCAATTCTTGCATGAAGAGAACGACTATAGCGTCTAAAACTAACAGAAAACAAATAGTCTTCTTGAGCAGAGTCTCGTAGTAAGAAAGTTCCTTCTGGCTTTCCTTCTAGTAGTGCCTCAGCTGCATATTTGTCCATTACACCCCAGTAGCATGGATTGTTATTGATCTGGAGAAGGTCTGGGACAAGACAGTGGACATAATCTATCTGGGTATGATATTTGGGAGGAGTTTCCAACTGTAGCAGCTCATCATCTGTTTCCCATTTGGGTTTGTTCCTCTTTCTAGAACTTGTGCAAAGTGTTATAATGTCATCATCAGAATCCATATCACTCTCCTCTTTATTGTTCTTTAACACTTTACTCATAACCGATTCAGTCCTAGGATCACATTTACAGGAGTTGTTATCTGTAATGTCACATGGCTGTGAGAAAGCGTTTCCTCCCCCACCTGTGCTCTCTCCATCTCTCAGCTGATCATCCTTCTCTTCATTTTGGGATAAATCAGTGATTATCCAATCTTCTGATTTTTGATTTATGGGGGCAGTGTGTCTTTTAATTAAATGCCACCGAAAAGCTAGCTCTGATCGCGGTGGGAAAGGACACTTATCTAGCATTAATTCACTGATATGAATTTTTCTCTTTGATGGAAGCACCGAAGAGTGCCGACTGCTACAATTCTTTATAGGAAAACACTGTCCCACAGCATCTTGCAATTTCTGTTTAAGAGACCGGCCTAAAAATCGGTGGCCACATGAACGATCTAAATCCAGCTCAATAGATGAACAGCTGTGTTTCCTCTCTTGGTTCCTTAAACCAGTCGCTGGTTTTCCTACACTACTTGCTGCTTCACCATCAGAACAATTCTCATTCTTTTTTGACCATGAGAGCTTCTTTCCACTCCATACGTAACCATCCTTTCTGTCTGCACTCCTACTACGGGTGGTTTTGGGTCTTACATCAACATTTTTACTATTACTTTCTTTATTTTCCGCCATTTTGGCAGCTTAACTCCAAAAGTCCCAGAGCTAGATGTTCTGTTTTTCTGTAACAGTTTCTACAGCTTGAAGCGTCTTTCAGGCATTTTCTAGAAGCATCTAAGGAAACATAAAAAAAACCCTAGGTTAACAGCTTTACAAGTTCACAACACAAGACCAACTCAGCTGTATAAATGACAGTAATGGCAATTAACTGCTGGCATATGTATAAATAATATAGATCAATCTCAATTCATTAGGAAGATTCTTCACAAACACTGCCTTGGTCACAGACCTAGACACTCTTAATCCTTCTCCATTATTAATATTTTCCAGCAGTTATCATCTCCTTGAGTATGAATAAGGCAGGGGTGGATGACCTGAGCCTGAGAAGGAGACAGAATTTACCAATGTACATTGCCAAAGAGCCACAGCAATATGTCAGCAGCCACCCACACCCCAACAGCTTCCCCCACTCCCAGTGCCTCCCAACCTCTGATAGCCCTGCCAATCAGCACCTTCACCTCCCTCCCCACACCTCCCAATCAGCTGTTTTGTGGCATGCAAGAGGCCCTCCAAGGGAGGGAGGGGGAGGAGCAAGAGCATGACAGGCTCAGGGGAAGGGGTGGAGGGGCAGGGTAGAGCCAGGGGTTGAGCAGTGATAATCCCCGGCACATTGGAAAGTTGGCACCTGTAGCTCCAGCCCTGGAGTCTGTGCCTACACAAGGAGCCACATATTAACTTCTGAAGAGCTGCATGTGTTTCTGGAGCCACAGGTTGGCCACCCCTGGAATAAGACATACATACACCATGCTTTATAGCAGAAAAACGTTGGTGTTGACAACAATTTTGTGCCAGGTAGGTTTTAAGATGGCACACTACATGCATTAGGTTACATTATTTTGGTTGTTCACTTACCAAATGTTACATCTATTCCAATCAGCCTTTCAGGAAAGAACAAGCCAGAACAGAAACAAAGTAGGTCAAAGAGTACAAAGAGCTACTGTACCTAGATGATGTGCTTGTTTATTACTAATCCACAAAGTCTAATGCCTAGGATCCTATTCTTAATTGACAATTTTGGGTCACTTTCAGGATACTTATTTTTAATTTATTTTGTAAGTCACAGATTCTGACAATCTCTGAATGCTGTTTTCATTTATTTTTCAAAATGGAATTAAAAAAAGCATTAGGTCCCCAGGGGGCTGAAATATCTGGGGCTTCACATACTAAAAAGGATTAAAACAAATCCAGATCCCTTACCAAAAGCAACAGAAAAAAGGCCATGAAAGATGGACCTGCTTATTATTTATTATATTAAATGAGCATTTTCCTGAGACTTATACATGCTTAGTTCACTCCCTATGTTTGCTTCCCAGGCTTATTGTATTCTTAAGAATTAAAATGTTTGTGTGTGTGTATACACATATGTATTGCATGGAAGGGAGGAGGCATCTTGAAAAAATCTCCTTTGGAATACATAGCTGAAAGTATAGTAGTACATTTTTCAAAATGCATGGCAAGGTGCATCTAAGCTCTCCAGATCTGTCATAACCTGAGGTAGGTTTTTTCCATACCAAAATCAGGTATACATCCTCTCCTCCACTCCTAAAAATTGACAGAGATGGTGAACACAAAGACGGGAAAGAAAATGAATATGCTTCCTCTCTCCATCAAATCCATTCTCATCATGAGAATTACCCAGTATTATACCCCATCGCTCTGCATTCCCTGAGGGGCTGAGCATGCTGGCACTTCTGCATGCTAAGTTCCCTCCTCCTCTGTTAGTGAGTGAGCAAGAGAGTCAGATGATAAATGAAACATACGTCTCTCATATAGAACTACACAGCACTACTACAGTATTAGTCTAGCAAGATGTTTAAATTTAATCAATGGGCCAAATTCATCCCTGATAAAACTCCACTGTGGAATTTTGGAGAGTCACTTCATTTTACTAGAAAGCATTTACAACAGGCATAGTATGGACTTTGCAGCCTGGGTAGACAGATATATGGCAGCAGGGCTTGCACTAGTGCACTAAAAATAGTTGTGTGAACACTATAGCACTGGACGAGGCTCGGCCCAGCCGCTGGAGCTCAGATCCACCCTACCTCCTGGGTCCATCCTCAGGTGGCAAACCTGAGCTGCTGGTGATGCCTCAACATCCACACAGCTATTTTTAGCACACTAGCCCCACCCTGTCTACTCATTCAGGAAGACTCACTCCCAGTTGCTGTGTAGACATACCTGTTATGTCGAGTAGGGGAAATATACAGGATGTACCAGAAGTTTGTGAAAAGTATTCGATTAGAGCACTCTTGATGATTAAAACTCAACAATATCTAGTATTTGACAATGGGAACTCCAGGTTTGGAGAATGAGTTTAATAGATGCATTGGCCCAGTTTTCATTTACATCCATATACATATAAGATCAATAATTAGCATTTGTACTTCAGTAGCGCCTAGAAGGTCCAATTAGGGATCAGGCTCCTGTCATGGTAGGCACTGTAGATACACATAATGAAAAGTCTGCCCTACTCCAAAGAGAATATTATATTCCCAGTTTCATCTGCTGCTGGAGACTAATTTTGTCAGGCCAATTAGAAAGCCAATTGCTACTCAAAATATATGACTATACAAGAGTACCTGGAGCTGAAGCCTCTCAAAACCAGATCTGAACTTGGCCTGATAAAAGGACAGAAAGTATGGTGCAATGGCTAGTTAGGGATCTGGGAGACCCAAATTCAATTCTCAGCTCTATACATACTTCTGGTGTGAAGTTGAGAAAGCCACTAAATCCCATTGAAATCAATTGAAGTTAGGTGCCTAAATACCTTTTAAAAAAATCTGGCCCTCAGTCTCTGCATGCCTCAGGGCTTGTCTACACTTATAACACTACAGCAGCACAGCTGCATCACTGCAGTGCTTCGGTGTAGGAAGTGTCTACACTAACAGAGGTATTCTCCTGTCAGAATAGGTAATCCACCTCCCCAAATGGCAGTAGCTGGGTTGATGGAATAATTCTTCTGTTGACCTAGTTCTGTCTACATGGTGACTTATATTGGTTTTAACTACCCCACTCAGGGATGTGGATTTTTCACATCCCTGTCCAACCTAGTTAAACTGATCTAATTTTCTAGCCCAGACAAGGTCTTAACCTAATTTTGTAAATAGAAAACTAACAATAAAGTCACAGGGACATTGTGAGGATAACTACTTTAAAGATTCTGAAGTGCTCAGATATTATAGTGATTGAGGTCATGTCAGTACCTATCCAAGGTACTTTACACTTACCTATCCGATCCACAAACTGAAGCCTTTCTAACCAAATAATGCCATGTAGGTGTACTTTCATTAGTGATTGAAATGCAACCAAAAGAGAAAGAGAAAGGTAGCAGAATTAGAGAGTATACTTTTACCTATCGGGCAATGTTAAACGAAGAAGCCAACCAGTATACCAAGTTATGCATGTTAGCTCTGAGAACTTTACATTTACAAAGATGAACAGACACAATAACTGACAGATAATTATACACAGAAGATTAGAGTCTCCTGTCCACTGAGGCTTTCTTGTAAAGTGGATATACCTTAGGCATGCTAAAAGCAGATACAGCTAACAAAAGTCTTAAACAAATGACAAGATAAAACACCACACATGGATAAAACAGGGTTCATGTCAGGCCACTGGATTCTGAAGGTTATCAGGCATCATCATAGCTTTAAAATTCCTACAAGTTCACTGCTACGCTGAGTCCTGACAAACTTCAGGATCTCAACTAAAAGTAACATCTTCTAGCAGATGCATTTATACAATGAAAATGCTACCCCCAACCAGACAGTAGGCAACGATCACCAACCATTGAAAATATCAAAGAGATAGAGCCTGATCCCGTGTGCTGAAGTCTATGGCAAAACTCCCATAGATTTCAGAAGCAGCAGGATCAGGGCCGTAGCAAACACAGGGAAGTCTTGTTCTGAGTAACTTAAGTATGGCTGTACTAAAATATTTTTTTTTCCTACAGTCACCATGAATGTTTATCTGCACTCCATTGCCAATCCCTCCAAAATCTTTCTAATCAAATTGTTCTAGTTTCCATGTGATTAATTATTTAGACAGTTCCTCACTCAAATACAAAAATCCATGTCTCCCTCTGATTATTCCTCATTAAATGACATAACCCCAACCCTGGTATACTACTAACCAATAAGGTTAATTTCAGTCATAATTGTGGAAATTGGTATTTTTATGCAACTTATAGCATTCAAATCTACTAAATAATTTTCCCTAACTACTATCTATAGTCTCAGACTGCTTACATTTCAATAACTTGTATAAATGAGATAATATATTATTTGAATGGTCTATATTTGTCATCTCTTTCTATTAGTTTATTTAGGTCTTTTTAAATTTTTTTTTAAAACAAATGACTTAACATAAAAATGGCCATGCTGGGTCAGACCAATGGTCTATCTATCCCAGTATTCTGTCTTCCAACTGCAGGTGGTACCAGAAGCTTCAGAGGGAATGGACAAAACAGGTAATCATCCATCCCCTGTCATCCAGTCATAGTTATTATATACAAAAACATATTCAGTTATTTATATATTTCTCATTGATCAACTGCTGTTCACACTAATCTTTGCCCAATCATTATTTTGGCCATCACACTTCATATTAATTTAACACTTTCACTTCCACTGAAGGTGGGACACTGTTGACTTACTTCTGAAATAAACCTAGTTAAACATAGCATTAACTCCCAATTTCCTTGTCTCCGTTGATTTGTCTCAGTTCCAACTATTTATTTATTTTGATTTATGTTACAGATTCTAAAAGTATCTAACCTTATCTCTAGGTGCCTCTCTAATACATTATAGATACAATCCCACTCAAAAATGGAACCAGCAGCTACTGCTCCACCCCCACACCAGAAAATAATTTACTAGAGATAAAATCAAAACCCAGATGATACCTGCCACCCAACAAGAAATTCTGATTCTTACTTTGCCTTTTTCTCTACAAAAACCTTGGGTAGATGGGCCTCGCATCATGTCCAAAGATTAAATTCTGGGGCTATTTCATATCTAGTATATGCATGTGTATGGGAAGTAGGTTCCAAAGTTCAAGGCTACTCATGCAAAATGCCCTATCAGAAGTTCCTTCTCTTTTATACTCAAGGAGCTCCCCCAAAAAGTGCCTCTGCAGACTAAACAGCAGTGGCCAAATGGCACAGGGAGAGAAGCTCTATCTCAAGCAGGAAGGTACCAAGACATTCAGGGCCTTATAGTGCAAGACCAAGCCTTTAAATTCCACACAGAAACCAAATAGGCAGGCACTGCAAATCATGGGGCACTGCTATCACGCTCCCAGCAAGTTTACACAAATTAATAAGTCAGTTACAGCAATCTGCACAAGCTTCAGCATCCAGGTAGATTTAAAGTGTAGCCCTGTGTAGTGTGCCCTGCAATAATCTAATACTCGGACAACAAATGCATAGATGGTAGTAGTAAGGTCTGGAATAAAATGGTTGCACCCTCTTGACCATGCAAAGATGAAACAAGCCTTAATAGAAAAACTACTGCTAGACAATATTTTAAATAGCAGCTGAGGATTCAGTAATACCCCCAGATTGCCCTCCAAAGTACAGACACAATTATCGCCATATCTTCTGGTGGCTTTCCTAACCTAACAACATCATATATGGATTCAGCTTCAGCAAGATTAGCTCTAACCTGATTTTGTACTTAAAGCACCCTTTACAGTATAAAGCATTTTAGATGAGAGTATTAAAACGTTTGTGAAAGACACTATGCATAAGACTACTGAATTGTTTTAAAACATTTGACATGAAATTCCCTCAGCCCCCATAAGAAATGTATGAGTTGAAGAGAGTAGTTCTACCATCCCACCCACCTGATTAGGAGTTCCTACTATAATAATTTGTTAGAACACATATTGCCCATAATCCCACTGACAACCATGTCTTTGCACAGCTTCTACAAGGTTCCATAATGAGAGCTGAGAATACTAAAAAATAAAATAAAATAAAGGAAGCCTAGAGTCTAATACGGTCTCTGACTCAAACATGAAAGCACTAATGATGTGACTATTGCAAAGGGCCCAATAACAGTTCCAATACAAGAATTATTTCCCTCTGCCAAGCACTGATAATGCAACTGCAGAGTAAAACTGGACATAAAAGGTTTCAGCCTATAAGCAATTTTTCTTGGAAGCATGAATAAAACAGGCCACATTGTTAAAGGTACAGGAAGGGAAAACAGATCGGTTTTCTTATTTCAGATACGTTGTGATTTTTTGTTTTGTCCTTAAAGAAATAAAACTGTATTGCACTTTTACTGCTGAATATGGTGTTTCAAAGTAATACAGCCTATTGGTTTATGTAACTATTCATTTAACTACAACTGTATATCCATCATAAGCATCAATAAGATACCTCTAGTTATAGGATAACAACAGATTAGTCTCTCATGACTGGGAGAATGAATCCACAATGGGTCAGATTTTGCACTCTTTATTCAATACCTGCCAACATCAATAGGAAATATGATACCTGAATAAGGATTGCAAGATCATGTTCTTTAACTGGAGCTTCCCACAATTTCATTGAGAATGGAGGAGTTAAGATCACAAAGGGAAATAATATTCATTTTTAAAATTGAACTAATAATTACTGAAGGTTGTAAAGGACCAAATGTGCTTGCAGGGCCAACTTTTTTTTTTAAACCAACACCACCACAGGTTTGACCTCTACAGTCAAGTTATTATAGCTAAAAATTAGAACAGCAGCATCACTCAGAATAGTGTAAAACGGCGACTTGTTTACAAAAATGTCAATGTACTCTGAGAAAGTCATTTTTGCTAAAATAGACTATGTAAGTCAGCATGAAACATAAAATATGTACTTATGTTCTGCAAACACAGGCTTTAAGACATCAACATTTATTTTAACTGCTTTTGTAGACATCACAATTATTTACAGCAACAAACCTGCACCAAAATACTTAGGAGGACAAGCCTGATTTCCTGTTATTCTCCTCTTCAGGAAAACAACAGTATGAGAAAAGAGGGAATACTGTTGTGTCTCCCTAAGGCTTAAGAAATCATAGGCATTTAATACCTGACTCTCTGGAATTAACAACAGAAGGAAAACACCATTACTTGTCCTTATCTACATTGTAGAGCTTTCACTCCATGAATGAGATACAACAGCTTTCACTCCATGAATGAGATACAACCCCACTATTAAAAGTTTGTCTTAAAACTATTTAAAAACCTAAATAATTGCTCCTTTAGGATCACCCTGAAGATCATAAATGGAAAACAATGCATATTTGAAATGAAGCATAGATTTAAGCATACTTATTTCTAAACACTAGCTTCTGTCACCAGTCTGTTCTGAGCAGTATTAAAAACCCAGCATCCCATGATATTTTAAGACACATGCTGAAACCTGCGAACTGATCAAAGCTTTGATCCCTTCTCTTTAGCTGCTTGTGAGCAATATATAAAAGAATAGCACTATCCTTATGCAAATGCAGCCAACATTACTTACCTGCTGCTCCCAGGCAGAGCCATTACAAGGGCAATATGCAGGTGGGAATCTCAGAGCCCAACCTCATGCCAAGCAGCAGCAGATAACTCACCAGACACAAAGATAGACTGGATTAACTGAACAGCTGGATGGGTGGCAAGGGAAAAAGGGAATGACAGAGGGGGCGTGGAGAGAGAGGAAGAGATTAGAGGGAGGAAGAATATGCGGGGTTTGGAGAAGGGAGAATGAAGACAAGAGGAAAGAGGGGCCTGGTGGAAAATGAGAAAGGCAGGAAGAGTAATGGGAGTGTGGGACAGGGAGGGAAAAAGGAGGGGGAGGGCTGGGGGCACAGAGGGGACACAAGAAAGAGGAGGGAGGGGGAGTGAGACAGGCCAGGTCAGGGAGCGAGGAGGAGGAAGAGGGAGTGAGACAGCTGGGGCAGGAGGAAGGGGAGAATGAAAGGGCAGAAGGAGGCTTGGACAGGAGGAAGGGAGAGTGGGGCTGGAGAAGAGGAAGAAGGGGGAGTGAAGCAGCTTGGGGTGGGAGAAGTTGGGGAGGAGGAGGCAGGAGGAAAAAGGGAGAGTGAGGAGGAAGAGGAGAAGGACAGGCAGAGCAGGGAGAAAAGGCGGAGGGAGGGGCAGGCTGATGAGGGGCAGAGGGGGCAGCAGGCTGATGAGGGGCAGGGGGAAGAGGAGAAGAACAGGCTGATGAGGGGCAGGGAGTGGAGCAGGCTGGTGAGGGGCAGAGGGAGTGGGGCAG